>JAJAGP010000494.1:62500-285697 GCA_025084515.1 Ancistrus triradiatus
ATATTGTGAAAGTCAGTAAACACTTTATTCAACACATCTACCATATCACTACCATATACAGTTTGTGTTAGTCGTCCTCTAATCCTTCAGTGCTCACAGGACGCTAAAGGCTGGACATTTTTGGCAGTATTTCAAACTCCAGCAGCACTGCTGCATGTGATTCATTCATGCCAGAACATCGACTTTGTACTAGTTCCACAGGAAAGATACACTCCATGCTCAATAGCTACAAAACGGCATCATGATGACAGAGTGCAGCTCAATATAGATTCCAATATAAGTTCGGAAGCACAGCCATATTAACCATAACACTGATCTGTTGCCGAGCAGAAAAAGAAGAGAAAATGCAAATTAGAGTAGGATAGCCCCAGAGGAGCATAACGTTCCACTTCTGAGCCTGGTTCTTCTTAAGGTTTTATCTTTCTGCATCACAGGCGGTTTTTGTCAACACCACTTTCCTTGCCTGGTTGCTCATTTTGAGCCTAGACTGAGCTTTTTGTATTGTTTGATTGTTTAGTTGTTTATTTAACATCACTTCAGCATCAACAGCTATTCACGACAGGATCAAGATTATATCAATACCAGTCAGACACGTTCACACTGGGCATTCGTACAGACAACGCATGTTTTCGAAATGGGAGGAAGCCAGAGCACCCGGAGTAAACCCATGTGGATGTGGGGAGGACATAAACTCCACACAACTGAAGCCCAAGGTCAGGATTGAACCGGGGATCTCTGAAGCTGTAAGGCGACCCAAACAACCACTTGTGCCACCATGCCGCCCTTTGGTTTTTTGTAGAATTGCTTTGCGACAACGCCATCATGAAATTCAGAATTCAGCAAATATTTTCACAGTAGGTTTGTAGTAAAGCCGATTTTCCTTCTTCTACTTTTTCCAGGGAATATGTTCACATTTTTTCTGTGGTAACTCATACTCACACTCATATGTTACAGATACAGCAATTACAATTTGAAGTATTCCAAAACCTGAAGAACTCCTTTAAGGAATGCAGTACCAATGAGATACCAAGTAGCTGTTTCTGTGTGTAGAGACTGTACAGGAATGTTTCCTCTCAGTTTACAGTTTAGGCTTGATGAAAGTGGGCTGTGAGAACTGGCAGGAATGTCGACCAAACAGTTGGGCGATAAGAAAATGAACAAAAGCTTATAGGTATGAGGAAGTTCATTTAAGTTTCATTCATTTCTTGGGTAAACAGTTCTGCTGAAAAAGAAAAAAAAGAGCTAGCACATACAGTTTGATACTGTTTACAGTGCCAACCGACATTTATCAGAAATTTCTCTCCGTCTTACAGCCTAAAATCAAAACACATTGACGAAAAAGATTTCCAGCTTTATATAAAGCAGAAAAACTAAAATAACAGGGTCAGAAAAATTATCAGCCCCAGATTTAAGGCTTTGCAGATTCACCTCTTGATGGATTTCAAGCCATTATTCTGTTTGGATATGTCTCGACCAGCTTTATGGACCTACATTAGGGAATGTTTGCCAGTCCTTCCTTGTATAATTGGATTTATTTCACGTTCAATCATCTGCCTACAATTAAGCCACCATTTTGTTGTTCCCACCCCCTTAAGAGTGCCGTGTTGTGCTCTTGGTAGCAGCAGTACACAGCCGGCTGGGTAGGGGTCACTGTTGCACTGCTGGGGCACTGAGTGCATGCAAGCGTGCTAGCGAGTGTCCTAAAAGCTCATGACTGTAGTTAAAAATGAGTGAACAAGCTGCACCAGGAGACAAAACACACACCACCAGCCTCGCAGGCTACGTCATTGGAGGTGGTTTTTCAAAGATGGATGTTGCTCAAAAAAACGACAATCTGCAAACTGAAAAGCCATAAAAGACAGCTCAACAACTAACCGATTTCATCATCTGTGAACTAACCACTGTGCAGAATATGAAGATTATGACAAAGATCAGTAGTCAGGTGTCCATGACAGGCTTAAATCATGCAAGGTAGCAGCACAAAAACACTCAGCAAACCATAACAGAATCATTCTGCAACAAAAAAGCCTCACAACAAGACAAGAAATGCTGTCATGCTTTTGAATACCCACAGCCATATCATCGGCTAATTATCGATTTTGGCCAAATCTCAGAAAATATTGAGATAATTCCCCCCCAAGGACAATGGAGACCTGAGGAAGACATGAGCTTGTACTCCTCTCACACTCCTTTTTCAAACTGGAACCCTCATAACTAGCAAGCAAACAAGCCCTGAATTGCTCACTCAGTATCTCTTCCAAGCTCCCTTTATGTGGATGCTTTCCAGCCCTGGTTTGCTGAGCGAAAGTAAAGGCACAATTCCATAAATCGAGCCTGATGGGAGCGTGCTTGTTAGTTTCATTTGTAAAGTGATTTTAACAAGACTTTCACAGCAGCTTTACCAAAAGCACCTTCTTACCAGGTTGGTAAGAAATGTGTCCAGACGTTGATGGTCTCGTTGGTGAGCTGGAAGACGCTGATGACACAGTCAGTAGCAGAGCTGCGAGGGTGACGATACCCAGAGATAATACTCTCCTCCTGGAAAGCCTGCAAACACAAACACATTCATGCAATCACCTACAGTCTTTAGCTCACCAGAGACTGTGGCTCATCCATTCATTCCCTTTCACTCAAGTCCACTTTTACTCTGTTCTCTAATGGTCAGGACCCCCACAGGACTGGCACGGCTCAGCTTGGTGGACAAGTCCAGCAGTGACACTGAGGTGTTCACAAACTCCAGCAGCACTGCTCTGACTGGACCACTCACACCAACACCACCACCAGCGCACCAGTGATCCACCACCCAAAATAGTACCTGATCGGTGCTAGTCCAGATGGACTACAGTCTGTAATTGTAGAACTACAGTGTTTCTATATGGTAAGTGGAATCGATAAAGTGGACATTCAGTGTAGTTTATATACATCACTCAGCATCAATGGCTAGATTCATGAAGACACGGTCATCCTTATGTTGACTGGTCATGGGCCTATTTAGAGTGACCAGCCAACATGAAGCATATCTTTTGACCGTGGGAGGAACTTGGAGTAAATCCATATGGACAAAGGGAGGACATGCAAACTCATCACAGGTAGATTCCAATGCATCTGTTGTATCAGATCCAGAAGGTCTTTCCGGTCTTTGAGTCCGAGCTTACCCTGGCCTGATGCAGGACGTGTGTGCAGGGAGTTACCACCATTAGCCTGGTTAGAAGTCATTCTTTCTCTGGTTATAGACCAACCAGATTAAATCATACAGTAAGTTTGTGAGTTTGTCTGAACAGAAATGGCTCACTTATTACATTTGAACTCCAGAGCCTATAATGCAGACATTTTCATACATACATTCCTACGCTTGGTGTAACTACAGGGTTAAACATTTCAGTCCAGCAGACTGGGTGCTACTGGTAAACTCGGAGAGAACGCCCTCTTAAAACCTGTTTTACTGCCGGCGAGTACCTGATACAGAACTTTTATGAGTAGACACTGTACGTACTTGGAGCGTAACAGGACTTACTTTCGGGACTTGGTGTATTTTGAAGACGCGTGGTAGCTTGAGGCTGAGCATGTTCGATAGGCTCCACACCGCTGATGCCAGCTGGCGAGTTCAAGCAGGCACCCTACACAGAAAGCCACATTTCACACAGACGTTACACCTGAACTCAGATGAGGGTAAGACCTTCACCCCACCCCTGTAGACACACTGCGTGTAGTTTTCAGTAGTGTGTCCTGCACTTGAGACTGTTTCAATCAGTGCAGTCTAATTGGTGTGATACGAGGACACACGCAACATGCTACTTTCACAACTTTATGCACTAAAGCGAAACTTCAGCATTTTTCAACCTAATTTCTACACTGCACCTGAAGCTTAGGGGCAGTCAATAAAAAAATAATCACAGTACATTTTTCTGTGCCTACCTGGAAAAACCAAACTTTCCCACAGTTTAAGATTTAAGTGATGAAGTTGCTGAACTGATTTAATGGATTAATATAATGATTAAAAGTACACCAATTACACTTGATCGTGAAAATTTCTTATAAGAGCCACTTGTTTTTAGAAATATAAAAGCTACTGTGAATCAAAGAAACGCAATGCGAAAACACGCACACTGACCCAGAGACAAGTTTTGGGAGGTGGGAGGAAAGTGGACACGGAACATTTCATTTCAATAATATGTACAACATTTTGCAGGCGTCCTTACAAAGAGCAACGGCTCAATGCCCAACAGCGGCAGCTTGGCATTGCTTGGACTTGAACCCTCGACCATCTGGCTGATAGTCCTAAACTTTAAAAGCTGTGCCAGGACAGTCTCCAGTTAAGCTCCACACTGAACCCTGTAGCTGTGTGACACCAACAGCCTGCCAGCTGGAGCAATACAGTAATGCTGGCTGGATGAAGTGGAACTGTCATGTCCTTTCTTTAAACAAGGACAAATTTAACACTGCCACCTCACAGCTCCCCGATTCGACTGGCAGCCCGGCTGCCTCCTGCGTGGAGGTTACATGTTCCTATGCTTTCCTCCCAAATTCCAAAGACAATTAGGTCAATCAGTGCCTCTAAAGTGTCCCAGTATGCACATTGTGATGGTCTAGGGTTAGTTCCTATGCTGTGCCCTGTGCTACCGGTTAGAATAGATATACTATCATTTTAGCAAATGGTATAATGACCAGTATTTCTCAAGAAATAATAATGCAATATTTAAAAATCTGAAAAAACAGCTTCTATAGGCTGCAGTGGTAAGTATTTAGCTTCATCGGGATGCCAAGTTGACTCGTCTACAGTTTGAAGAAGCTTGATCAGGAATTTTTTTTTTGGAAGAGTAGCAGCCAAGAAAACACTTTTTCGTAAGGGGTAGAGGGTGAAAAGGCTAAGATATGCTAAAGCTCACAAAGATTGGATTGCCGCTCAGTGGAAAAGAGGGTTATGGAATTAAGAATCCAAGTTGTGGGTTCAATCACTGAGTGTGTTACATATGGTCAATATATAATTGCTAAAACAACAAATCTAATGGTGGTCCAAGACTTTTGAACAGTTATTCCATACATAGCGCTTATGGAATCACTATGTACAATGTGTGCATAGTGATTATCAGCCAAGTACTTATTTATCTATCACGTTAGTTACTAAGAGCTAAGTATTCCAACTAATATACTAGTTTTAGGTAATTGATAACTAATTATCAGCATAATAGCTATTCATTAATGCCTGCTTATAATCATCGCTGTAAAGTGTCACTCAGAGTAAACCCGTCTAAACTTTGACATTTCTAAAACGTTTCAATTTCAGAAATCAGAACAATAAAGCAGAACAGCTCAGGTGTTTGCATGTTAAATATTTAGCATACCTTTCGTGGGCTGAGCAGGTAGCGGTCGCCGAAGAGCAGGCAGGCCTGTAAACGCAAGGCTCAGGAGCTGCTGCTGTTCTTAGGTTTCACCTGTTCCTCAGCATGCTCACTTGTGTCTCCTGAACCAACCTGACCAGCAGCAAGATCATGAACTTAACCCAGCCCACAGAGAGTGACAAATCAATGGAGGGTGTGTGAGAGTGAGAGTAGGTGAGCGTGTTGAGCTACAAATCTTTTCCTTTTCTTATACACACACGACTGCATGCTCACTGCTTCACAAACTGAGAACGCACCACAAAAGTCAGGCTACCGTACAGATTTGTTATCTTGTGCAAACCCAAGAGCCTCGAAAGCAAACAATCTGGCGCATGATAGCAGACACGGGCCGGTTTGCATTCACTCGTGAAGAGCTGTTCTCACAGGGTGAGCTTCATAGCTTAAGATGTTCAGAGTAGAAAGTGGTCTAAGTATCTTGAGAGAGTAAACAGGTTTAGTTGAGCTGTGACAGTTTGGACGCTTTGAGGGTGATCTTTGAACTGAGAGTCTCTGGCTGCCCAGGTGATACTGTTTTCTACAGCAGGTTGTACAGGTAGTGTGTCAAGAAGATGCATTCAATGTTCCATCAAAACCAGATCAAACTGCACGAGCAAAAGTATTAAGACTCTGCTTCAAACACATCAGCTGTTTGGCTGTGTCCATAATGGTCCCCTAATCACTGCACCATACACCTTATATGGGGCACTGCCTTATACAGCTTTGCTCAAATAAACAAGGCACAAAAGTACCTAATGAAATAAATTGTTACATTAAAAAGTGTTATTCATGTTTACTGAATTATTACAAAGCAAGAAAAGCATTCTGTTGTGGCTGTATGGTATTAAAAGAAAAGTTATGGTTTCGCGAGTGCAACTCACCTTTTTGAGGCAGGAATTCCAACTCTTTCTCACAAAACCATGAGAGAGCATGGTTTAGTAGGCCAACAACTCAGTTTATGGAAGAGAGAGAGAAAAAACAGACCAGGGCAGGATGGACAGGCATTCTCGGAGCAGACGCTGGTACGGAAAAAGGAGCAGCCCATATAAACACCAGGCATGTCGGGAACAGGTCCAGAAATCAGGGGCTGCCCTTATAGGAGAAGGGCTCAGGTCAGGTAGAAGGCCTGAGGAGAGAACACAGACTTTCGGATCTTCAAACAGAGCAGGGAGTCAAACACCTGAAGTCCAAGAGCACACACTGGGAGAACTAGTTGAACAGTACCAGCACAGAAGGGAAAGGGTGCCAGTTAGCCTCAGAAGCAAGAAGGGCATAGGAAACAATAAAGAAAGAAATGGGAAAGGTGGAAAGAAAATATGCAAATGGCTCAAATGGAAAATGGGCATGTCAGCACTGAAAATGAACCTCAAGACGCCACAACATTTCGTTGGTGTTCAGTAAGAGCGAGCAGAAATGCGATTAATCGCAATTAGCGAGACGGGGAATGAAGCAGACGCGTCTTAGTCTTGCTTCCGTATCCTTTTTTTTTGAAAGTTTGCTTTTCACAAACGCCCAGGCATAGTTTTATGACCTGTTCTCTCTTGGCTGGACTATAAATCTCTAAATCTAAAACTATTCAAAGTGAGTACGCAGGCAACGATCTCCATATCGGCGACATTAATGCACAACCTAGAGGAGCCCGATCCATACATCTTTCAACTGAGTTTAAACTTGCAATTTCCAACTTTGAAGGAAAACCTGAATGCAGCCAGAAAATCATCTCTCCCAAGTGCAGTGGGAACATGTGGGAAACAACATGCCATTAACACAAATATTTTAAATCATGGACAGCACAGGTGAAACTCAAACACAGAGTCTATAACTTCTATCTCGGTAAGTGCTGTTAGTGTGAGACTGTTCTAGGGGCAGCAACAGTTCCAGCACACAGCTCAGCCTCCCAAGCCTGCACCCCCGCCGAGTTTGTTTTCAGTTGCAACACTCTACTGTATTGGAATTGCATTTATATATAGTAACCATGATCTGCAGTATGACCAGTCCTGATTTTATGCCTTTAATTCCTGACAGAAACGCTTTTAGGTAGTAACAGCATGACTGTCAAAACTGGTTTGCGCCTTGCTTGTCATTATGACAGGAAGACAATGGTGGTATCAAATAATATACCAACGTAACAAATTACAGTTAAATCATTACTATAGCAAAGCCATTATGAATACTATCCCATGACTAAGACTTTGTCATGACATGAATCACTGGCACTTAGTGATCACAATGATTACGCTTACACAAATATTTCAAATCATGTGCACAAGCGGTCAACTCCCTGTCCTGCAATGTAGCGTTACGATGCACATTTCTTTAAAATGCCATCTCTCTTGACTAAAATCAATCATAAATACTGTTTTGTTATAATTATTTTTAATTATACAGTACTGTGCAAAAGTCTTAGGCCACCATTAGATTTATTGTTTTACTAATAGTGTAATGAGCATATATAACAGACGCCATAGTCCTCTTTCCCACTGATCTTCATTCCAATCTTTGAGCTTTAGCACACCTTACCTTTTCACCCTGTTCCCCTTCCAGAAAGACCATTTCTGATTAAGCTTCTTCAGATGGTAAGGGTCAACTTGGCATCCCGATGCCAAGTGTAAGGGGAGGTCACACTAAATACTTGCCACTGCAGCCTGTAGGAGCTTTTTATATATTTTAATACACATTCCTTGTATTTTACATTTACATTTACAGCATTTAGCAGACGCCCTTATCCAGAGCGACTTACAATTGGTACAGTCTAACAATCCAAGCAATTGTGGGTTAAGGGTCTTGCTCAAGGACCCAACAGTGGTAGCTTGGCAGAGGTGGGATTTGAACCCTGGACCTTCTGATCCATAGTCCAGTACCTTACCCACTAGACTACCACAGTCCCACTTTTCTTTATTCAGATTTTTAAAAAATCCTTCATTGTTCTGGCTAATGATTGTAGTTGTCTCTTTGTTATTCGGGGTACTCAGTTCATATGTGTTTGATTGTGATTTAAATGCATCAAGAGTCACAGGAGGGAGTTTCCTCCCCCTTATCAAGTGAGAGTGGGTACGTTGGTTGTGTCCTAAGTGACATGAGTATAATACTTGGTATTTGGGGTAGTTTTTCAGCCAGATCTAGACATCTGGGCATATTTCACAAAGCTTGTTGTTGGGTAGGAAATTCCAATCTGCCTGCCAGGTGTTTAATATGTACTTGGTTATTGAGGATATCATGTCACTTGTAGTTTGGGGTCTTGGCTTTGCTTTTCTGCTCTTCCCCTAGCTAGGCAGTCAGCTTTCTCATTGCAATTTTTACCACAATAGCTCAGGATCCAGCAGAATTTTAGAATCAGACATATTTGGGGTGAGGATCTGGATTTTTCATAATATGTTAGAAATGATTAAGTGAGGGCGAGATACTGTATGAGGCAGGTCTGTAGGCACGAGACTGAGAATTATTGTATGTGTGGTCATTTTAACATTGCATAAACAATGGCATATCTAATCTAATGGTGGCTAATGGTGTTTCAGCTGGCAACAAGTTCTTTAACCCTAATTGATGCAGCAATGAGTAGCTTCTCATTTGTTAAACAGCCATGTCGAAAGACATCCTGTGGTCGTGGGAAAGATGTTCATTTTCAAAAATGAATGCAACTCTGGACAGAACTGCTTCTGAAATGTCACAACATTTCTTTCTGTCCAGCGTTTTTCCCCCAAGATCTTGTATTGATGATGGGAGATTTGTTCCACTGCACAAAGTCTCCTCCAGCACATCCCAAAGATTCTCAATGGGGTTCAGCTCTGGACTCTGTGGTGGCCGATCCATGTGTGAAAATGATGGCTCATGCTCCCTGAACCACTCTTTCACAATCTGAAACAGATGAACATCTTTTCCACGACCACAGCATGTCTTTCGACATGGTTCTTTAACAAATGAGAAGCTGCTCACTGCATCAGTTAGGGTTAAAGAACTTGTTGCCAGCTGAAATATAATCTCCCATGCAGTCATTATCCGATGGGAGGCTCTTTTTTAAAACTATTTGCTTAGTTAAATCTGGGTGGGGACCTTTTTTTTTTGGCCGGGCAGTGTATAACGACACAGTAAAAGGGACAAACCCCATTAATTATCTCATGTTGATTCCATGATCAATCGAATCATACACACAAACTGCAAGAGAATGGGACTGTGGATGCGCAGCCGTTAAGGTACTGGATTACAGACCAGGCTTCAAGTCAAATCCCGCTGAACTGCTATTGTTTAGCTCTTATTCTAGTCTCTTAACCCTTCGTTGCTTGGGTTGTACCTTGTAATGTTGTATCAGTTGTAATCCGCTCTGAATAATTACATCAGCTAAATACTATAAACATAAATGTAGAAAAGTCGAGAGAGGCTCATGCGGTGCTGATTTGTGCCTCCAGGCCCTGCACAAACTCACTTAGCTTTGTGTGTGGGAGAGAAGGACGGGCGGGTACATCTTGCACGGTTGAACTCTAGGTATTCAAGTCCAAAAACATGTCTAATGATCACCAACCCCTAACCCGTCCCCCTGCTGGCCCTACCCACAGGTTGAAACCTCAGTATTAGACCAATTTAACACCTGTATTTGTCACTAAAAAGTTGTATTCGATTATTAAAAAGTGTGGTTGAGTAATTTTCAGATGACTCACTCGATATCCATTTTGTCTGCCTCAGCTCCATCATCTCATCACAGCTCGGGCTTCTTCGCACCTCGTTCACACGTCCCATCAGCGATGCTTTGTCTGACAAAACACCCTGCGAAACTGAGTTTCAACCCAAAAAAAAATCTGTGAAACTGTGAGCTTGGCGTGTTCGTTGGTAATTAAATTAAAATTTTGAAAAGCACTTGAGCAGCATGAAGGATGAAAGCAGGTGCATGAAACAGGTGCAGGTTTAAAGGTTATAGTGTAATGTCCAAACCAACCACATGATGGCACTGCTTTCACACAGTGTTCTTTCCGTGTTACAGGTAAGGGTGGATGATGGAGCCGAAAGCCGGTGTCAAAGTTAATTACATTTAGGCAAATTAGGCAAAAGTGTGTGGACAGCTGTTTCAGGCACATCCATTGGGGGTGGGAGGGAGATGGAGGTTGGAGGGGTGTCCGAAGCTGGAAAATATTGGGCATTGGTGGAAGCAGAGGTCACTGTGGCAGCATATCAACCAGCATCTCTCCATTCAAAAATCCTGGGAACATTTGCAAGGGGAAAAAAAAACATGTAAATTTAAGTTATAAATTTGATAGTCATGTGGTGCAGTGGTCTAACACACTAGACCAGCATCACAGACACCCGGGCTGGGTATCACACAGGGGCATCAGACATGGGACAAACGCCCCAGTAAAATGTTGCCATGCCCCACTAAAATTATGTTGGTAAAAAGTCAAATAGTTTTATCCTGGATTGCTTAGCATTACATTACGTTTGCAGCATTTAGCAGACACCCTTATCCAGAGCGACTTACAATTGATGCAATCTTACAATCCAAGCAATTGTGGGTTAAGGGCCTTGCTCAAGGAGCCAACAGTGGCAGCTTGGCAGAGGTGGGATTTGAACCCTGGATCTTTTGGTCCATAGTCCAGTACCTTAACTGCTAGGCTACCACAGTCCACAGCAGAATTACAGGGAAATTCACTACAAGCACTACATTTCCCATAATGCCCCAGCATCTTTCCAAAAGCTTGATAGGTTAACACTTTCAGTCAGAGCCAGTTTCTGACTGGCTCAAAGCCAAGGGCGTTTCTAGACTACTTCTTGTACAGGGGACGCACAGAATTTAGATGGTCACAGCTGTACCCTTCTACTTGCCAATCAGTCATAGGAGCACAACTATGCATAAAAACAAGCCTGTTAAATATGAAACAGATTAAGTGATTTAACACAAAAGTGGCCGTTACTCTGCCATGTTTGAGACATGAAGAACAAAACACAATTTTTTTTTCTTTTAATTCATTGCGTTAATTTTGTTTCTGTTAATGTAACCGATGCCTTTAGTGCTCCAATATGTACTTTTGGTAGGTTATACTGTTATAAGTGACCAAAAAAAATAGCTGTGAGCTAATAATAACTGAATGAAACTGACTGAAAGTGTGAGCCACTTAAGGTTCTGAAAAGATTGGGGCATTATGGGAAATGTAGTGTCTGTAGTTCTGCTCAGCAATTGATTTTTTTACCGCTGTGATTTCAGTGGGGCACAGAAACATTTTCCTGGGGCACATGCCCCAGTAAAGTTGGTCTGATGACCCCCTGAACAATGCTACAAGTTTTGGCTTAACAGTATAACCTACCAAAAGTATATATTAGACCACAAAAGCAAATACATTCTTTAAACTTTAAAGCATCAGTTACGTTAGCATAAACAAAATTAATACAATTAATACAAGCTCCTTAGTGTTCATTTATTCTTCATTTCTCATCCATGGCAGAGTAATGCCCACTTTAGTGTTAAATCATTTCATATATTTAGGGTTTAACAGCTTTATTTTGGGTACACAGCTGTGCCCCTACGACTGATTGGCAAGCAGAGAGGTACAGCTGTGCCCTTCTCAATTCTGTGTGCCCCAGTACAACAAGTAGTCTAGAAATGCCCGTGGTATTACATATAGACTATCTCATATAGAGACAGGCAACCCTGCCAAAACTCTAAAATGAATGGGTTATGTGCCAGTTTAAGAATGTATGCATTGAAATTGACAGAAATCTCATTTAATAGGTAATAATCAGGGGCTGTCCAAACCATCGCAGAAGACTGTATAATTACAGCAAAGATTCCACGTGTCAGTTTCTTGCCAGCGCATACTAACCGCATGGTGGCAGTGTTTCCAATATAAGCTTAGTCTCAAAGGCAAACTGCCGCTACAGCCTTGCGTCTGACAAAAATACAGAAGCAAAGCAAACCAGCAGAAAAGTGACGCTGGGATTTTAGCTCTTTTGCTCGACTCTCAGTGAAACAGCAGAAGGCATGGCTGTGTTTGACCATTTCTGAACTCCATTACCTCCACAAGCCAGGAGTTCATTGTAAAGTGTAAATCTGTAGAAGGTCAAGGGTATAATGACTGCTGCTAAAACTTTAGAACAGCAGAGCGCAGGAGTGTGGCGTTGAATGGCATTGATGGACTTATTCCTCCATGCCCAATTTCAAACTGAGCTCTAACACACCACAGATGATCCCCGCCATATGAAGAAAGAGGTGCAGGAGGTTTGGGACTGAACTGATTTCATGCTAAGTGCACACACAATGGCAAGTACTATGAGGAAAAGTTGACAAAAACAAAGAGCAGATACAAAAGGGCAAAAGACGGAAAAGTGCAGGAGGAAGAGAGACACTGACCCATTCTGAATGCCTCAGGAACATCAAAGTCTGGCCTTGCAGACATGGGTCGATCTCACAGGAGGATCCATAAGATGCCCTAAGGCTGATGACCCGGGTCGGCTTGCACATGTGTAGCTCTGAACCGAAGAATGTAAATACAGTGGAGCAAAACCTTTTGAGGCCAGCACACGTGTTTTGAGTTTGATCCCGGCAGCTACAGGAAGTCAGTGAAGTCTCAGGAAAGGAGTGACACGGGAAAACCTTGGCAGGTTGTGAACGAGACGGGCTGCAGCATTCTGAATGCTCTGTAGTGGAGCAGTGGAATATAAAGGCAGAGCAGCGAGCAAAACACTGCAGTAATCAAGTCTGGAAATGATGAGAGCCTGTATGAGAATCTGAGCAGACTCTGCGGTCAGAAAATGAGGTTTGCTACTGATGATGTGGAGAAGAAATCTGCAAGATCTGGTGGTTGATGTAGTTAGGATTAATGGAGGTTTTTGTTCAAAATCACACAGATTGTTAGTGACGCCTTGTTGACTGAGAGATCCAGCATTGGGGAGTTTTGCCAGGAGCTAGATCGGTTCAATCCAGGGCTTCATCATACCCACCATACTGAAGTACGTGCCCCAGTAAAATGCTGCTGTGCCCCACTAAATTCATGGTGGCAAAAATCCTGGAAGCAGGTCTAGTCGAGTTAGATTTATTTCTATAGCGCTTTTTACCATGGAGTAATGTTTAAAAGCAGCTTTACAATTTTAGCTTCTAATATCTAGTGTCAATCCCAAAATGAGCAAGCCTAGGGCGAGAGTGGCAAGGAAAAACTCCTAACGTAAGGAAGAAACCTTGGGAGGACCAAGACTCAAAAAAATGGACCCAACCTTCTTGGGTGTATTAGATAAGAAATGTGGGAATTAAACTAATTTATCTACTCAAATCTACAGGACATGCCTTGCAATTTCACTACAGGAACTACATTTCCCAGAATGCCCCAGCATATTTCCAAAAGCTTGGGTAGATTACACTCAGTCAGAGCCAGTTTCTTTCATTTTTTTTTATTTGCCAAGTAAATGGATATTGGCAAATATTTAAAAGAAAGTCAGACAAGGTAGTGATAGCTCATAGCGCTATGATTTGCACACAGAGGCCTAAAGCAAAGGTATTCATTAAACTAGCAAAGGCTTCAGTTACATTAGCATATGCTAAATTAATCTAATTATAAAATTTCTTAAGTGTTAAATTGTTCCTAATTTCTCATCCATGGCAGAGTGACACCCACTTTAGGTGTTAAATCACTTCATTTATTTAGTGTTTAACAGGCTTATTTTGTGCCCCTGGTATTACATATAGGTTGTCTGAGAGAGGGGAAGGTGGTCCCAGGATCAGGGACAGGCACTTGTCTCTAAGCCCTGTTCTCAGTAGACAAGCAACCCTTCCAAAATTCTACAACACACGTATTACTAGTTCCCAAACCTGTCATATGCCAGTTTGTAAATGTACAGAAATCTCTACCTAATGATCAGGGGGTCCCCAAACCTCTGCAGCAGACTGTATAACTACAGCAAGGATGTGTCCAGGTGTGTCCCACTCAGTTCTGTGGTTCAGTCTTGTCCAGAATGAGCTTCAGATGGTGTTTTGCCATCCTGGATGAGATACTAGAAAGGCAGCTGGATAACTATTTTGAAACTATGAAGGAGAATTGAGGGAATGGAAAGATAAAGCTGAGTATCATTTTGCATTACAGTGATGAGAAATCAGATTTAAAATGACTGAGCTCAGTGATTTAGTGTACAAAGAGAACAGGCATGGACCAAGAACTAATCCCTGAGGAATTCCTGTAGTAATCCCATGAGGTGATGAAACTGAACCTCTGTGCTGTCTGGTAGGAGCGAACTGAAGCATGACGAAAACCAGGAAAGCACATGGCCCCAGTGCCCCCAATTTAGCAAGAGTGGAGATGGGAATGTGATGATTCACAGTGTCAAATGCAGCAGACATATCCAGGAGGATAAGTAGTGCATTTTTCTTGGCTCTGTGAGGAATGATCTGGCATCGAGGAGATTGTTTCCTTAAAGAAAGGAGGACAGATGTCCAAAAACAGCACGGTCGAGGGTTTTTGGACAGGAACGGAAAACAGGTCTGTAGATGGACCATGTCATCAGGGTTAAGTAAAGGCTTCTTCGGTAGACGTGCAGCTCGAGTCGTCTCAAAGGGAGAAGGAATCAGACCGAGCGTCAGTAGCCCAGCAGAGGCCTCCAGTCCTTCCAGCCCAATCCTTTCAGAAGGCACTACTGGGCCCCAACCCAGATCATCGTCTTGGTAGGAAATCTCATCCAATGGAGTACCCTAGAAGCCGATTAATTTGTTCTGTATCAGGTCTCAGACGTACAGAAGGTTTGTGGACCTGTTATTTTTACTGAGCACATATGTGGAGCTGTTAGCTGTGTTTCTTTGCGAACAAGCTTTACAGGATTATGATATAGCGTGCCAAGTGTGGTGGAGAGAAACCGTGTGCAATTTGCTAATTTTCAGATAAACATTTAGATTTGAGTGGGTGTGAGCGAAACAAAAATAGCTTCTCTTTATATTTACATTTATCTATCTGGCAGAAGCATTCAGACAAATGTAATACAAACATGATAGCTCCAAAACCCACCCTGTAAAAATCAGAAGTGTTAAGATTTCTGATTAAAATATGCACATTGTGCTAAGAGAGAGTGACTCATTTGCATAGATTTACAGTGCTGTGCAAAAGTCTTAGGCCACCATTAGATTTGTTGTTTTAGCAATACTATAAGGGCCATATAGAACAAATTGTCAACAACTGGGCCCATCTTGGATTCGTCAATCCATAATCCTCTTTTCCACTAATTTTCATTCCAGTATTTATGAGCTTTAGTATATCTTAGCCTTTTCACCCTGTTCCCCTTCTGAAGAAGTGGTTTATTGGCTGCTACACTTACAAAAAAGTCCATTCCTGATCAACTTTTTCGCACTGTATAATTGTCAACACGGCATCCCGGTGAAGCTGCCAGATGGTGCTGCTTCAGCTAATTATAATATTTCACAATATTACCACAAAGTAACATACAAGATACAATAACAACATAGAAAACATGAAATAACCTGTTACTTTAGCTAAAAACATGTCATTTGACCAGGGGTGCTCAAACGCCGACTTTGCTTTCCTAATTTCTACAATTAACAACAAGGTTGTAGGCATTTCTATGGAAACAAGCATCATTAGACTGTTCAGTTCCTGCGTTTCGACCTTTCTGTACTATACATGTAACCGGACGGCAGAGCTACCTACATAAAAATAGCACTTCAATGCAATTTCGCTGAGCGACTTCTTTCTCACAATTAGCACAAACGGCTGAGCATAACGAGCAGCACAGAGTGACCTAACAAGCCCTCAGCAACTCTAACAACAGAAGTGTTGGCAGAATAAGGAGGCTTTCCCAGCGAGCTGTGAATCAGAACGTTCCAGTGTTATTACAGATAAGAATATAGACAGAAGAAGACAAAACTCTCAAACATCCTGGGAAAAGAGTTGTGTAATGATGCGCGCAGATACATTTGTAACATCCTGCCACAGCCATGGGGAAAAGCAGTAACACAACCATCAGCAAACGCAATAATGCAGCAACATCAACGTCTCTGTTCTTTCGTAAATGTCCTAATCATTTAGTACCTTCTGTTCCGGTAGTTTAGTAGAACACTGTGTATATGCGTGAGAGATGCATTTGGTCATTTATTTGTTTTATATCCAGTTTTCTTGTAACCTTTTCTTGTTTTATTGCTTTGCCAACAATGTGATTTGTAACATTCATACTAATAAAGCACTGCTGAATTAAACCGAGAAAGATAAAGCGTGCGAGAGGAGTAAGCAAGCATATTATGGAGACAGAGAGATAGATACAGTGAAGCAAAAAAGTATTTAGTCAGCCACTGATTGTGCAAGTTCTCTTGCTTAGAAAGACGAGTGAGGTATTTAATTTTCATCATATCTACACTTCAACTATGAGAGACAAAATGAGAAAAAAAAATCCAGGAAATCACATTGTAGGATTTTTATAGAATTTAATTGTAAATTATGGTGGAAAATAAGTATTTGGTCAATAACAAATGTTGAACTCAATACTTTGTAACATAACCTTTGTTGGCAATGACAGAGGTCAAACGTTTCCTGTAGCTGGTATTTTGGTCCATTCCTCCATGCAGATCTCCTCTAGAGCAGTGATGTTTTGGAGCAACATTCTATGGGGTTGAGGTCTGGAGACTGGCTAGGCCACTCCAGGACCTTGAAATGCTTTTTACGGAGCCACTCCTTCGTTGCGTTTGGGATCATTGTCATGCTGGAAGACCCAGCCACGTTCCATCTTCAATGCTCTCACTGATGGAAGGGGGTTTTGGCTTAAAATCTCACGATACATGGCTCTGTTCATTCTTCCCTTAACACAGATCAGTCGTCCTGTCCCCTCTGCAGAAAAACAGCCCCAAAGCATGATGTTTCCACCCCCATGCTTCACAGTAGCTATGGTGCAACTCAGCATTCTTCTTTCTCCAAACACAACGAGTTGAATTTTTACCAAAATGATCTGATATTATACCACATTATATTCTCCCAGTCCTCTTCTGGATCATCCATATGTTCTCTGACAAACTTCAGACGGGCCTGGACATGTCCTGGCTTAAGCAGGGAGGCACGCCTGGCACTGCAGGATCTGAGTCCCTCTCGGCGTAGTGTGTTACTGATGGTAGCTTTGTTACTTTGGTCCCAGCTCTCTGCAGGTCATTCATCAGGTTCCTCCGTGTAGTTCTGGGATGTTTGCTCACCGTTCTCATGATCATTTTGACCCCACGGGATGAGATCTTGCCTGGAGCCCCAGATCGAGGGAGATTATCAATGGTCTTGTACGTCTTCCATTTTCTTACAATTGCTCCCACAGTTGATTTATTCACACCAACCTGCTTGCCTATTGTAGATTCACTCTTCCCAGCCTGGTTGCAGGTCTACAATTTTCTTCCTGGTGTCCTTCAACAGCTCTTTGGATTTGGCCATGGCTGAGTTTGGAGTCTGACTGTTTGAGGCTGTGGACAGGTGTCTTTTATACAGGTAACGAGTGGAGGACAGAAAAGCTTCTTCTTAAAGAAGTTGTTACAGGTCCATGAGAGCCAGAAATCTTGCTTGTTTGTGGGTGTGACCAAATACTTATTTTTCCATCATGATTTAAAATTAAATTCTTTTAAAAATCCTACAATGTGATTTTCTGGATTTGTTTTTTCTCATTTTGTCTCTCATAGTTGAAGTGTACCTATGATGAAAATTACAGACCTCTCTCATCTTTCTAAGTAGGAGAACTTGCACAATCAGTGGCTGACTAAATACTTTTTTTGCCCCACTGTAGATGGACAGAAAGATGTAGATAGAGATTGAGAAATAGAGACATATGTATAAGTAATAAGACAGAGACTTTTCTCAGTATAACTATTTGTCTCAAAAATAAAGCATTATAAATGAAATCAAATACTAAAGACAGACAAAGTGATGGAGAGACAGGTACAAAAACAGACCAAAAAGAGAGACAGAGAAAGTGAGAAAGTGTGGTGAAAAACACAAAGACTGGAGTTGATTAGACCACGGCTCCATCTGGAAACTATACAAAAACTTCAACATCCAAAACAACTATATGGAAATCTTATTTAGAGAATCCTTATAAGAAAGTAGAGCATCACAGCTCCTATGTTAGTTAGTTAAATGCCATGTTACGACGTCCGACGTTAATTATGTCCATAGCAGGAGAGCTATACTATAGTAAGGGAATTGTTCGTTCTGCTCATTAGAAGGTTTATTTTTAGATGTGAGTAATTAGTTCAGCGTCTCTCAGAAAGGTAATGTGGGTGCTTGTTGTAGGCACAGAGATTTTGATGTTCATTATGGAATTGAGGGCATTTGGTAAGGATGTGTTCGACTGTAGTAGGCTCCTTGCAAAGTTCTTGCAAAGGAAAGAAAATGCGTACAATTCTGTAACCCAAAAGCGTTAGAAGCTCTTGTCAGACCATTTAATCTGATACTAAATTCAGGACATTTCCCAGAGATCTGGATCCCGGGACTTTAATAATGAATAACCCCCATTTATTGATTTGTTCAAATAACTATCAAGGGATCTGTGTGTGCATTGATCCGAGGACCATGTTCCTCAGTACTATCCAAACCAGAACGATGGCCTCCTTAGGAAACAACAGTCTAAGCAAAGCCTAAAATTGGCTTCTTACCAAAATCTCACACCTCAGATCATTTATATTCCCTACATTCTGCAACCGGTAGAAATATTAAGCCAAATCAAAGAAAAATCTTCTGTGTAGATTTTCAAAAGGCGTTTGATTTTGTCCAGCATGACAGCTTACTATAAAACTTTCTCCAATTCGAAATGGGTGGGGAAACCTTTTGATCTCATAGTCTCTCTATTCCGGCAGTACATGCGCTGGAGGAACAGAACTCTTTCAGCAGGGTCATGGAGCGAAACCGGGATGTAGTCGGAGTCCCTTATTATTTAATATCTATGTAAATGATCTGGCAGCAGCATTGGAACAGTCTGATCTCCCAGGTCTTAAGCTACACCACTGAAATCAGCTGCTAACTCTAAGCTGATGAGGTGGTTCTGATGTTTTCCACAAAACAAGGACTCTGAACACCCGGCCCTACCAGAGCAGGTGGAATCTAACAGGGAACCCGAGCAAAACATGAGACCCGAACTTCAGAAACAAAATCCAGAACTCAGGAACTTTGGCCTGGCAGGGAACGCTCTCAGTGAAAAGGACAGAACGACTACCCTTCCTTTTCTTATCCGCTTAATCCTGCTTGGGGTTACAGGAAAGCCAATGCCAGCACAGGGCACAAGGCAGGAACAACCCTAGGCAGGGTGCCAATCCATCATAGGGGACATTCCTTGCCACTGTCGCCCTAGGCTTGCTCAATTTGGGATTGGACGTAGTTATTAGGAGATAATCTAAACTTGTAAAGTTGCTTTGAGACAATGCTCCATTGTAAAAAGCGCTATATAAATAAATCTGACTTGACTTGACTTGACATACTCCCACACCTCAGGGCGCTTTAGAAACACCAATTAACCTAACGCACGTCTTTGGAACATGGAAGGAAACCAGAGTCCCTGGAGTAAACCCAAAAGGACATAGGGACACTCAGGTCAGGACGAGGTCATATGGACATGAAAGCAAATTTGTACCGAAATGTGCATTGCTGCCATGTGTTCAAGAAAGTGAGATAGCTCACTTTTCATTTGGGGGCGCCAAAGTAAACTAAACTTGAGAAACTGGGACAAAAACACAGAGCTGATCAAATACAATAGGTACACACACACACACAGAAAAAAATTTCAGGAAGCACAGAAATGCCTCCAATAACGCCTGCAGGGCCGAACCTTCACCCCTTTCCACATCGACATCCAACAAAGAGCAATGAAAAACTGGCGCCCATTCAATCAGACAGAACCACATTCAATCAAAACTAAAGCTCTACTGTCCAATCAGCTCGCCTCCCAACCTCAGCCACTCTGCCAGCTCATCTAGAAACTCAGTAATATGATCAACTCGAACATTTCCTCATCCTACAGAGTCACAAACATAGCCACAAAGCTCTAACCCTCAATGATGATCAGATACAGAATGAATCAATAACAACTAAAACGCTACCAGATTTTAAACCCAACGACAGCTAACGCAATAACTAAAATAAACCCACTGAAGAGAAAAATCCTAACACAAATCTTAATCAAATACAGGATCAGTGACCATGAGCTGGGGGTGGAGAGTGAAACCCGTTTCCTCCTCTGCTGTCTAAAATCCACGTCCCTAAGCTGGGTTTTTCAAACGATTAGACAGGATGAGCAGTGGGTTCTCTGTGACGATCAGAAGCTCTGACTGATTAGTACATGTTTACATGACTTTTAATTGCATTTAGTGTGTCATGTCATCGTTTATCCTTTATTTACCCTTTTTAAATTAAGCCAACTTTTTGTTCATACGTATTACTCAGTCTCACTGTGGCAACTTTACCATAACAGTAATCCCAACTAAGAGCATACAGACCTCCAACTTTCAGAACCTCCACTAGCAACATGACTGTAGCAAGTGTTCTTCTGGCACCTAAAGAAATCCAGATCCAGACAGAGGTAGAAGGTAAAGTGTGATTAGTAACCCAAAAATATTTCAACCTTATTCAAGGTGTGAGAAACACAATTCACAAAGCTCCTGATAAACAGATCGTGTGATATACAGTACTGTGCAAAAGTCTCAGGCCACCATTAGATTAGATACACTATTGTTTTAGCAATGGCACAATGACCATATGCAACAACATCAGTCTCTATTACAATACAGCCAGAAGATACAGAAAATTTGTATTCAGTATTAAAAAAATACAGATTCTTGCAATAGAATAGAAGCAATTGCAGCACCTGGCAGCTTCATCAGGATGTCAGGTTGACCCTTCTGCAGTCTGAAGAAGCTTGATCAGAAATTGTCTTTTTGGAAAAGCAGCAGCCAAGAAACCACTTTTTTCAGAAGGGGAACATTGTGAGCTTTGGTACATCTTAGCCTTTTCACCAAGATTGGAATGAAGAGGATTATGGAGTGACGAATCCAAGTGCAAATTCTTAGGTCCGATCGTCAATGACGTGTTACATATGGTCATTAGACCATTGCTAAAACAACAAGTAATGGTGGCCTAAGACTTTTGCACAGTACTGTTTCAAAACCTTTGCAAATCCAGCAGCAAAAGAAAGGCGTTCTCTATGTTTCTATGCAGCAGCACTTAAACAGGGTAACAATCTGAACAGACATTTGATCGCCACCTACAGGAAAGGAGCAGCCCTAGGATGACAATGAATGTCATGATTAGGAATTGTACAGTATTTTTTATGCCATGTTTTTAATGCCTGGAAGAGATCATCTCAGTACCCTGTAACAGCACCTGCCAACCTTCACATGGCACGCTTGTTTCAGATTTGGGCTATTCTCACAGCTAGAGAGACCTGGGTTCAAGTCCCAGTTTGGCTGCCACTTATGTACTTCATTCCCCTCCATGCTGCGTGTTCTCCCCATGTACTGGATTAGGTGGGTATTGAAAGTGAGTGAGTGTAAAATGTACTTTTGTAGACTCTCGAAAATGTGCTGACTCCTTATACTGACCTTTGAGCGAACAGCGGCTCTCTCACCCACACGAACCCGAACAGGCAGACCTGCAAACTAGCTTTGTAAAGTTCAGCAATTTGTCAAAATTCGATTAAGTTGTTAAGGTTTATTGGGAATTGGTTCTGTAGTGGGAGTCGATCGAGTCCCAACCAATTAAAAAAGTCCAGTGTGCAAAACCATGACCATGTCCTTGCCTACGTTTTTAGCTTACTCTCTGAAGGGTCTATAAACAGCATGGTGTTGGTGTGTGTGTGTGTGTCAGTCTGGCTTCAGCCTCTTGCATAATTAAGCAGCAGCAGTTTGGAGGCCAGACCTTTAATATGCCACAGAGGGCGGACTGCCTGGCACTCACACTGGCACAATACACAACCCATCAGGCACGACGCAGCACACTCACTGCAGGCTATACCTCTCTCTCAGGCCCCTCACGCTCAGCACTGCTTATAGCAGAGCAAGCGGAGGCAATCCAGAGAGGAGCAGAATGAATAAACTCATCAGGATGTGTGACTGAAGCAAACTGGCTTAACGCCGCTCCGAGGAGCTTTTAGAAACGCAGGATGAAATCAGCGGGCGAGGGACCGGTGTCACATTCTCCCAAATGAAAAGCTCGCAGATGTTTCTTTCCTGTTAAAGTAGTGCTTCAACATTGTGTCAACTTAATCTCTTTCTGCAGCAACCGGAGTGTGTCCCGGCAATCTCCTGTAAGGAGAAGTGTTATTAGACGCTGTAAAATATGCTAAATTAAAAAACCAAATACACTTCCAAGACAATTCTGAAAGGTAAACCGTTCAGTTCATCAATGACAAATTTTAAGAGGTTACAAAGACTGTTGGATGAATGTGTTAAATGTAACATTCCTGTGAAATTAATGTTTGTTTTTGCTACAACTGGGCCAGGACTGACGCCATCATCGATGGATCAATGAATTATGATTTAAATCCTGCTAAATTCGAAAGCAAATATCTGTCTGTGAATTGAATCTCAAGAAAATGTGGGTCATGCAGAAAGGCAACGACACAAATCCAGAAAAACCTGGTTCTTCTGCCAAGCTGTCACTGTTGGGTCCCTGAACAAGACCCTTAACCCACAAATACTTTGAACTGTAAGACTATCTGCTCTCAGTTGCTCTGGATAAGGGCACCTGCTAAATGAATAGATGCAACAATTCATTCTTCTAAAGAATAAAGAAGAATAAACAACATTTTGGATTGGCCACGCCAAATGTAGAAGGTTATTTCTGCACAAGCAGGTCACAGCATAATGAAACCAAAGGTTCACATACTTTACCACTTGCAGATATCTACTATTGGATATTTTCCCTCAATAAAAAATGACCAAGTGTAATATTTTTGAGTCATTCGTTTTGGGTCATAGGCACATACCTAGAGAATATTCAGGGGGTTCACAAACTTTCAAGCACCGTTGTAAATCCAAGACAGTTCTGTCAGGATGTGGGCATCTTACAATGCTTAAATAGATATTCCCTAAGGCCTCAAAAGTCTCCTGGGATTTGCAGTCCAAATAAAGACGTGTCCAATGCAAATTCAGCCAGACACTGGCAAAAACTGTGGGTCACCTTCATGTAGCTTCCTATAAATTGGTGTCAACCCCAGTGGCGGTTCTGGAGGGGCTGGAGGGGCCAGTGCCCCCGTCACAAAAAGCTTGGTCTCCCCCAAATGTAAAGAAAGTTACCTCACTTTTGCAAACACATGGAAACAATGCACATAAAGGTAGAAAGTAATTGGGCCCACTAACATAGTGGTGCTTTAAAGTTTGTGAACCCTTTAGAATTTTCTATATTTCTGAATAAATATGACCTAAAACATCATCTCATTTTCACACAAGTCCTAAAAGTAGATAAAGAGAACCCAGTTATACAAATGAGACAAATATATTATACTTGGTTATTTATTTATTGAGGAAAAAGGTATAATATTACATATTATTGAGTGGCAAAAGTATGTGACCCCCCCTGTGCAGCAATAACTGCAGCTAAACGTTTCCTGTAGCTGTTGATCAGTCCTGCACACCGGCTTGGAGGAATTTTAGCCCATTCCTCCGTACAGAACAGCTTCAACTCTGGGATGTTGGTGGGTTTCCTCACCCTAACTGCTCGCTTCAGGTCCTTCCACAACATTCCGATTAGATTAAGGTCAGGACTTTGACTTGGACATTCCAAAACATGAACTTTATTCTTCTGTAACCATTCTTTAGTAGAACGGCTTGTGTGCTTAGGGTCACTGTCTTGCTTCATGACCCACCTTCTCTTGAGATTCAGGTCATGGACAGATGTCCTGATATTTTCCTTTAGAATTCTCTGATATAACTCAGAATTCATTGTTCCATCAATGATGGCAAGCCGTCCTGCCCAGATGAGCAAAACAGGCCCAAACCATGATACTACCACCACCATGTTTCACAGATGGGATAAGGTTCTTATGCTGGAATGCAGTGTTTTCCTTTCTCCTAACATAACACTTTTCTTTTAAACCAAAAAGTTTTATTTTGGTCTCATCCATCCACAAAACATTCTTCCAGTAGCCTTCTGGCTCGTCCACGTGATCTTTTGCAAACTGCAAAATGCACAAAATGCACACCATTGTTGTTCAGTGTTCTTCTGATGGTGGACTCATGAACATTAACATTAGCCAATGTGAGAGAGGCCTTCTCCTTTGTGACCTCACCAACTATTACACACCTTGCTCTTGGAGTGATCTTTGTTGGTCGACCACTCCTGGGGAGGGTTACAATGGTCTTGAATTCCCTCCATTTGTACACAATCTGTCTGACTGTAGACTGGTGGAGTCCAAACTCTTTAGAGATGTTTTTGTAACCTTTTCCAGCCTAATGAACATCAACAACTTTCTTCTGAGGTCCTCAGAAATCTCCTTTGTTTGTGAAATGATACACTTCCACAAACACGTGGTGTGAAGAGCAGTCTTTGATAGATCCCTGTTCTTTAAATAAAACAGGGTGCCCACTCACACCTGATTGTCATCCCATTGATTGAAAACACCTGACTAATTTCACCTTCAAATTAACTGTTAATCCTAGAGGTTCACATACTTTTGCCACTCACTAATATGTAATACTGGATAATTTCCCTCAATAAATAAATGACCAAGTATAATATTTTTGTCTCATTTGTTTAACTGGGTTCTCTTTATCTACTTTTAGAACTTGTGTGAAAATCTGATGATGTTTTAGGTCATATTTATGCAGAAATATAAAGGGTTCACAAACCTTCAAGTACCACTGCAGCCACCAATCCCAGCTTTGCTCCCCCACCCACTTCAAATGATGTAGAACTATCACCGGTCAACTCACTGGTCGCAGCAATGTTTAGCAAGTGGACCTCAACGGTGGTCAAAAATTAACCTTGGAACATAAAAATGAGGGCTCAGATTTCAGTAGTAAGGTGAAGTTCAAGATGGATCTGCCAAGTGAATGGGTGTGGACCCACATGCAGCAATGGGTGTCAGGTGGGACTCGATGTTTGAGAAGGATTTACTTCTGGTAGGCACACAGAGGTCCCGTACAGAGGGCATTCACATTTTCCGGCAGCTTGATGAAATAACAATTGACCACAGAAAGCCATTTTGAGGTTCAAATAAATCGGCTCTGTTCTATAATGGATGCATGAAAATGTGAAATTCTTGTACGTGCTAATTGGCTTCAGATGCTGTGGAGAGACTGAACAATGCCGAAGCCTGCCTTTTAACAGAATAACATCGAGGTCTTGCTTTTGTGTGTCAAGTCAGACCGGCGTTGCTGTGTGAGCCTGTGCAGTCCTGAGGAAGTGAGGTGTGACAAATCCACTTAGCACACTGAACGCACACCACCTCACCGCCTTGATCCCTCTTGGTTGGCTTCCTGTCTTCTCTGACCTAGACACGCACACTCGCACTTGAGTGATGCTGAGGCCAGGCAGGTGCTAAACTGATCAGTTTGTCGTTAAAGCGAGTCCCATGAGGTCAATCCATCTTCAGGATGAAGGAGCCCGGCACCTTGAACTACACTAATATGACGAAAGTGACTGAAGTAACCGGGAAAGATCGTAGTGAAGAAACTGGGAGAGGTAAAAATGACCGAGTGAACCATTCCCAGTAATGGAGCTGAATTGTGACCACCCAGGATTATTACCTAATTCAGCACCTACATAAACATTTTAGAGAAAAGGCTTTCATGGAAAGTCTGAGGCGTCAAACCAGACCAACCAGCATTACGACGACTCGGGGACCTCGTTCATGATTTTTCCCAGATTACAAAAACATGAAATGCAAACTGAAGATCTGCTAGCACCATCAGTACTATTCACTTGGATCACCACCGTTCACCATGCAGATCAAAAGATGAAAAGCAGTCCCCATTGAACTCCAGAGAATTGTAGAGAGCACACAGGTAAGCGCTGTTTAACCATCTGATCAACATCCTTTCATCCTTTTGACTCGGTGTCCTCTACAATCCCACCACGAGCAGAGGTGGGAGTTAACGAACACAAGTCAGACATCTGTGTGACGGTTGCCAGGTCCAGTTGTAAGTTACTTTGGGCTTATTTTTTCAATAAAGTCAAATATTGGTCGTTGCAGGGTTCTGATGTTTGTTTCTAAAGCATAGTGCTGATCTGGGTTTGCTGTCTCAAATACTCCTGCACATTGGATTTTTTCAAACTTCACAAACACCAATGTACGTCACCATTTCCAATCAAGTGGTCACTCACTCTCACATTGTGCTGTGTCACCTGTTTTGGGCTCTTGTTTGTAGCCTCTTTGGGTTTCCATAGACCTGGTTGCTTTTTTCTGTTGTGGGATCTGGCAACCCCGATTTGTATGCGAGAGCTCGTTCGCTCACGGACTAGAGACTGTTCTAACTCTGCTGATGTGTTTAGAGATAAGCTACTCGTGTTTGTGTGGATGACTTTCCATTACTTGTGTACCAAGCTGCAAATGTTGTGAAATGTATGCACCTGTTCTATTGTAAGTAGTAGCTGATTCTGCTCATGGTTACGCTTGAGGCTCGCCAAGAATTTGGCTTAAAGAACAAGGCAATGCATGTCATGACTACTACAGGAATGATGGGGGAACCTCAGCTGGCTTTGGGGGAGGACTGCCGGATTGTAGACACGGCTGGATATTTTTAATTCATTCATTCATTTGCATAAAATATGAAATATAACCAGGATAGCTGTAGCTAGGCCGCCATGGTTTCTATCACACGTTCAGCAGTACAGTGATGCCGAAGGAAGTGGCGGGGTCAAACTAAACGATTACAGACTGCAGCGGTAAGTGCGATTGCTAGGAGAGGCAGCGTTCAGCGGGGAATAGGATAGGACGCTTAATCGAACAGCGCAGGAACGAAACCACAACATTCATTCCTCTCACCCACACAGCACGACAGAAGCGAGCAAACCGACACGGCACATTTAGCACCAGAGAACATCTTTAAGAAAAAAAAACCCTTTTTATTTTACAACTTTAAAAAGCAATTTTAAGCACAAAGATCGAACTCTTTTATAGAAACTTTTTTTTTTCTTCTCAGCATAAAAATGGTGGCATGTGCACATTGTGCTTGCATTGCAAACTGTGTCCAGCCTCTCAGGGACTCGTGCCTTGCACCTCGTTATTGCATATGTCACGTGTGACTCTTCACGCATCTGCTTCCAGGGTCGTGCTGAAGACGAGGAGATGAGGAGGGGGGAAGAAAAGAAAACAGGTGAAACGAGTACACAGTGAACACACTAGCAGCTCTCGGAGTTTTGCACATGATTCGAATAAATTAAAAACACGCGGTTGTGCTTTAAAGCCGTACGAACAGCTAATCCTAATGAAACCAAACCACCCTTTAAGGTCCGAAGCGAGCGTCCCTTGGAATCACGCAGCATGTGGCGCATGACGCTAGCTGAAGAGTTGCACACGTCCCCATAGACAACCGGGAGTACCATTCTCCCGCCGCTACTCTCTCTAGAAGTCTACGATTAAAAAACTAAACAGCATCAGGAGGCATCGCGCCGAACGATGCCCTTCGGATTCCTAGTAATATCATTATAGGCGTTCTCCCCACATTTAAAGAAAACTTAAAAGACTTTGGTATAGACAAAATATGTTTTTTTTTTTTTCCAGTTCGTCGTAGTAACGCTTCCTCTTGTAGGAACACACCGGTATATTCAGTTTCTTTATAATGACAGGTATGAAATGTGCATAGACGTATCCATGAGATGTTCACGCTAGAACACTGAGCAGGAAAAGAAGACTTGGTACAGAAAAGTGGCGAGTCCTTCAAACGGAATCTTTCATAAGGCGTCAAGCACAGCCTGAAGTCTCTACCACGCTTTGCCTGACACGCATCCACTCCTCTGTTACACTCTTAAGAGCTCATCGGTATATCGATCAGCTCTCTGTGCTGGGTGGAATCGCTCAAATACTGTAGGACTGCACGGACCGACAACAGGGACGGTGCTCACCAGGGGAAAGGTTCTGCTACTGAGCTCGAGGGATCCTTCTTGTGAGGATCACGAGGTGATTAGGTCAAACACTCACACATACACATACAATCTGTTGAAACATCTCAATCTAGACCAGAGCCAAGCAGTCTATGATGTGCCAGGAGACATTTGGGCTGAGTATTAGAACGCCTCATTTTCAATTTCACTAGCTGGCAATTTGCATTCCAGGGCATGATACTGAAATAAAAAAAAAGCATTAAAGGTCTAAATCTAGATAATGTTTGGGCCACTGAATTATTTTATGGACTGATTTGGTTGGCAGTTTATTACATACACTCACTGATCCCATTATCAGGTTCACCTTTCGTGTACGGTAATGTGCAAAAGTCTCAGGCCACGATTGGATCTGTTGTTTTGCAAAGGTAGAACGACCATATAGAATTATTTCTCAGAAGAATGCAGCTCGAAAGAGGACATTTGTATGCAGTACAATAAAAAGCAGAGTTACAGAGGCAAATATTTAGTGTGACCACCCCTTACACTTGAGCAATAGCAAAATCTGGCAGCTTCGTGATTCCCAGTTCAGGAATCTTCTGGAAGGGTAGCAGCCGATAAACCACTTTCTTCCTGAGGTCACACTAATGACTTTTGCCTGCAGGAGACTTTTTCTGAAAGTTGTGGTCTTTATGTGAATGCATGCAATTTCTGTTTGTAACTTCAGAAAGAGAGAATTATTTACAGGTACTCCCTAAGTCACGATGGTCCGATTTATGATATTTCGACTTGACGATGGGAATCCATTAATACACAGTCATGTGCAGTATGATACTCTCCTGCACTCTCCCGAGCTAAATCAGGAGGTCTAGGGTTAGGGCAGTAAGGAGTCATGTGGCAGGAGTGACGAGCGCTGGGAAATAGTGAGGAAAAGCCATGGTCATTATACCATTACTAAAACAACAACTCTAGTGGTGGCCCAAGACTTTTGCACTGGAATCCATTTGTTGCTATGCACCATGTTATCTAACTAAATGAGACTGTGGTTACTGTACTGGACTATCGACCAGAAGGACCCGAGTTCAAGTCCGGCATTGCCAGGCTGCCAGTGGTGGGTCCATGAGCAAGAACCGTAACCCATGACTGCTCAGACTGTACGTTATGGCAAGTCACGCTCTTCTCCATCCACCATCTGAGCAGTGTTCATTTGTCAATCGTTCTAAATTCAGCACTCACACCGATATGGTCGTGGCCTCCAAACATCCTGTGCACAGAAACTGACGGGAAGGGGAGGCTCAACAAAGCTATACCAACGAGGTAGGTGTGCTGCTGGACCCGAAACACTCAGTACACTACAGTGCCTACGTTCCTGCTGCGCTGAGAATGAAGCACCACCCAAATGCCTCTCTTCAGCGGCGCTCTTTTATTTGCTCCATTAATAGAAAGCATAGCATAGCAACAGATGGGCTGAGAAGGGTAGAGAAGAGTTTGGTAGCAGAGGCACTGGTTAAAAGTAACACTCAACACGCCTGGTGGGTTAGGGGTCTTACAAAAAAAATGCTTTAAAAGAAAACCTGATCTCCACTGTCAAGGATGGTGGAGAATCTACGATGTTCAGGTTTTCCTGCATCAAGTCAATTCTGTTCTATACATCACCCCGATCAATGGGCAGCAAGTGTAGATACAACGCAGGCATTCCTAATAAACTGCCAACTCAGTTCACGTCATTAGATCGGTTTTAAAAAGGCCTTGCCAGGGTCATTCTGCATCTACTTTAAAGAAGAGAGGCTTCAAAATACAATGCAGCACTCGCCATTTCCTTGCGTACGTCCAATTAAGTCCCGCCGTCCTGCCAAGACAGCTGGGTAAAGACTAAAGCCTGATAAACAGCGCGAGCCACGGCGAAGGCATTCTCGCCACGCACCCACTTTAAATGTCCAGTTTACTCCTAGAATCCTAATGAGGTTCGAGGTCACTGATGCACAGGAAGTGAGCTCTTAGTCAAATCAGCCCTAAGCTACTCCAGCACCTAGTTCCATTCTGTCTGTTTAATAAAGATACAGCATCCTCTGTAGCAGCCTGCTGCTATTAGTGTTGTTTAATGTCTATGGTTTGAAATCCTGGCCAAATGGTCAGTCGTGCTCCTGAAACGGCTTCCTGCAGAGTCTGCAGTCAGACGCTCTCCTGATTCAGTAAAACGCACGCAATTCAGCCAACGCTCTTATGGACTTGAGACTAATTAAGGCCTGGGTAACATCCTAGAACAGGGCATTTCAGTTTTCAAAGAGGGGCCGGTTACAAAATTGTTAGCAGATGTGAGGACGCAGGAGGAATACTGAAGTTTCCGGTTATCAGAGCGCAGGGAAAGGTATGGGTCACAGCCCATAGACCCAGGCAAATGTTCGTTTGTCAGCTGATTTAACGTCGAATGAATACCCCTATTTCCTCAGCATAAACATGTCTGTGTGTGCCACCAGACCTGGCCAGAAGGTAGCACCGGGATTAGATTCCTGCAACTGTGAGCTAGCGTATTAGATCGCCAACCTACCTACAGTACTGTGCAAAAGTCTTAGGCCACCATTAGATTAGATATACCATTGTTGTAGCAATGACAATATATAATTACTTTGCATTTTTTTATTATTAGAATTCTGGAACTTTGGACGAGACGGTCCTGCTTTCAAATCCCACCTGGAATCTGGGATTGCTCTGGCTAAGAGCGTCTGCTAAATGCTCTAAATGTAGAATACAGCCAGAAAATGCAGTACATTTGTATGCAGGAATACAAATTTAACTGATGACTTACTGATGACTGTGGCCTAGCGGATAAAATACTGGACTATGGACCAGAAGGTCAAGCTCACAGATTAGAATGAAGATCAGTGGAAAAGAGTAGAATGGAGTGACAAATCCAAGTTTTTGGGTCCAATCATTGCCAATATGACTAAGACTTCGGCACAGTACTGTAGCTATGAGCGTTCCCCTTAAAAAGTCTATCTATAGAAAAAGATCACCACATGACCACTACCATCGGGATTATTTATGTGGTCTGGCAGTCCTCTAACGTACGGACACAGTGGAATGTGTGACACTAGCAAAAGTGTAAAAACAACTTCAGGATTTCCACTTCAACACAACTACATGAGCTTTCCTCAAAGGTTTTCTCAGAGACCAGCACTATTAGTGTGGTACTGGGCAGGGACGTGGAGGACGCAATGCAATTGTGGTTCATTACTGAGCCAAGTTGTGTGAGGAAACTCAGCTCTGGAAACCTGTTCGCCGGAAGCATTTCCTTAGGTTCTACTCCACCTCCAAAGAGTAAAGATAGAACATGTTTACACAGCCATCTAAATTATATCCTCCAACACACACATACACACCAGAGTGTGCTTCCTAAAGGTGAGCTAAATTTACTTGGTTTTATTACTTATGAACAGCGCCTTTTAAAGCAAAGCCATTTTTTTGGAAGATACTCACTGTTACTCGTCTAAAGTCTAATCAGACTATATTCTCTCTCGCTCTCATCCAGTCAATAAACCCACGGCAACCATTCCCACACACACGCTCACATGCACACCACAATTGCATTTGTACTTAATTAAAAACCCCAGCACATTTGAAACCCAAAAACCTAAGACGACAGCCCTGATCAGGACTGGACACTGCAGAAGGCTTTAGTTAGCCCCAGTTCGCACTCCAAGGGTTGACTCGGCTGCCCACAGGGATTGAGGAGCGATATTCGCCAAGGGTCTATTGATATGTCTACCATTGGCCCTTGCAGCTCTAGTTGTGCTTGGCTCGCCCTCCCTTCAGGTAGCTTTTCCAGCGTTTGGCGAAGTCCCTGAAAACTGGCGAGTCGTCGATGGAGGCTAGGAGCTGCAGCTGGTTGATGTGCGTAGTGTGGTAGTCCCAGCGTGCCAGGTTGGGCGCCGTTCCCAGCATGAAATGGCGCAGATCGTAAATGGTGCCCGAACCGGTGTCATAAAGGGGCACCATGGCCTTGAGCGACTCCATGCCTTTGGCGTAGAGGCGCGACGCGTCGCGACCTTCCTCCTCGCCCGCTGTCTGTGCCAGGTCATACAGACCAATCAGGGAGTAGATGAAGCCGTTGAGAACGAACGACCCGGGCGTCGTTGGGTACTCCTCATACCAGTCGTATCTGTTCATGAACACGGCTTTTACTCCGTGCTTCTCTGATGGGACCTTGTATGGTCCGGTGGCACGCATAGCCGCTTTCAGGTACACCTCATCTTTGGTCAGCAGATACGCCCGAACCAAAGTGGACATGGCCTGGCCTTGCGCCATTGCCGAGTACCAGCCAGGCTCCAAAGGGCGAAAGCCCTCACCCAGCTTGCGAGTGACCATAATCGGCCAGCCGCCATTTTCGTCCTGGTTCTTCACCAGCCAGTCGCTGGCAGCGTGGAATGCTGCCATGTGCGCCGTGGTGGAGATCGTGATGTTGTCGATCGCCCCTCGGCCGTGCAGAGTCAGCTTGACCACGCGCCGCGGCATGGTCTTGGTGGCTTTGACCGCTTTAGTGTTTGACAAGCCGATGCCTTTACGAAGATCCGTCAGCAGGTCGCGGGTCACCGTGGTCCAGGCCGGGCGAGGCCCGATGCCATAGGTGATGGAGTGGTCTTTGAAAGCAATGAGCTGGGTGGTCGTGACGTAGTGAATCACAAAAGGCGGACCCTTCTCTGTCGTTTCCAGCACAACGGACACGCTGCCATTAGAGCTAAACTTCAGGTCAAAGGAGATGATGAAGTCCTTCGTGTTGCCAAGTGTGAGAGAGATGCCCTCTGAGCTTTCTGTAGAATGACAAAAAAGGAAATTTGTTTGTGCTATTAAGACAATGCTGCTTGTGATAAACTGAACATGCAGTACTGTGCAGAAGTCTTAAGCCACCATTAGATTTGTAGTTTGAGCAATAGTAATGATCGTATAAAACAATGTTGACTATTAGATGCAAAAATGTTCACCTTCTGCAAAAACAAATGGTACATCTTATCTAAGTGGCCTTTTGCACAGTACTGTATATACAGCAGTGTTTGCCCCTTCCCTATTTCTTTTGCATGTTTGTCACAAGTGTTTCGGAACGTCAAACCAATTTAAATATTAGTCAAAGACAACATAAGTAAACACAATGCAGTCTGTATAGGTCTTTATTATTAAGGGAGAAAAAATCCAAACCTATATGGCCCTGTGTGAAAAAGTGATTTTCCTAGAACACAACTTGATGATCCCCAAGACTTTTGGGAAAACATTCTGTGGACTGACGAGACAAAAGCTGAACTCTTTGGAGGTGTGTGTCCCATTACATCTGGCGTAAAAGTAACACAGTATTTAAGAAAAAGAACATTATAGCAACAGTAAAATATGGTGGTGGTAGTGTGATGGTCTGGGGCTGTTTTGCTGCTTCAGAACCTGGAAGACTTGTTGTGATAAATGGAACTATGAACTCTGCTGTCTACTAAAAAATCCTGAAGGAGAATGTCTGGCCATCTGTTCATGACCTCAAGCTGAAACGAACTTGGGTTCTGCAGCAGGACAATGATCCAAAACACACCAGCAAGTCCACCTCTGAATGGCTGAAGAAAAACAAAATGAAGACTTTGGAGTGGCCTAGTCAGAGTCCTGAGCTGAAATCCTACTGAGATGCTGGTGGCAGGACCTTAAAAAGGCTGTTTCATGCTGGAAAAACCCTTCCAATGTGGCTGAATTACAACAAATTCTGCTAAGATGAGTGGCCAACATTCCTCCACAACGCTGTAAAAGACTCATTGCAAGTTATCACAAACGCTTGGTTGCAGTTGTTGCTGCTAAGGGCGGCCCAACCAGTTTAGGTTTAGGGGGCAATCACTTTTTCACACAGGGCCATGTAGGTTTGGATGTTTTCTCCCTTAATAATAAACACCTTAATTTAAAAACTGCATTGTGTGTTTACTTGTGTTGTCTTTGACTAATATTTAAATTGGTTTGATGTTCTGAAACACTTAAGTGTGACAAACATGCAAAAAAATAGGAAATCACTAAGGGGCAAACACTTTTTCACACCACTATAGGTTTACATGCAGCCTAACAATACATTATTTGTAAAACGGATGGGCATTCTGGCTAAAACATCATGATTTTTTTGGAATGGATCTTAATCTACTCATCACAATTTTTTCAATAAACACAGCAACCAAGCTAATTTGTTTACCACTAACCCTAGCTCCACAGGAATGAGAGCACTAAAGGAGGGATAATAAAATGGCCAAGCTTCTACTATTCTACTATTGGACCCTTTGCTTGGATTCAAAGATTGGATCAGTTGTAAATCGCTTTGGATAAGGGTGTCTGCTAAATGAATAAATGTAAACAAACTACAACAACACAATGTGCTAGTGTCCATGAATATAATTATGATTGATGCACCATTACGGTCAGAATTATGTTCTGTGAAACAGGATGTTGACTGGACATCATCATAGTCACACAGTAGTTAAGATACACGGAGTGTTTTATTTTAAAAAACAATATTAATTCAAACCCAATATGAAAACGTTACTGTACAACGCAGTAACTCTTGACTTTGTACCTTACATTTGTTCACCTGGTCTGCTGCATTTCCTCTGGACTGATTTTTTTATTTGCACATTTTTGCACAACAGCTACAGCCCCACCATACCCGGGCCACACCAGAGGACAGTTATCTGGGGTCGAAGTGCTGCCAATGACTTTCCTGCTTAGACTCAGGATCCTAGAGTGACTGTGTATCGGACTACTTGATGCCGATGTGCATATTTTACATGTTATTTGAACTATCCCTCCATGACTTTAGTTTCATTCTTACATTTATCATCTACACCACCCAAGGAGGTCGGGTCCATTTTTGAGTCTTGGTCCTCCTAAGATTTCTTCCTCATAACACTTAGGGAGTTTTTCCTTGCCATTGTCGCCCTAGGCTTGCTCAATTTGGGATTGGACATAGTTATTAGGAGATAATCTAATATTGTAAAGTTGCTTTGAGACAATGCTCCATTGTAAAAAGCGCTATAGAAATAAATCTGACTTGACATGTTGACAGCTGTCCTTTGAGTCATATCCATTGTGTAAAATCCAATGGTTTTATTATTGTGCCACTAAAATTCTAATGATCCGTACAATCTGGCTAGTACTTGAGTATGTGCCTACTGAACAGAGCAGAGAAAGGCTGGTAAAACAGTTTGGGTTGCCATATCATCATTTTCGGTGCAAATAATGAAGTATTGTATCGATGGTTCTCGTGATCCCTCTGTTAAGGCAGACCAGGGAGACGTTTGAGTAAATCGTGATCAAAAGTCATCATAGTTCCCTACTCGAACCTACAACTCCACAAAATCTGCATCCAACAGAATGACTTGGGTGATTACTTTCATGATCCATTAGAGAGAACAATCTTCAAGTATGTAATCCCTTCACAGTGAATCTAACAAAAACTAATGTGTCTCGCATTGGTTACAAAAACAAGTGCTGACAATCTGTTAGAACCTCCTCACATTATAATAGGCGTCTGAGTGACGTTTATTTTCCTTTAGTCCACAGAGCGCCGTGTTGACTCGTTTACGCGAGCACTTGAAATCTGTTCTAATGAGTTCTGGAGGCAGGATAACATATGACATGCACGTGTGTTTAAAGAAACCCAGTCAGCAGGAACACGGCATTAGTGTGCTAGCTTTATCCTGCAGATTTCTTCGCCTTGCTTCCTAATCAAAGCACAGCATTAGACAATGCAGCAGTGTGGTCTTGCGTTTAATTGTACCCGAATGAAGTCCTGACGGCACCAGGTTCACATATGTCACTGCTCCAAGAAGCTAATTAGACCGAAGAGTAGAACTGAGAAAGGAAAAACACTTGGCAAAGGTCCTAATATGACGAGGAAAACAACTTTGAAAGTGAGCACTACTGGTGGCTCATCATATCTCCAGAACACCCAGAAACATCAGTGTCTGCTCGCTAAACAGACACCGACAGACCTTAGAGCTTTGTTCCCCCTCTTAAGCATATATATGAAATCTCCTTTTCATAGAACTGCACAAAGAACAAGGTTTTAGCTTTCCTTACAGTTGAAAATGTTCCTGCAAGGCATGGACCTTTGCAGTTTCAATCAGTAATCCATAATCTGAGAGCAACCTACTAATTTTTTTTAGTATATCTATGGATACTAACATATAAACACAGGGATGCACCATTAACGTCCATCTGACCAACATTCACTGGCTTTAACATTCGAGGTATTCAGAATTACACTGCCCGGCCAAAAAAAAGTCGCACTAATATTTGGGACTGTGGTGGCCTAGCGGGTAAGGTACTGGACTATGGACCAGAAGGTCCAGGGTTCAAATCCCACCTCTGCCAAGCTGCCACTGTTGGGTCCTTGAGCAAGGCCCTTGACCCACAATTGCTTGGATTGTAAGACTGTAGCAATTGTAAGTCGCTCTGGATAAGGGCGTCTGCTAAATGCTGTAAATGTATTTCGTTGGACCGCCTTTAGCTTTGATTGTGATTGTGATGCGCACTGGGAAATGTAGCTGTGGGTTATATACATTTTTATTACAAAATAAACCTCATGTTAATGACTTTGCCCCACTGTAGTGGTGCTCGAGATCGTGTACAATGTACAAAACCCACTATCTGTACTGAAACCAACATACAGTCTAAACGCCTGGTCATATGTTCGCTACGGACTCTCCTCAGAGGCTCTTCTGACCAATCATAAACCGTCTTTAAGGGATTACATCTGAGAGAAGCAAAAACAACGAGAGAAATAAAAGGAAGGCTATTTGAGAGAGGACTTGGGTGTGTTTATTCCTGCTACTATTTACTGCACTCCATTACTTAAAGCAGTGCACAGAGTAAGTGGATTTGCACCAAGCTCGTCTGATTACCTTCAGTCAATAAAGCATGAGGGGAGGCAGACTGAGGCAGTAAATAAGCACAAAGAGAGAGTGAGTGATGGGAAGGATGAGGAGAGTCAGTAAAAGACAGAACGACCTGAAAAGTGAGGACAAAGCGGGAAGAAAGTGAAAAATGACTCACGCCAGAGCTGCAGATCCAGCGCATCCCAGCAGGCTTTGCTTAAATCAATGCTCTGGGTGATGACACTAATTACGGGCCACCCATGTAGCGGCCCAGCTAATTCTAAGCGCTATTGATTGGCTCAGTGCTAAAAAGCCACGCTATATTATTAACAACAAAATACATATCGCTGGCCAGACTGCCGAGGCCTCCAGAGGCAGAGCTTCTGTCTGCTGCTTGGCTCGATGTCTGCGCAGGCTTTAATAAGGTAGCGACATTGATTTTGGTGAAAGATTATAAGCTGCAATGCAAAGCCGCTGATTGGAGAATTAAAAGAGAACAAGATCCAAAGGGCTGTGAGTGAGAAAATTCAAGCCGGAGGGAACTGAGCTGAGTTCAGTGAACGACAGCAGTGCAGTCTGGTTTGCTTAAATAAGCATGGGTGGACAGGGCTACTGGGAGACAGCAGATCCAAGATGAAACACCTTACAGGGTGAAATATGATGAGGAAGATGCCATCTATCATGTGTTTACACAGAAATTTGGGGTCCTGCTCTATATATGGCCGTTCAGACCGGCTCATTAGAAGTTCTCATGACACATTTCTCCATGGTAAATACAGCAACCAATTTATTTCTATTAATTCATGACCTAGATCTGATAACGTATTCTATTTTATCGATTACATTCTCCATATTGTCATGTTATTGTACATTACATTTTTCTTATTATATTGATTATATAATAATAATAATAATAATAACAATAATAATAATATTTATTGATTATATTTTACTATATTTCCTGTTAGATTAGTCCATTTTATTATATTCACTATTAAAAATATTTGGAATTTTATAAAATATTTTATTCTATTCAACATTTTATTAATTATATTCTGGAATTTATTAAATTCTCCATTTTATTTATTAAATGTTGTATTTTATTAAATTCTTTATTCTATTCAACATTTTATTAATTACATTCATTATTACATTTTATTCTATTCAACAGTTTCTTGATTATATTCTGTAATTTATTAAATTCACCATTTTATTTATTAAATGTTGTATTAAATTCTCCATTTTATATATAAAATGTTGCATTCTTTTATTCTATTAATTTGATTAATTATATTCTATAATTTATTAAATTCTCTATTTTACTAATTTTACTAAATTTGTCATTTTATTCTATTCAACATTTTAATTATATTCTGTAATTTATTAAATTCTCCATTTTATTTATTAAATGTTGTATTGTATTAAATTCTTTATTTATTAACTATATTCTGTAATTTATTAAATTCTACATTTATGAACTGTTGTATTTTATTAAATTTTATTCTATTCAACATTTTAATTATATTCTACAATTTATTAAATTCTATTTTATTAGTTACATTTAGTATTTTATTACATTCTTCATTTTACTCTATTCATTTCAATTATATTGTGATTTATTAAATTCTCCATTTTACTTATTAAATGTTGTATTTTATTAAATTATTTTACTCAACATTTTATAAATTATATTTAATATTAATTACATTTTGTATTTTATTAAATTCTTTATTTTATTCTATTTAACATTTTAACTATATTCTGTAATTGATTACATTTTTATGCATTATATTCTCTAATTTATTAAATATTTTATATTTTCAATTTATGATACTTTAATCAGCATTATTATATTCTCTACTTTACTGCTTATGCGCTTTATTTTATTATATTCCCCATTTGTATTGACTTTTCTCACTTTTACTCATTCTGCTTAGCTTCTGTGTATGAAACCCATTTTGTATGTATAACATCTAGCCTGTCCAGATAGCTCAGCTCCCTTTGAGTCTTAGACCTCCCAAGGATCCTTCCTCATCATGTTCAGGGAGTCTGATCTTGTCATTCTCACCTTCGGCTTCCTCAGAGGGGGCTGTGGGCCTAGACACCTTTAAAGCTGCACTGAGACAAAACTCTTCCATAAAAAACACTATCTAAATGAATTTGCCCTCGACATCACTCTTTGACTTTAGAGTTCCATCTTAAATCACTTATCCAGACTGTTTATAGATCTTTAGCTTTAGTTCATACCGTGACCTAGAGGAATTTTCATAAGCTGTAATTAAAATACACACGACACTCAGAATAGTGAGTTTCAGAGACACTGGTCCCTTTTTGATGGACGAGCCCAGTACCTGGTGCGTTGAACTGCCGGACGGACGAGGCTCGGGTGCTGTCGTAGCTCGTGGTGAGGGTGCAGCCTTTGGGAACAGCCCACGGGCTCAGCTTGCTGTCGCGCTCCTCGGCCGTGTCGTACACCTCCACGTGAGGCGCCCGCTCCGTCAGGTTCTTGCTGTAGTGGCTCAGGCCGTACTGCGCTATCTGAATGGCATAGAAATAACCCTGCGGACCCCACTGCGTGGACAATGGTACTCCTGCAAAGGGGGGAGAGGGAGAGAGAGAGGCGGTAAAAACCTGCACATCATCTGCCATATGGTTATCATGTAACTGAGCTTTCTCTATTGTTTTAATCAGTTTATTATTCGGCTTGCTCCAACGCGACTCTAAAGACAGTTTTCCGTGTACAAAGGCCGTCACACACCGAATGTGATGAGCAAACAACGTGAAATGTTCAGGCACGACGACTTCATTTCAAATCTACACACCATGAGGCGCGATTTTTTTTTTTTTTTTTACTTTGTTCCGCAGCGAAAACGCACAAGACGTTCCACTATAGATGGTACTCTCCTACTTTACACTAGAATCGTTACACCAGGCAGAGCGGAGATGCATCTGATTACAGGGAGCAAGTTTGTTTGCCCAGCTCTGCATGTTAAGCACTAGATTACTAAGCAAAGACAACAGCAGTTCAGCAGTTCTATATGCAGTCAATTCCTCCAGAAAAGAAATGACATTTCCGTTTGTTTTTGGACGCTTCTCCCCTCTTTCTAGCGTAAGGTTTTTCCATAGCCTTCTCACTTCATCAGCGATAAAACAATAAACATCTGAACGCAATTCCAGGACAACTGGTTACACGGGTAAGTGGTTTATTTTAGCGTAACGCATTATAACTAACCGGTTTGCAGTTTGCTTAGCTTCTTTGATGAAAACAGATCAGGGAGTGATGGGACCACCTGTATTTTCAGCCAAAAATGCAAAGTTCTTTATTTTTAGCTCACAAATTAAGCAAGCAATAAAAAAAGCAATGCGCTCTATTAGGGATGCACCGATATTGAATTTCTTGGGCCGATACGATAACCAATTTTTAGCTCATTATTGTGGCCGATACCGATGTTCAAATCCGATAATTTAACTTTTCTGCATTTCAATTACAGTAAATCCCTTTTGCAGTAAAATAAAATAATAATTAACAATAAAACAGTTAAATCAGACCTGTAAACACAAGGTGCAGTTCACTCAAAGGAAAAATGGTTAAATTCCATTTTATTTTTTAACCTTCCTTTAAAAAAGGTAGTTTTTTTTCTTGAAGTCCTGAAGAAAAATCAAAGAAATATTCATATGTAAATATATTAGAAATATCGGTTATAATATCGGATAAAATTCTAATATCGGACCGATGCCGATATCTGAAAAAAATCCATATATCGGCATACAATATATCGGCCACCGATATATCGTGCATCACTACGCTCTATCTCTGTTTGGTGCAGTTTTTGGTCTCGTCTCTTCTTTCTACAGAAACCAACCCAGATAATTACATTACAGGTAACTCTAGAAGATCAACTTTGCAGTTATGATAAATGCACATACTATATCTTCACTGAGAAATACATCGTCTTTCCAAAGCATCCACTTCAAATGTGATCAACCAGACTGATTGTTGCTATGCCAACACCACAAGCAATGGTGATTGGTCCGTGAGTTTGTGACCGTTCTGAAAGATCGAACAGAGGGTGAATAAAATATCGCGTTTTCGTTGTCTGAAAAATTTACATTTACAGCATTTAGCAGACGCCCTTATCCAGAGCGACTTACAATTGATACAGTCTTACAATCCAAGCAATTGTGGGTTAAGGGTCTTGCTCAAGGACCCAACAGTGGCAGCTTGGCAGAGATGGGATTTGAACCCTGAACCTTCTGGTCCATAGTCCAGTACCTTAACCGCCCCCAAGGCCCGCTAGGTTAAGAACACCCTTGGCTTCAAACGAGACATATTTATTGCACTATACCCAGAGACTCATTGGCTTCAAAAAGATTTTACATGCAGGCTGTGCTCTTCAACAAGTACGAGTTTAGATGGATACAATGAGCAAAACACTTGACATGCCACCATAAAAAAAGAAAAATAGCACAAATACATCTTTAAAGTCAAACCTAGTCAAACATTTATTCAGTTCTACTTTTTGTTGTCATGGAGGGGAAGGGTGGGTATCTGTCTTGGTTTTCATTAAAAAAATGAACACAGTTCCATGTTTTCCGTATGAAATTACACTAATAAAAAGCTGAGAGGTAGATTTCCACCATTAGTACCTACACAGGATTTCTGTTCTGTTCCCAGTACGTAGAAAACAGACAAACACAGATGGCATGTCCGGCATCACGCCTCCTATTGATCAGCCTTCATCACAGACCCATCAGTTCAGTCGTAATGCCCTTACAATCTCTGACTCCATCACTCTGGCATTAGACGATGAGAGAGCCGAGGGTGAAAGATCAGTTAGCAAAGGAAGTGGTGAACGAAGACGCCGACTTTATTTAGAGAACTGTTTTATATTACCCTGCACAACTCTGTAACAAGCCACAGACACACCGATATGCCGCTGGTTAAGAACTGTCTCTCGCACACAGACACACAGTACATAAACAAATCCAGCCGAGCAGGCAGACGCAGATAAACAGAGCAAACAGCGAGAGAACACAAATGCTCTAATGAGATCCACCGCATTCCTCAAGGCCATTTTCCAAGGAGTGCGACACACACACACACACACACAGTGTGGGACCCACATTAGAAGTTAAATGCAGGCCGTGGAAACGGGGTCTGGCCTAGATTCTATTCTGAGCCTCCATTTGTCTGGAGCAGAGGAGGAGACTCGCTCTCTCACTCCTCTATGAATTTTCTTCTCTTCTCCATATTCTTCTCATTATCCAGCCCTCCTACCTGCCTTTCACTTCCTGTTCATTTAGCAGCAGATTCAGAAGGGTGTGTGTGTCCTATCACACTGTAGGTCTAATAATCAGTTCCATTATCTCCAGGTTCTGGTTTCTAATCTCTCATCACCTCCACATGAAGTGCAGCTTAAGAGAAGAGTCACAATGCAGAACCTCACCACTCCCAGCCGCATAGAGGGCATCATGACACTCCCATCTCGCCAACTCTCACACGGGCACACGCGAGCTATGGCGGGGTACACAGCACGTCATTCGCACGAATTCAGCTTAGTGCAGTGCTCATGGTAAACTCAAGCTTCGGCTCCTGGAATTCAGCACGAGTACCCAAACCAAGGCTTAGGAATTATGGTGTATTTGACCAAATGGGTTCTTGACCACATAGGTTCTTTATAGTGGTCCTTTCTTACATGGGCAATATTAAGGCATGAATGTAACATTGACAATCGTGAGAAAATCGAATCGTGAACACGGCATCAGGACTCTAATCAAGAGCAGGGTGTATCGTTACACCCCTAGCCAAGTAAAACCAGAAGTACCAGTCATTGGCTCAACGACAAAACACCAGCAATCCACCAGAAAGGCATCTTCATCTTCAGCAGCTTAGATGATAATGTTATGCCTCTCACTTGAAAAGGTGCAGATTTATTGCATATGCTCCGAGACGGCACTTCCCAAAATAGTCTTATGGATGAGGAGAATCAGGAGGAACGTTTTGCAGCCCTGAACAAGCCCCCAAAGGCCCTTTCCTACTTCCCATGTGTGGTAATTAATACAGCAGAGCTCCTTGAAACTCGCAGAACATGCGAAAGGAGCTCACGGAGGTCCGTAAGGAGCCTTCAGCCACAGCCGTGAGTAATATACAGGGGACAGGTGGCTCTGAAAACATGCCGGCGCGCCAACAAAAATCGGCCAGGGACGAAATGAGAGCGCTTGAGTACTTCACAGTCCATCAGGTTCACGCAGCCGCTGGATTCATCTCCATTTAGAGACGCCCCAATTTCTCGACTGAACTCAATAGACTACGCTGCAGACCTGCCCCGAGATACCACCGTGAGGAGGAAAAATCTCAGCCATTACCACTCTGAATGCTCCAGCACAAACGGTCAGACAGGAATCTGAATGAAGTCTCTCGGTCTCACAAGACAGAAAATGGTTTCATTGTGAATTGCTGATGAATGACAAAGTGAACATTACGCAGAACACGCTGGCTGAAGCTAGGCAGGTTTCAGCAGTTTTGCCCTGAAACACTTGAGGATGAAGGACATTAGCCTAGTTATGAGCGCTCAACTCGTAAGCCCAAGGCCCAGCGCGACATTTAAATAGCGAAATCACTGTGCAAAACAGTCTTATGCAAAGTTTGGCCAACTAAAAAAGAAGACAGCTCTAATGCCCGACCCAGCCAGAATGCAATGGCAGGACTCAAACTCTGGTCTCCTGGGTGAAGCACTAATGAATTTCAGTTTAGAATGAATAAAATCGGTCTTAATTCAACTTCAAATTCTCTGAAAAAACATACTTTACAGAGACTGTCAATGAAACTTCCGAAGCTGTCTAACTACAGTAGTCAAGTAAAATAAAAAAAAGGGTGTCTCCAGTCCAAAAAACGAAACAGTTCCACAATAATTTCACATTTGCCTTAAAGCATTTACAAAACACACCCCAGATTTTGTTGGAATTTAAAGGGAATTTCATTCATTCACTCACTTTATCCACTTAATTCTGAACACGGTCACAGGAGATCCCGGTGCCTAGCTGGCAGCCTATTGTGCTCTCTCCATACCCAAGTCTCTTCAGTGACCCAGTAAGCAACAGAAGACAATTATAATTTGGTACTTTCTGAAGCATATTCATAACCAGGTGGTTTGTTGCAGGTGTTAAGGCGTGACTTGGAGGCTACAAAATAATGACCATGCCTGGTCCTCTTGCAAGGAAACTAATTCAGCATGTATCCTTGAACTGGACAGGCTGGCTCATGCTTTGGATACTAATCAGAAGTATGAGAGAAAAAACCCAGCTCCTCTACTATTAGAGCTGCTGAGCGAGACCCTTAACCTTTACCTGTTCGGCTGAAATCTAAGTAGCTGTGGGTACAGAAACACCAGTTTAACATTTAAGACCAAACACGGGATTATAGATTTGGAAGTGACGCCTCTGTGCTAACAGAAGGAAAAATGGAACAAGAGATTAATGTGCAGGAAAAGGTTTAAGCAACAGTCTGAAGCGCCATCCCTTCTGTCATCTGAGAGCATCTTCTTGACTCTTGCTAAAGGAGAACAGAGTCTAGCATTACCGAAGCTGGGAGAGAGAGAGACGCAGAGAGAATGCTTTAACCAGCCAGCAAGTAATAAATGCAAGAGGAACTTTCTCAGCTCATTGACAGTGATGGAGCGCCGCGGGCCAGACCTCTGATTAAACCACAGCTGGGGACCAAGAGCGAAACCTGTTTCTTGGACAGCTTGATGTTCACGCCAAAGGACAGGACTGGTGCAGACTTTATTGTGGGTTTTTTTTTTTTTTTTGCGGGGTGGATCAGCCCAGTTTCCTCCCTCATGTCTTCACCATCTCGCTTGCCGGCTCATCTCAGTGAAATGGAAGACATGTTTGGACAAGCACAAAAGGTTCTCCATTAACTTTGGGGTCACCACAATCAACTCCCACAATCTAACAGAATCAATCTCAGTTTCATTTGCTTAATGCAAGCTCAATGATGTTCTACTACTCAGGAGAGGCTCACGGTGGAATACATAAACCTGCCCTCCATCACTAGAGGGCTAAGCGACTATTACCGGCCACCAGCAGACCCATGCCTGCCGCTCTCTCCAGCTCGCTCCTCATCTTCAAATCTCTCTACTTTTCTGACCTACGCACTAGGGGTGTGCTATATGCATCATCGATAATGTTTTAATGCCGTACGAGCTGACAGTCACTCGCTTTGCAGAGAGTCTAAAACAACTCGATGCCAATTCACAAGGTCCTGATTTGGTTTTATTTCCACATCCCAAGAACATCATACCTACTGTGAAGCATGGGGGTGGAAACATCATGCTTTGGGGCTGTTTTTCTGCAGAGGGGACAGGACGACTGATCCGTGCTAAGGGAAGAATGAACGGGGCCATGTATCGTGAGATTTTAAGCCAAAACCACCTTCCATCAGTGAGAGCATTGAAGATGGAACGTGGCTGAGTCTTCCAGTATGACAATGATCCCAAACACACCGCTCAGGCAGAGGAGGAGTGGCCTAGCCAGTCTCCAGACCTCAACCCCATGGAAAATTTGTGGAGGGAGTTGTAAGTCCGTGTTTCCCAGCGACGGCCCCAAAACATCACTGCTCTAGAGGAGATCTGCATGGAGGAATGGGCCAAAATACCAGCTACAGTGTGTGCCAACCTGCTGAAGACTTACAGGAAACGTTTGACCTCAAGTATTGAGTTGAACTTCTGTTATTGATCAAATACTTATTTTCCACCATAATTTACAATTAAATTCTTTAAAAATCCTACAATGTGATTTCCTGGATTTTTTTCCTCATTTTGTCTCATAGTTGAAGTGTACCTGTGATGAAAATTACAGACCTCACTCCTCTTTCTATGTAGGAGAACTTGCACAATCAGTGGCTGGCTAAATACTTTTTCGCCCCACTGTAGCTTTCATTTTGGCAGTGTTTTACTTGCGTCATTATAACTTGGCTGCTTTTTAGGGCGGGCATCGTTGCTAGGTTACGTGTGTGTGCCGCGGAGTAATACTTCTAGAGCGCCGCTAAGAGTGCCATTATCGTGCAATAAAGTCACGGGAAAATCCCCATCAAATAAGCTTAACGAGACAAACTCTTTAAAAGCAAACCTACCTTCCACACCACTGATGCACTTCACTCGGTCACGGACCTCCACGTTGTACCCTTCAAAGGACATGAAGACGCCGCTGGGCCGATACGGTTCCCTCTGAGCGTACACCTTGGAGTAGCTGTGCGAGAACTCGAAGCGGTCATAGCCGTCGTACTGGACCACCTTCCCATACACCTCAAAGTATTTCTCGACCCAGCTGAAGGGCAGGTAGACCTCGGCGCCCTCGCGTCGTCCTTTGATGGTGACGTCATCGTTGATCAGGCAGTCGATCTCTTCGTATCGGACCCCGCCTCCAACCACCGGCGGGGCCTCGGGGGGCTGGGCCTGTTGCTGGAGGCCGGCTGCTCCAGGGCTGGGCAGAGGCAAAAAAGGCCGGGGCAGGGTGTGCAGCACCTTATCGTTGGTGCACCTGTTCCACAGCACCACACTGACCAGACTGAGCAGGGCGCAGATCACAATCAGGGTCTTATAGTGGACCCTAGAGGCCAGGCAACGCATCCTCAGTGCTCACCTACGGAGACACACAGACATAACGCTTGGGTGATACAGATGCTTATTAAACTATGTAGACTTGTATCCTTTACAAAACGCCCTTATCCAGAGCGACTAACCGATACAAACCTCACAATCCAAGCAAGTAACTGTGGGCTAAGAGCTTTGTGCAAGTGCCCAACAGCAACAGACCAACCATAAGATTACCAGAACCTCTGCCTCACCACCAGATTCACAACCAGACCAGCTCCTTCCATTGCTCCAAGGTCCAGTACTGTCACTCGTGAGCCCATGAACAGGGATTTGCTAGGTGAGCACTACGAATAGTCTATGACCAGACTAGACAAGGCTGTAAAAAGGCCACAGGATAAATATGTTCAACCAGTAATACCAAGAATGGCATGTAGATGGCACACTATTAGTACACTAATATAGATAGATGGATAGATAGATAAGCAGAATAAATAATCCAATAAATAACCAAATTAAAATTACACATTCCTGAGAAATAAATATTTATTGCAGCAGTCTTTACAAATGGGTTCAGGTGATGCTAGGCAGTGGACCAAACCACTGTGAATCATACAAAGGGGGAAATTCAATCCTTCAAACTTAAGATTGCGTCTATAAACGTGGTCACTCAGAATTTCCACCCTATACTCAGCAGGAGGCATTGCCATTTCTCCTGTAACAAGCATTTAACAATTCCGTGACTTCTTTCCTGAGTTTGGGCACCAACACTCTGTTGCCGGTTGGTGATTTATCCCCTCTTGGACCACTACTGGTAGATACTTTTATTATTTGAAAGTGAATACTGTTGTATTAAACGTATAAATAGGGTAAATGATTTCATATGTTCCAATCAGTAATACCAAAAATGGCCTGGCACACCACATAAGCAGTTTTCCCAACTAGAATGAGAATGGCGTGAGCTCACCTAACAGAATTGTAATCGAAAAGCATCATGAATTTGCACTGTACTCATGTGTTACTGGTCTAATCTCAGAGTCTGCTCCATTAGCTTTACAAGAACTTTAAGTGCAGTTAAAAAAGCAGAACTACTCCAATGAATAACCAAACTAAATCACACAGTATGCCACCAGTGTCCGTATCCCAACAACTGTAGGACAAATGTGCAATACTTTATAATTTACCAATTGCAACAGTATAAAATAAAATGAGTGTGGCTCCGGGTGGGTTGCGTTCTGGCAATGGAAGGTTATCAAGAAGTTGGTTGAATAGAAAGCATGTACAGCAAATGAAGCTTAGTTTTAAAAGGTCTAATCAATATCCAGCTTTACTGCATGAATAATCAATGAGTGGTAGCGAGGGAGATAAATTCAAAAACTGCCCCAAGTTCAGAGTTCACAGCTGCATACTGAGCAGATTACACTGACGTTAAAGAGTTATTATTCTGCCTTTGGGAGCAATCTGTTGCACTGAATGCAGGTTGCAACATCCGACATGAGTAAGTCTTGAGATTTTACATCTGGGACCAAATTAACGCTGAACTCCTGACAGGAGCTGGATCTGTACCAGGCCCAAGTCGTCAGGCTCCTCTCCTCGTCAAAGTACTCTAACTGGCAAGGCGAACCGTGCGGCAGAAACATTTCCATCTGCTCTAAATTCATCTGCTGGCTGATGACAAACGGCGGCTCTCGTTCTGTTTCCAAGCGGCTGAGCACAGCCTGTTACCGAGACCGAGGCAGAGAACAATACCAATCAGCGGCAGCCGCTTCTCCCTCCCGTCGGCTCCCTGGCATTTCATTTGCCTGACCAGGTATAAAAATCAATAGGCTGAACAGTGCTGCCTCCCACCAGTGCTAATTACCGAGCTGGCTCCGGCGGTGTGGACACCGGTAACTGTGAAAATCGTTACGACGCCGCATCAGCGTGTAGGCTAAACCCAGCTGAAGATGCACAGCCAGAGCCTGAACACCAAGCCCATGATGGGTTTTGATCCAGCTAACCAAACAACACTAACACTGAATTAATCAGACAGACCTGCAAGGCTTAGTGGCCGGGCGAACGGATTAAGAGTGTAATAACGACTGGCATGGCATGAGTAGATTGTTGGACAAATCTGAAGCTTCGTATTAATCCATAACGGAAAAACCACCTCGCCTCAACCCTCATCTAAGCCGACACAGAAAGAAATTAAGGAATCAACCATAAATCAGTGGTCTGTGGAAAGAACAGCTGTTTTACTGGTAATTGTAATGAACAGCACCATACCAACAAACCTTCAGGAACTGCACACTACATCAAAAAGATTTTATTACTGTCTGCACTAGAAATGTAATTAGATTTGGTGATTAGAGAATTAGAGTTTTCTGTCCAGTGAAATCTGTGGATTTACAATATTACCCAAGTTACTGGAACAATTTAAAGTATGAAATGATGACGATTGCTTGGTAACCAGTGTTTTCAGTTAGGATCTGAAAGGCAGAGGTGATTCAGTAATTGTGCTGCTGGACTACACACTAGAAGGTTGTTCGTTCAACCAAGCATTCACAGCTGGAGCCTTGAGTAAGGTCCTTAACCTTCAACTGCTCAGTTTAAATGCATTTCTCTCCGGATATGGGCAACTGCTGGAAATGTGAATATAAAAGACCTAGGAGTGTTACCGATTATAGCATTACCTACTCGCTGACAAGCAATTTCTCAATCAATTCAGACATCAATGAACCATAAGAAATAAGTTCACAGCGTTTAGCAGGCACCCTTATCCACAGCTACTTGTAACTGACAATAGCAGATTGGTAGAGGTGGGGTGGAACTCAAAGCCTTGGGATTAGTAGGGCAAAGCATTAACCACTGAGCCATCAAAGTCCGCTCTGTGTGTGTGTGTGTGTGTGTATACACACATATACATACAACGGGGCCATTTATCGTGAGATTTTAAGCCAAAACCTCCTTCCATCAGTGAGAGCATTGAAGATGGAACGTGGCTGGGTCTTCCAGCATGACAATGATCCCAAACACACCGCTCGGACAACAAAGGAGTGGCTCCGTAAAAAGCATTTCAAGGTCCTGGAGTGGCCTAGCCAGTCTCCAGACCACAACCCCATAGAAAATTTGTGGAGAGAGTTCAAAGTCCTTGTTACCCCAAAACATCACTGCTCTAGAGGAGATCTGCATGGAGGAATGGGCCAAAATACCAGCTACAGTGTGTGCCAACCTGGTGAAGACTTACAGGAAACGTTTGACCTCTGTCATTGCCGCCAAAGGTTATGTTACAAAGTACTGAGCTGAACTTTTGCTATTGACCAAATACTTATTTTCCACCATAATTTACAATTAAATTCTTTAAAAATCCTACAATGTGATTTCCTGGATTTTTTTTTTCTTTTTTGTCTCTCATAGTTGAAGTGTACCTATGATGAAAATTACAGACCTCTCTCATCTTTCTAAGTAGGAGAACTTGCACAATCAGTATCTGACTAAATACTTTTTCGCCCCACTGTACACCTACACCTCAATTCTAGTCCTTAATTTTGTTCCAGAAGGCTTGTAAAGTACAGAGCAAATTTTTCCCCTAAAGAATAATGTAAACTGAATGAATCCGTTCCAGACCCCCCAAAAACCCACCCTGTATAAGGCATTATATGCTTTAAGGGAGCTGTATTGTACAGGTGCTCCCTGATTTCCAATGGGGTTACATTCCAACAAATCCACAGTAAGTTAAATGTATTATGAACTGAGGAGTTTAACGAGTGTTTGGTAGAGCGATCCATACTGTATCATAACGCAGCCTACTACACACTAACACTTACATTAACCCACAGTTGGCCAAAAACATCAACACAAAGCTTATTTTATAATAAAGTGTTGAAAAATCTAATTGAATTCAGTCAGTGGTTTGAAAGTGAAGAATAAAAGCAAAACACTAGCATGGCTGCTAAGCTAACTGCAGCCTGCAGTATTCTGGAGGATTCAGTTTTCTTTCTGGTTGCCCCTAATAACTAACCTTCTCCGGACCCATGGAGACTTATTTGCACTAAGAATACATTACTTCACTGAGTACTGAACCACGAATCGAGTTCCGACTGAAACGAGTCACGCGGCTCGACTCTCACAGGTGTAAGCAAGTGGGGCAAAAAAGTATTTAGTCAGCCACGGATTCTGCAAGTTCTCCTAGTTAGAAAGATGAGAGGTCTGTAATTTTCATCGTAGGTACACTTCAACTAAGAGACAAAAATGGAGAAAAAAAAGGATTTTTAAAGAATTTAATGGTGGAAAATAAGTATTTGGTCACTCACAAATATACACACACGCACTACAACAAAAAGTCACTAATGTTTCAGCTACACAACATCTCATCACAAACAAAATACCACTTCTAGCAATAACGTTTCACAATTTCAAGCTACTTACTCATTATTTAGCTATTATACTCTTGGGCCAGTAAAAAAAAGGTCTAATCGTTCCATGAATGAGCCCATGCACAGGAGTCAGGGAAAGGTTACAGGATTCTCTCTGAAGAGCCACAATACGGCCTCATAAAAAAAGGATAGCTCATATTTGGCAAAATCACACTGCATATAGAGAAAATGAAAGCTCCAGGCAGGCGGGGTGATTCTCTCCCTCTCTTTCTCATCTACAATCCAATTCTCTCGCTCGAATCTCTGCTGAGGCTGCAGCATGAAAGAAGCAAACGATAAGCAGCTCATCTCCTGTCTGAAGAACTATAAATAATTTGATCTTTTCCTAGCTTTCTCAGGAAGAAGATCGAGTTCAAGTCCCACCACTTCCACAGGCAGCGGGGGTGGACAGACTGGAAGTCTTCGAGCAGGGGGCAATCAGGCTGGGTCGTGATCGGTCACCCCACATGGGCATGGACTCGGCCAGCTCTTCACGCAAGATCATTTTCTGTTGAGGCCTGTTAAATTGCAGGTGGTTTGGCCGAGCTCAGTGTAATCCTCAGATCAGACGCCTCTACAGTCGTGTCACACAGCTGTAATCCCCCATCTGAACAAGCTGCGCTGTGGCCTTAATAGGAGCAACAACCACGGCTAGAAAGTTTTATACACGGAGACACCGAATGAACAGATGAGAGCTTAGCTTTGTAGGAGCAGCAGTTGATTCCAGACCAGAGGAAACTGTGCTAAAATGGGTCAAACCCCCACGGGAGGAACGGTCTTAAGTACTGAAAGCATTTAGAGCAGGAATTAAGCCTCATTTCACACCAATAGCCATGGCCATGTTACTGTCATGGTTTATCAGTCAGAGCATTTATACACTTAATAATCCGATCATAATCAGATTCATGCAGTTATCTGATTATTCAAGCAGTCATGTAAACAGCATAGTCAAAATCCTAAGCTCCTCAAAATAGGATTAAGAAAACTGATAGCGATGGATTTTATCCCAGTAACCTGATTACTCAGTCCATGTATACCCTTACTCTGATTTCTCAGCCTGCGCATGCAGCAATGAGACTGGATGGAAGAGGTTAGAAGAATCAAACATGGTTGCCAGGTCTGCTTATTCGAAACGACTCTGGCTGCTATAAAGTCGTTACAAATGTTGGTTGTTTTCGGGGCTTGTTTCTAAAGTGTAGTGGCTGATTTGGGCTTGCTTTTATTCAGCCTTAAAAAGCCTCTAAAGCTAAAAACAATATACAGACATATTTATGTTTAACTGATCAAGTGGTGACTCACTCAAATTGTAGTAGGTTGCATGTTTTAGGCTTTTAAGCAAATTCACATAAAAAAAAAAGGAATAGAAATTACATTAAATTTGGCGTGTAACGATACACTCCGCTCATGATTCGATTTACAATACTGAGTTCACAATTGGATTTTCTCATGATGATTTATTTTACATTCAATAAAATATCTCTTATTTCTGACGTGTTAACAACTTAAAACAATGAACCTCTGCCAAGCTGCCACTGTTGGGTCCCTGAGCAAGACCCTTAACCCACAGTTGCTTGGACTGCTCTGGATAAGGGCGTCTGCTAAATGCTGTAAATGTAAACGTTCCTTCTACAAGTTAAAGAAAAGTCTACTGAAATTAATTATTTTAATAACTAGAAATAAACAATTAAATGCCATCTTAAATAGAAAAGACTGTCATCATGCCCAGTTTGTCAAACACTTTTTTTCTATCAGTTGTGTTTGTGAAAAGCGCGAAATATCTTTAAACCTCCCAAACCACTTCAGTTTCCATTGGAGAAGTTATGAAGGAAGATATGCCGTATACGATGTATGGTTTATCCTTCTGGTGTTCAAAGAATGCAACAAGAGATCCATAAAGAGAAGGAAGGCACGTGATATCTCCGTGACTACATCATAGCACTGACACGATATACAGTGCCTTGCAAAAGTATTCGGCCCCCTTGAACTTTTCAACCTTTTGTCACATTTCAGGCTTTAAACAAAGATATGACATTGTAATTTTTTGTGAAGAATCAACAACAAATGGGACACAATCGTGAAGTGGAACGAAATTTATTGGATATTTTAACTTTTTTTTTAGAAATAAAAACGGAAAATGGGGCGTGCAAATTATTCGTCCCCTTTTACTTCAGTGCAGCAAACTCACTCCAGAAGTTTCAGTGATGATCTCTGAATGATCCACGTTGCCTAATGACTGATGATATAAATAGACATCCACCTGTGTGTAATCAAGTCCTCCGTATAATGCCATCTCTGTGATATCTCTAGTTCTGCTTAAGCACAGAGGCATCATGAAGACCAGAACACACCAGGCAGGTCCATCGTTGGGGGGGCCACAATCCAAAACTTTATGTTTGGCGTAGAATGCAACACAGCTCATCAACCCTGAAAACGCCACAATCCCCCTGTCAAACATGGTGGGTGCAGCATGGTTTGGGGCCTGCTTTTCTTCAGCAGGGACAGAAAGATGGTTAAAATTGAGGGGAAGATGATGGATCCAAATACGTACCATTCTGAAGAAAACCTGGTTTGATTCTGCAAAATACCCTGAGCTGTGACGTAAATTTATTCTCCAACAAGACAATGATCCAAAACATAAAGCAAAATCTACAATGGAGTGGTTCACAAATAAACGTATCCAAGTGTTAGAACGGCCAAGTCAAAGTCCAGACCTGAATCCGATCAAGAATCTGTGGAAAGAGCTGAAAACTGCTGTTCACAAACGCTCTCCATCCAACCTCACTGAGCTCCAGCTGTTTTGCAAGGAAGAATGGGCAAAAATGTCATTCTCTCGATGTGCAAAACTGAGACACATACCCCAAGCCACTTGCAGCTGTAATCGCAGCAAAAGGTGGCGCTACAAAGTATTAACGCAAGGGGTCCGAATAATTTTGCACGCCCCACTTTTCAGTTTTTTATTTCTAAAAAAAGCTTAAAATACCCAATAAATTCACGATTGTGTCCCACTTGTTGATTCTTCACAATAAATTTCATATCTTTATGTTTGAAGCCTGAAATGTGGCAAAAGGTTGAAAAGTTCAAGGGGGCCGAATACTTTTGCAAGCCACTGCAAATCGTGACATTTTTTGCATCATGATGCATGACTACACCCAGTTAAATATTTTTGTTGGCTGAATCCAAATGTGTTCAGTATGTCTCGATCCCTCACAGCTTTCTGTTCCGATATACTCATATCATTATACTTGGTGGTGTGTGCGATATGCTTTGGCTTCGTAAAGAAATCTTACTCAAAAATCTGCAAACTATGTTGGACATCGATTGCTGTTAAAGACATCAACTTTTCACCATTCTCCAAAAAAGTGCCTTATAAGAAAATCACCAAATAAATAATACAATACAAAGCAAATTTGCATAGCGAATAGCGACACACCTAACCAGGAATTCTTTGGATACATTAGGTGGCTCTAATGTACATTCCAAGACCAACTGTGCACTACAGGACTAACTGTGAATACTATTATTACAGACCAGAGAGAAACCTAAACACATTTCATTACATCGTACACTTGTGAGAAGGAATCAGTTCACGACCCATGGTTCCCACAATGAGATAAGCCTTGCCCCTGAGCACGGCTCCTGGCACCCATGGCTCTGGGAACACTGGCTGGTATTGTGGCTTGATAATGGCTGTCACTGGTTGGGAGTGGAGGCTGGAGCTGGCACACAAGAACCCAGAGCAGTGAATGCCTAGCTTTCAGCTCAGATGGCACCACCAGCCCACAGATTCACTCCAGAGACTGCACGCCTGTCCCATCCACTCAAACCTGCATCGTGCTCTCTATACACCCCGGGATAATGTGGAGAGGGCTGGAGGCTCGGGCGATGAAAGCAGGCTTATAAAAGCAGACGCTCACGTTGACAGCCGCATTGTTTTCAAGACCCCATCATGTAAAACCGGAGAGCCACGGCAATCACAACCAATTCTGCTCGAGAGAATAAAAGCTGTAGATAAGGGCTCTCTAATTAAGGAACTTTATTATGAAGTGCAAGTACGCCAAAAGAGCAGACGCTGATTGCTTCTACAGGTGCAAACCATTAAAAAACAAATATATAAATAATTAGCTACAATGCTTGGCACAGCAGAACAACGTTCAGCTATTTTTAATCCTAAATAGCACCAGACGAACAAACCCATGCTGGCTGATACCAATCAAATGTTCGATTTTAAAAAGCTATTAAGCTTCGAATTGAGGTACTTTGCGTAAAATGACATTAAAAGCAGCCGCCTAATATTGCGTAGGTCCTCTTCATCTTGTGAAACAGGGCCTTGATGGATTAGTCCATTTGTCCAGCACATCTCAGACGGGTCGAATCGGATCGGATCGGATTCTGGGGAACCGAGGGAATAGTGTTACTGAAGGGGTGCACTCGGTCTGTAACAATACTAGGGTAGATGTCAAAGTAACAGCCACATGAACGCCAGGACCCGAGGTGTCCCAGCAAATCATTGCCCAGAGGATCATACAGTCAGTGCTACTCACTTAACCCATTAGTGGTTTTAATATTTAATGTAAATAACACGTTACGTGGCAATAATCACATTTCTGATGCTCGACCATTAGGACCAAGTTATGGGGTGTGTCCAATATGGTCAAATATTCAGTACACCCTAAATTCTACATGTGGACTGTGGTAGCCTAGCGGTTAAGATACTGGACTATGGACCAAAAGGTCCAGAGTTCAAATCCCGCCACTGTTGGGTCCTTGAGCAAGTCCCTCAACCCGCAATTTTTTGGATTGTAAGTCGCTCTGGATTAGGGCATCTGCTAAATGCTGTAAATGTAAATACCATATCCTTTTCTCCTTGGTGCCCCCCCACAAGTATCAAAAAAAATAAGGACTTTAAATCAAATCCTCTAAACCAACTCATGCACGTGTTTTTTAATTGATCTTTTGTCTAATTGAGAATAATGGTGGTCTTCAAAACTACCTTTGGCATTTCAAGAACACCATGACCTTTGCTGATCTAAAAACAGTTGCGGCGAACGCAACGACGCTAAGAGACGTCAGGAAAAGTAACGATTTAAATCCAATTTTACTGCACATTTAAATAACCTAAGATTAATTTGAATGCTTTAAAAGTTCACGGTGAGTGTTACTTTATTTTATCCGTCATATACAAATGGCACCGTGGGCCAGAGCTGCTCCTGGAAATGTTTTCGCAGGTCATACTTTTCCTGCTGTATGAATGATCAGCCGCACATGAAAACACACGGCGGTTATACTGAAGAGCCTTGGAGCGAAAACCAGCCGGTGTGCTGGAGCCGAGGTGTGTCTACACTAACTAAACCCCTGACATTTACACTTCTCTGGCTCACTTCAGAAAGCGAATGGAGCAGAGTGAAAAAGCTTTTCCCCCCACTGCAGCTCAGAGGCCAAGCGAGACAACAGGTATCAGGATGAACAATGAAAAAGCAGAACATCATTCTCTCAAGGTTATTCGCAGAAGTGACTTGTCCAGCTATAACACTGCTTAGAGACTTTGCTTTTGTGGTCAGCACAATGATATTTTGAAATTGATCTATTCTTAAGGATATTCGCCATATTTCAAGATATGGAATTGTGAGAACTATCAAGAAGTTTCTAGAACTGTCCAGAATGATCTAGAACTTTCTGGGACTGCACAGAATTGTAGGTAGCTGTATAACTACAGTTCTATAGGGCCACTATAGCCCTTCCTGAGAGACGGAGAGACATGATCTAATTGATTGGGATTGCATAGTAAGTGGGCAACAGCCATCACAGACAAAGGGGAACTGACCTAGACAGACAGGTGTGAATTCATTCTCTATTCAGCTTCTGATAACGACAGTATTCACACTTCACCCCACAGCCATTACAGGAGGAGCTTAGGAAGGACCACTACTTTCAAATGGATATATTGTGTGTTACTCTGCTACCGGGTGATCAGTCTTGCTCTGCTGAATCCTCAGTACACTCTTGTACTTTGGGTACTGCATGGAATAAAGATTGACCAGTTTTAAATCGGTTTGGAGAAGACGTCCCTTTGGGCCCCTTACATTACAACAGCAACTTAGTCCCATTTAGAGGCATCCAGAGGTTTGCCTACATCCATTTTTGGCTATGTATGTTGGCCATTTATAAAGACAAGAGCGAAAAGTACTCTGTGGAACATCTGCTAGATGTGAGAGGCCTACAAGCTACTTCGGCCAGCCTGTTGGTGACCTGTTTTCTATAAAAAAATTCATCATTTCGTTTGCCTGTGGTCACAAAGCGCAGTTTATGATGAATGTAAGCAATTTTTAATTTGGTTTTAGACTAACAATTGGAATATAACATTAAAACAAAAGCTGGGAACAAAACTTGTTTTCCATCGTGTTCAGCTATCTGGAAGGCATGCACACTAACTCACACCCGCTGTTTGTTCTACTAGAAGCACATGACCGTAGTTAAAAAGTGATCAAACTGCACCAGGAGACAAAATACAGGCATCATGAGCCTTAGTTTGTCGTTGGATTTATTGGCTCTGAAACAACGAATGTAGCTTAAAAAAATTTGCAATCCGCAAATATGGCTGAAATCTGTTGCTGCTTAAGACAGCTCAACAGCTAACTTACTTCATCTGTGAACTAAGCATGGGGCAGAGTATTTACATTGGGAGAAACTTTGACTAAGAATATTAAGAATAAATCTTATAATAAATAAAAAAATATTTGAATTAAGCATAAATGTATTGTAAGGTTCTTTTTTTTGTAATGTAAGACAATCTGATCATTTAGTTGCCCAGTCTAATCAATCATCAGAGAAATTCACCTGTTTGCTGTGAACATTTCCAGACTCATTAGTGAGAAAAATCTAATGCTTCCAGTCTTTGCCAAAGAAAAAAAAAAAAAAAAGCCCATTCTTGTTTCAGCACAGCAGTGCATTATAATAACTGACAAAACGCTGATAACGCTTTCTCAATGACTGTGTGATTGAGACTAATATTCATTAGAAACGCATTACTCCCTCATAAGCAGAGCCATTTAAATGGACATAATTATTTACACATATGCACAATGCAGCACAGCTAAGCACAGTTCAGCAGCGCAAGGAAAACAAATGAGAGACAGAAGCAACTAGACTAAGCTTGGACATAGGACTGAATGCTTTAATTTTCCAGCCAGGACTGAAATGTTTAATCAATATACTTAGACAATTTGTTACTGCCATGTTTAAGCAGTTTCGAAGCAAATTCTTGGTCAAATTCGGTACCAATACAGTTACGTGCCGTTTCATGTGAAACATAAAGATTAAAAAGTGGTAGAACAACAGGGAAACCATCTTCGAGGAAGGAACATGGTCGGGGAAAAATCCTGAATGATGGTGATGGGCAATCACTTAAACGTTCGGTGAAATCTAAATCACAGAAAAACAAAAGTAGAACTCAGGGATAGGTTTAATAGTGAAAATAAGAGCATTTCCACACTTAATGCGAAAGGAACTCAAGGCATTTGGACTGAACAGCTGTGTAGCCTTAAGAAAACCACTTGTCAGTGAGGCTAACTGGCGAAAATGGCTTCAATTTGCTAGGGAGCATAAAGATTGGACTCTGGAGCAATGGAAAAAGGTCATGAGGTCTGAAGAGTCCAGACTTGCCCTGTTCCAGAGTGATGGCCACATCAGGGTAAGAAGTGGGGCGGCTGAAGTGGGGGCACCCATCATGCCTAGTACCTACTGTACCAACCTGTGGGGGCAGTGCTATGATCTGGGGTCGCAGCAGCTGGTAAGGTCTGGGTTCAGCAACGTTATGTGCCCAAAGAATGAGGTCAGGACCTGAATATACTGAACAACCAGGTTTTTCCATCAATGGATGGTACAGGTATACTCCAAGATGACAATGCCAGGATTCATCAAGTTCAAATATTGAGCGTGTGGTTCAGGAAGCATGAGACATTTTCACACATGGATTGGCCACCACAGAATCCAGAGCTGAACCCCATTGAGAATCTTTGGGATGTGCTGGAGAAGACTCTGCGCAGTGGAACAAATCTCCCAACATTGATACAAGATCTTGGGGAAAATGCATGCAACTTTGGGCAGAAATAAATTTGATATTGCAGAATTTTGTGGAGATGATGCCACTGCAAATGCGCGGTCCAACAAAATATTAGTGCGAGTTGTTTTTGGCCAGGCAATGTATTTATTATTTGGAATAATGCTGAAAATCACATTTAAAATGCTTTGACTGCAGAAAATTTAAGTACCGAAGTATTAGATCCTCAAACAAACGTCACACAAACAATTTTTGCTTCGTTAAAATAAATTCAGGACTGAAAGAGAGAGCGAGGACGGCCAATAGCAGCACATGAAGGCTTTCAAGAGTTCTCTCAGAGGAACTTTCACAAGCCAAAGTTACTCTGTGCACACTTCTCACGCTCTTTATTAAAGATATTATTTAAATGCCATGTAGTCACTTTCAGAATGCCCCAAGATCAAGTCTTTGTTCCCTAAGCACGTTTTGTTTGCCACCTGCCTTCACCTCCACTCTAGTTCAGCCTGATAAACTATGAGTCACAAATTTCCATCCTCAATCTTCTGAATGAAATGTCTACTATTACCACGACTTCGATAAAGATCAAAAACTTCCTCTCAGCTCCATTTCATTCAGTAGACTTTCTGCATCGTCTCAATACAGATTCACACCTACTTAAATGTGTGGAGATTATAAAGGCAAAAAAGTCGATGACATCATAACCCTGTTCCAAAACCGACATCACAAGTCTTATTAGACGGAGCTATTCAGCAAATAAAGCCCCAGCACTGGCTCCACGATTGTAGCAAAGTCTGACTGATCGTTGCTTGGATCTTCCTGACTGTACACAAATATTTAGAGAGCGCAAGGCTTATCTGTTAATGAACCAATAAAACTTTGCCAAGGAAAATAATCACAAGGCCGTGGCAAAATTTACAGGCCAAACTGAAATGTCAGTTCGAATTAGTGATGCACAATGAAACAGTGTTTATTATCTCCTGCAGCAGTGGGAGGATGGAGAAAATTACTTTGAAGCTAATGCCGCTCGTCCAATTCATCAGCAGTCAGGGGATTAGGGCTGTTATTAGCAAAAAGCTTACGATATTACAGCCTGGGGAGACGGATTAAACCCATTCCTCATCAAGTGGAGACCGGCGAGAAACAAACTGCCCGTTCCAGCTCGCATCATCCACCTGCCACATCTGCAAAACAAATCCGAGCACATCCCAGCCCATAGCAAACACCTCAACTCATTTATGCTTTGTTTTTGAAACCGGGATTTATACAGCCTGGTGCATGTTTATTTCAGAAATGTATTAGGCTTTAAGTTGTAGACGAGCTGGGCAGGGGCTTCAGAAGACAGGACTTCAGGACATCTTGCATACAAGACTCTAGAATGACTCAACACATGGCTATAACACACTTAAGCACTTCACAAAAATAGCCATGTTGTCACCCCGGCATATATTTCACGTTAGAAAAATCACAAGGCACACCACCAAACAAAAATGTCACAAAAAGTATATTTACTGAATTGATGAAAATCTAGTGTCAATTTACTTAGTGTGAAATCTGGGCCTGTTTAGTTGAACACAACGCTGATATCTTACTGCCCTCTAGTGGAAGAGAATGTAATTGTTCTGCCTTTCACTACACCCTGCTGAATTCGAAGTAAAACTTCATAATCCACGGCACACCTGAGGATTTCTCACTGCACACTTATGTGCTGTGCCACGGCAACACTGACTTATACCGATACATCTTAAATTTGCAAATCTCAGTACATAAACAAAGGCACTTCTGGGTAACTCTAAAAAGCATCTCTAACTTCAGAGTGCCCTCTGTGGCAGTTTCAGCTGAGAAGACATCAAAAGTTAATTCAAATTAAGTGTCAATCAGCTTTAGCTTTCAAATACAACTGAATTTAAGTATTGTAAACAGCTATTACTGCATATTTGGTCTCACATTTAAACTGGGTTGGGCGATGCGGTACAAATACATTAGTATTTCAGATATTTTCACAATGCACAATATTTATCACAAGACAAAACGCATCAGTAGCAACAGATATCCAAGTATTATCCCATACGTAGTAAGTGAGTTGCATTCAAAATGTTCTGCACCGCATCCAATTAAACAGGACTAATGACACTAATTCATGAAACGTTCTTTCAGGACTAACAATATCCTTGGTGTGCTCAGAAAAGCACATTACCCATCAAAAAACGCATCAGGATCCGATAAAATCGTCATACTGCCAAACCCTACATCAAACACAAGCTGACTGAGAAATTGTACTCGTCACCTGTTTGTAGGAGCTTCCATGGAGCAGCTTTGATTTTACAACTTTGAGGTCCAAAAAGTTACCAAAAAAAGCACAACTTGCTCTTCTCGCGCCCCAAGCACTACACTGAATCGACGTTAATGAAGTGATGTGCACCCTGCTGCACCACCCTGTATCTTCGCTGTCGCAGTTTCACAGATCCTCAGTCTCTCTCCAGCACACTTCTGAGCTTTGTTCAAATCGCGTCTCATTTCCTCACACAGACTTTCTTCCTTGGAGTTGTTCAGTAAACAATACATTATGACAACTCACATGTACACAATATTAGGTATTATACATCATGCAGAGGTGATTTAAAGTATAACTGAAGATGTTTTATGCAGGGGGTTCAGGAACTAACCCCCTGTGGATACTGAGGACCAACTGTCACACGCAACATCTGGTTCCTCTGTCAGCACTGGACACAGGACAGTGAAGGAAAATTTTGATCATTATTACACTTTAAACTATTTGTAAGGTATAATATACAGGTAATGCCATTCAACATCCATCCAATCAACATCTGTTCTCTAACATCTGAGATCTTAAGAATTATATTAGGAAATAATGTTACTTATATACATCTCACTCACGTCTGAATGACAGAAAACTAGTATGAGAGAACCCTTGCGACTACAGTTGGATTTCGAAAACCCCGTTCAGATTCGTAACCAATTCCAAAATTCAAAGCAAAGTGTAAGTGACTCTGGACCACATGTTCATCGTTTCAGCAGTGACCAATAGTAATTGAGAGAAGTTTGGTGTTCCTAGGTCACTGCTTTCATACATTAAGCGATGTTAAGCATTTTACTTAGAATAGGTTCAAAATGGGAGGAAGAAAGCTCAAAGCAAATATTACTTTCAAAGCTGAAATGTAACTAACATACTCTTTGTACCGAACATATTTCACCATTTTGGAATCGATAAGAACCGAAATCGATAAGCAGAACCGGAATAGATGAAATAGGCAGAAAACAACATGGTGACACACATTTTCATTATGGGTAAGTTTCAAATTTTATTTTAAAAAAGTACAAAGACATGAATGACTATTGTACATTACTGTAGTAAATGTTTCCACTAATATTGTCTTAAAAACTCTAAACTACCATGCGACTATGGTAACGTCTGGACGACGTCCATTTTGGTCAACGTCCTTTTTCACAGAACACACACCTGTAGTATAAAGTCCGATTTTGACATGTGATTTTAAACTCGTTTCTCGTTCCATCCTGCGATTTGCAATTAAGTGATTTACTTAGAGATTTGATTCATGCCGGCGGAAGCTCTGCTATGCTGGACAAACACTCATCAAACTCCAGCTCAAAACTGAAGACAAAACCTCCCATCACGTTTCCTACCGACTGTTTATCCTCCCCGGTGTTTAACGCACACCAGCAACCTCCTGCTGCTCTGATAAACCATAAATCCTGCAGGCTTTCAGAAGGTCATTTCAGGCGGCTCTCCAAAGAACTCGTAAGAACAACCAGACTTTATCCATCACAGCCAAGCAACACAAAAGTCCTGCAAATAAAGTTTGCACCCGGAGAGATGATTCATAATCGTTCCCGGTGGGTGACATGTTGGACCGGTAGGGAGTGTGACGATCGTACTTTAATCAGCCAGAGCTGAACAGTTACTCACATAGCGTGAGGAGAATCCTGACAAAGCACCAGACTGCACTAATGAACACTGCTTTTAGCTCTTCTAGCTTTTATTCCCTTCGCTTCTGCTGCCTCCTGCACAGTTAAAAAGACATGAAGGCTTCACATTTCGTGCATCTTACTGCGAGCCGGATCCAGACACAGAACAGACAAAACGAACAGGAGGAGGGGGTTTAGATTCTTACCCTGCTCCATTCACAAGAGAACGTGTGTGTGAGCCCTCATCTCATGTCCCAGTGGTATGGGCTCTTCATCAGTCCATCAGGAAGAGCGGCTGAAGAAAAATCTGCAATCAGACAACACTATGTATGAGCGGAAAAGCAGAAGGAATTGGGATCAGACATCAATTAACAACTGGTTTTCCCTAGAGCTCAAGTAAATCCAGCAATGTGACACCAAACATCGGCCAGCGAGTCCCGAGACAGGTTCCAGAACACCCCTTCCACCACCCCGCAAGAGCAATTAAACTTTTTAAATACTCACCAAACACCAACTCCCCACAAAGACACACTATTAGCAGAATATCATTGTTTACACATGCATTTCATTCTTAATTAATCAATCGGATTTCTGCAGTTCTCTGATTATTCAGTGGTCGTGTATACAGCATACTCAAATCAGATTAAGAAATCTGATAGAGAGAGCTAGATATTCCTCAGTAATCAGATTTGTCAAAGCGTGCATTTCCATACTCCGGTTTTCTCAGTCTGCGCATGCACGCAAACCTACCAACAATGACGTGGTTACCAGATTCTACCAGAGTCTTCACTATCTTTGGGATTCTTTCCATGGACCCGGTTGTAGTTTTAACTCAATAAGCCAGATCTGGCAACCCTGGAATTAAACGCAGCGCCTGCGAAAAGGCTTCCTGACCACCTTGTGGAGACTCAAACAGTAAATGCTCGATAACATAAAGAACTGATTAAAGTTTTAATGAGATTATTGGCTTGTTTCCAAGGAAAAATCCAATCATTACCCGAGTCACGTAAGCTCAGTGGGTTTCCCAATATCTGATCCCTCAAGTGCATGTATACTCGACTGGATTACAGAAAAAAATCTGATTTTCTGCAGTTATCGGATTAAGTGCATGTACGGATTTTACAGCTATTTGTATTCAAATTTATATTTCGACCCCGATAAATGTGCTATGGTGGTCTGGTGGCAGCAACCAGCAAGACTACATAAATAAAGCAGTTCTAGCAACGTAACAAAATGTGATCTACATGACCTAGAAAACCCAAAACTTAAGAAATTAAAACAAAGGACTCGTGCCATTCTGAAATATTTGTAGGCTGCCTTTTAAGGAGCTTGCAGCGGGAAAAGAAACGAAGGAAAAGTCATCAAAACAAAAACGTTGAAACGTCTAGATGCGCATTTTGAAAACACCGACTTACAACAACAGTGTGACAAGACTAAGCAGGAGCTGAGCTGCGTTTCTAAATCAGGACCTTTTACTCGCAGGCTTTAAATAGCTCACATAAACTACAGCAAAGAAACAAATACATATGCGTAATTGCATCTATGATGGATTTAGGGGCTTGCAGACAGCCGAGTCATTAACGTACGTACCGTTCATCAATCATAATGTGCAAGGGCTGGCTGCTTCTTCACCCACCAATTAATCTCCACCGTATAACCTTCAGCCAGCACCCGAGGAGAGGCAGTGCTACCAAAACACGCCCTAAATCTCAAAGCAGTGCACGCTTTTTTAAAAAATGAGCTTATTGACTACTTGACAAAGCACTTGGGCTAAATCGGGTCTGAGAAAATGTATAACACTGTGTCAGAAACAAGGCACGGCAATTAGAACAGCGGTATATAATATGAAATAAGTGGATGATTAGACAAGCAGTTCGATTAGTGTAACTAATGAGGCAGCAGTAAACCATACAGGAAATCATTTGACCAAACTGCAGCCTTCCAGATCACCAGAACCTCCATTTACTGATGGCTAAATGAAAACTGGGCGGCACTGGTGGCATGAGAAGACCGACAGCTCTTTAGTGAATGCAGCAACCAAAAAGACCATGGCATGCCATTAGCACACCTTCCTGTCTGAAGCTAATCCGGTCCAAGTAGGGCTTATGTAATTATCAGATTATCCATCATCTTTGCGTCTTTGAATCCGCCAGCTAGGTCATTTTTACCGCGTCCGAGCATCATTTTGTCCAAAAATTGATCTGAATCGGAACAGATTTCACCACAACATCAACAGACCAAAACTTTGGGAAAAGGCGGCCCAAATGCGACGTTCTCACCAAATCCGATTCCTTCAAAGGCTGTTCACGCTGTGCCCCATAGCCGGCATTCGTCTGAACAGGTCACGCTCCGAAACTGACACACGTGGACAATAGAGCAATGCTTCACGTGACCCGTTCGTCCAGAGGTAAACAAAAATGGAGACAACTGTAGCAGGCACTTCTTTAATGGTCACGATATTAGGACACAGCCACTTCTTTGGTTTGCGTCCATGATTTCTTTAAACTTTGCTTTTAAGCTGTTTATTTTTTGACACTGCAGCTCCTGTGGCGGCATTTCTTTAGGAATTTCCTCAAGCACGGGGTGGTAGTGATATGTTGGACAGGGCTACAACCAGGAACAATGGGGCAAAAAAAGTATTTAGTCAGCCACTGATTGTGCAAGTTCTCCTGCTTAGACAGATGAGAGGTCTGTAATTTATCATAGCTACACTTCAACTATGAGAGACAAACTGAGGGGAAAAAAATCCAGGAAATCACATTGTAGGATTTTTAAAGAATTTAATTGTAAAATATGGTGGAAAATAAGTATTTGGTCAATAAATTTGGTTCAACTCAATACTTTGTAAAATAACCTTTGTTGGCAATGACAGAGATCAAACGTTTCCTGTAAGTCTTCACCAGGTTGGCACACACTGTAGCTGGTATTTTGGCCCATTCCTCCATGCAGATCTCCTCTAGAGCAGTGATGTTTTGGGGCTGTCACTGGGCAACACTGACTTTCAACTCCCTCCACAAATTTTCTATGGGGTTGAGGTCTGGAGACTGGCTAGGTCTGATACGTCGCTGAAAACCTCCCTCACTGCTGTCGCCCGTTTCCCCTTATCCTCAGCGTGCATTTATAACGGACGTTGAGTTTGGAATGATGTAAAAAGCCAAACGAGTTCCGATCTGGCCGCACTGCTGCGCATCAGATTTCAATACCACATGAAAGTGGCCCAAATCGGAACTGAAAATGCCAGACTCATTGTGGTTTGTTCCGGTTCTTTGATGGACTGATTCCGATACAAAGCCTACAACCCTGATAGGGAAAACAAAAAGATGGAGGGGAAATAAATAAAAGTCACAGAACTGCTTAAGACCTGGTGGCTAAAAAAAGTAACTCCTACCCTTCTCACTTTATCAGTGAAATTACAGACAGTCACTAACAAAGGTGCTGTTATTTCTGCAGGCTCCATAGAGCTAAGCTTAGGAGCCGTAGAAGGGACGAAGTGAAAAAAGGTAAGAGTACCTCGAGCGTCATAACATTAAACAGGCTTTTAAGTCGTCGTAGTCGCCTTCAGTGGAGCACAAGGGCTTTAGCAAAGCTCATTTCACCTTCCTGAAGGAGCACGAAGTCCCCAGGCTACAGCGTTGAGACAGTCTTTAATGCACACTACATGAAATTAAGCCAGAGCTCAGGGGTGAGAAATGCACCGAAGAAAATGGCCAGGCTAATCTAATGTAAAGCCAAAGCTAATTTAAACTGGTGTAGAAACGCAATATCAGAAGCACTGCCTGACAGGCTGCCTAAACTGGAAAAGGTACCAGCGTGAGACAAGAGACCCCTTCAGAGGCCCGAGTACTCCGCCACCTCCCCACCCGCCGAGTTTGCTCCGAGTAGCCCATACATTCCAGGATAGGCTCCAGACCACATGACACTGCAGAAAATACAGAAATATAAACAAACTAAAAAATAGAATTGAACAAACAAAAATAACCAAAAGGTAACCAAACCAAGACTAACTTGGAAATAACCCATAACTAAATCAAACCTATAGCAGGAAATCTTATAGAAAATTTCCTGTTCCCAGGCTGAAGAATTTCCCTGCTCCAGCACAAGACACACCCCGGTGATCACGTAAGAAAAAGTCATTAAAGAAGCACTGACGCTTATATAACGCCAGGAAGGAAGACTAGCAGCATACCAAGAGAACGCTACAGCAAGGACAAGCCTGAACAATGTGAGAGGAAAAGAGAGAGCGAGCTCCACTTCTGCATGCTCGCGTGGCAATGCCTCAGAGAAGCCTGGTTCTCCCTCTGGAATGTGCAGCTGGAGGATCTAAGGGCGTTTAAAGCCTGCTGTATGGCGGCGCTAACAGGACCGTGCATGCTGCAGTAATCAAGGCCAGGGCACGAGGGTGGAGGACCTCGAACAAGCGCTGCAGCCAAATACGAGGACAATAAAGAGAGAACGGGGCAGGGTGGGGCTGTAAAAAAATAAAAAAAATCAATATGGCAGCGAAATTGAATTTTAAAATGAGAGTTATACAAAACAATAAATATTACAATAGAGACGTGGACAAAAATGTGCTTTATTCCAACACCACAAGCACAGAGGCTTTGTGCTGAGCTCACACACTGATGTTGGGTAATGAGGTCTGGATTACAGTCGGTCTTCCAATTCACCCCAAAGATGTTGGACAGGACTACAACCAGGTACAGTGGGGCAAAAAATTGTTTAGTCAGCCACTGATTGTGCAAGTTCTCCTACTTAGAAAGATGAGAGAGGTCTGTAATTTTCATCATAGGTACACTTCAACTATGAGAGACAAAATGACAAAAAAAATCCAGGAAATCACATTGTAGGATTTTTAAAGAAATTTAATTGTAAATCATGGTAGAAAATAAGTATTTGGTCACTCACAAACAAGCAAGATTTTCTGGCTCTACACGAACTGTAACTTCTTCTCCTTTAAGTAGCACTTCTGTCCTCCACTCATTACCTGTATTAATGGCACCTGTTTGACCTCGTTTATCTGTATAAAAGACACCTGTCCACAACCTCAAACAGCCAGACTCCAAACTCAACCATGGCCAAGACCAGAGCGCTGCCAAAAGGACACCAGGAAGAAAATTGTAGACCTGCAGCAGGCTGGGAAGAGTGAATCTACAATAGGCAAGCATGTTGTTGTGAATAAATGAACTGTGGGAGCAATTGTAAGAAAATGTAAGACATACAAGACCATTGATAATCTCCCTCGATCTGGGGTTCCACACAGATCTCATCCTGTGGGGTCAAAATGATCATGAGAACGGTGAGCAAAAATCCCAGAACTACACGGAGGGACCTGATGAATGACCTGCAGAGAGCTGGGACCAAAGTAACAAAGGCTACCATCAGTAACACACTACGCCGAGGGGGACTCAGATCCTGCAGGGCCAGGCGTGTCCCCTGCTTAAGCCAGTACATGTCCAGGCCCGTCTGAAGTTTGCCAGAGAGCATATGGATGATCCAGAAGAGGATTGGGAGAACATCATGTGGTCAGATGAAACCAAAATAGAACTCTTTGGTAAAAACCTAACTGGAGGAAAAAGAATGCTGAGTCGCATCCCAAGAACACCATACCTACTGTGAAGCCTGGGGGTGGAAACATCATGCTTTGGGGCTGTTTTTCTGCAGAGGGGACAGGACGACTGATCTGTGTGAAGAATGAACGGGGCCATGTATCGTGAGATTTTAAGCCAAAACCTCCTTCCATCAGTGAGAGCATTGAAGATGGAACGTGGCTGGGTCTTCCAGAATGACAACAATCCCAAACACACCGCTCGGGCAACGAAGGAGTGGCTCCATAAAAAGCATTTCAAGGTCCTGGAGTGGCCTAGCCAGTCTCCAGACCTCATTCCCAATGTAAAATTTGTGGAGGGAGTTGAAAGTCTGTGTTGTCCCAAAACATCACTGCTCTAGAGGAGATCTGCATGGAGGAATGGGCCAAAATGACGAGCGCTGGGAAAATTAGTGAGGAATAGCACTGTCCGAAACACTGCACACTATTTATAATCGAAACAAAAGCAGAAGCAGCACACTCCAGCTACAATCAGAATCGTCTCCTCCTGACCAGCCCCTTCCTCTTAGTCTAAGGACATTAAAGAGACTTTGTAAAATGGCGACCTTTGATGCAGCAGTCATTTTTCACAATTAAAGCCTGTAAACAACACAGGATGTGGGTGATCCTGTGTTAGGAGCTGATTTACATTTTACCCGGGATACAGCAATTGGATTTTAGTCTGGCCGACTGGAGACGCATTCAACTATTAAAAGTAAATGCATACGGGTAAAATCTTAACAGGAAGCAAACCACATACACGACATAAAAAGAGTAAATGGGTGGCAGGTGCCAATAAAAATGGTGCTGTAGCTCCCAAACCCATCTATACACCTACCTCTAATTAGAGATCAATTTCCACTCGCATAAAGCCTGCCTAAAGTGCCTCTCAGATTGAAATCTGTCCTCAAAAACAAGCTTTAACAAGATCGAAAGGTCCAAGCAGATGCAAAACAGGCTCTAGGAGCACCTCCATTACAGGAACCCAGTCAGACATCTGTATCACACCGCACTGAACTGCAGCACTCCACTGGGATTGACCCGCTAATAACTCAGCCCAGCTGGGAAATGTAAACAGGTGTGGAGATCATGAGGAGAGAAACCGCATTCACAACAGAAAGCAGAAACATACAAGCAAAGAAGAAAGCAGGAGAGCGAGGGGGGGAAAAGAAAAGCGAGCACAATGTTTTTCACAGCCGTGTCGATTGAACTGTTCCAACCAGGGAGATCCCCGCCGGAGAATAAACATCTCACTCCAGCTCCCTGTCGAGCCATCTGGACTGGATCCAATAGCCTCAGATATACTTTAAGTTTTAGAAAACCAGCACCGATCCATATGTTTACACACTTCATCGAGTTCTGGATGGAAATCAAGCACAAGAGAGAGAGAATTATCAGTCTGGGTTTCTCAGCACACGAGCAGGGCCAGATTATTTACGAATAGAATCACCGAACTGAGGAATAAAAATGGACTTCAGATACAAGATAGAATGCACAGAGATTGATAATCTAAAGGTGAGTGTGATCGATTCTGTGCCGGTCACGTTTAACTTGTGCAGCACACAATGCCGACAAACAGCACAGTGCTGTCACTAATTCAGGATTCAGTACATGTACGGAGCTTTAAACACGGCTCAGCCACTCGCCTGTTTGTTCACGAGACCGCGACTGACATGTCGGTGATGAGGAAGTGTTAGAATGTGTGTTTTTAGTGCAAGATTCAGAGCAAGTGTGTCCTAATGACTTTAGAGCATTACTAAAAAGGACTTTAGGTTTGCTGAAATTAAATCTAGGATACAACTTCTATTAATAGTATAAAATATGCACCCTGGACTTTTCCTTGTTTGTTTTTACAACTTATCAGTTTTGATGTTGCTAACTGTTACAGAAGCAATTTAATTGTACAGTCAAACCTCATAATTCAAAGGAATTTTCACCGAACATTTTAGAGACCGAATGATCCATTTGAATTGGTTTTGCCCCAAATTAAAAATAAAAAAAATAATTCCAACTTTGAACACTCAATGCCCTAGCTAAAACACTCAATGGTGTGATCTTCCAACCACGATATACATCATCCAGTCCAGTTGGTGGCGATAATGCACCAATACGGTAGGCAAATCGAAAAAGAACTAGGTCACAATCATAAGCATATTAGGTACATTTCATTACATTATTATGTTACGTATATCAGTCTATGGGTGCGATTTCAGTCACACCCTCAGTCATGGCGCTGCTGCCACGTGATAAGACGTGCCGAACCTGTGTTCGGCTCAGTGGTTATGAAGTTTCACTTTATTTTCACTTATTTAATGTATTTATTATTATTATATTACGTTCCTTTGTTTTATTCATGCTTTAAATCATCAATTATCTATGAATATAGGTGGAAAAAAAAAACAATCATAGGGGGTTGGTAACATTAATCCCATTTACATTACAGAAATTTGATTCAGACTTTGAACAAATCGAAGTTCGAACAGCCTCCAGGAACCAATTAAGTTCGAATTCCAAGGTTCCACTGTAGTTATTTTCTTAAAGACAAAAAACACTTAAAAATCGGAATGGTGAAAAGAATCCAGGAAAAAACAAATGGGGAAAACGTATGGAATTTGGGAAAAATAATAGGGCCCCACAAGCGACCGGACATCCAAAACAGCAAACCCATAAACACAAGGTGGAGTAAGGACTAGTTCAGGCTTCCTTAAAAGCAAAGCTCATACCCTCAGAGTGTTTATTTTGAACAAGGTTTTAAGATGTCCATCAAACAAAGAGGCAGGATAATAAGCAGCAGCACTAATGGGTGAAAGTGGGTTTTTTGGGAACATTCCACAAAAGCATAATGGGCTTCAAAGCATCGCAACAATGAATTAGGAGCATTAAGCGCTCTCCTGAAGATGGAGTCCTAAATGGAAGAAACTCAAGTTCTGAATTATAAGGAGATCATAAATTCTTACATTTCTATAATTATTTTGATAGTAGTTACTATAGAGTTGGAGTCAAATCTGAAGCCTCTTTTAATAAATTCCTTAGAATGGAAAATTCTCCTGTTCCTTTGCCAGCATACCTTAGGGCAAATGTGCACGGTTGTTGCTTAGTCCTTGCTTTATTACACCGAGGTCTAAGATCGCCAAAACTCAGTTTCTGTTGCGTATGTGAACATGTCAAATGAGTTCTGACCCCTTTACACGGATTCACAAGTGAACCGTACTCAAGGTGGTACCAGTACAGCTCGTTTGTGGCTCAGGTGGTCTGTAAAACCGAGGCCTGCTGTACAATGCCGATAGTGAGAGCCCTGCCCTCAGAACACCTCCTGCCCAAGCTGGTAGACTCAACAATGGGGTCTAAAGCCTAAATGAGCTATGCATGAAACAAACTGTCATGCCTGGTGTTTAGAACAAGCTCATTATTGTTTAAAAATCAGCCTGAGGTCAAGGCAAGTACTCAGAATATAGAGTAGGTTACTAATAAATAAAATAAACAGCCACAATATGCACAATACAAAGTAAACAGGCTTAATGACACAAAAGTAATTCCTTAGGATACATTTACACTTTTATTTCGAAAACTGCCGCATTTCAGTACCGGTTTACTAAGCGTACACAGTGGGATTCGCAAAATTGAAGCAAAATATATAAACAGAAGTCATATGAATAAGGTCACACACCGATCGGACAGCTGTTACGACAACCAAACTTCGGCGACACACGCAAGGTTACATCAAGACTAGCCATGCACACAGTCCGGTTGGGTCAATTCAGCATAATCAATTAACCTAATGCGTTGGACTGTGGGAGGAAACCAGAGTAACCCCACATGGACACGTGGAAAACAGACTCCCCACAAAGGACATGACCTGCTCCAGCCTGGGTTCGAACCCAGGATCTTCTTGGTTTGATGCAACTGTGCTACCCACCAAGCCGCCCTGTTCAGACATTTACAGTGGTGCTTGAAAGTTTGTGAACCCTTTAGAATGTTCTATATTTCTGCATAAATACGACCTAAACCATCAGATTTTCACACAAGTCCTAAAAGTAGAACCCAGTTAAACAAATGAGACAAAAATATTGTACTTGGTCATTTATTTATTGAGGAAAATGATCCAATATTACATATTAGTGAGTAGTAAAAGTATGTGAGCCTCTAGAATTAGCAGTTAATTTGAAAGTGAAATTAGAGTCAGGTGTTTTCAATCAATGGGATGACAATCAGGTGTGAGTGGGCACCCTGTTTTATTTAAAGAACAGGGATCTATCAAAGTCTGCTCTTCACTACACATGTTTGTGGAAGTGTATCATGGTACGAACAAAGGAGATTTCTGAAGAGCTCAGAAAAAGAGTTGTTGATGCTCATCAGATTGGAAAAGGTTACAAAACCATCTTTAAAGAGTTTGGACTCCATCAATCCACAGTCAGACAGATTGTGTACAAAATGGAGGAAATTCAAGACCATTGTTACCCTCCCCAGGAGTGGTCGACCAACAAAGATCACTCCAAGAGCAAGCCGTGTAATAGTTGGTGAGGTCACAAAAGACCCCAGGGTAACTTCTAAGCAACTGAAGGCCTCTCTCACATTGGCTAATGTTAATGTTCATGAGTCCACCATCAGAAGAACACTGAACAACAACGGTGTCCATGGCAGGGTTGCAAGCAGAAAGCCACTGCTCTCCAAAAAGAATGTTGCTGCTCCTCTGCAGTTTGCTAAAGATCACGTGGACGAGCCAGAAGGCTACTGGAAGAATGTTTTGTGGACGGATGAGACCAAAACAGAACTTTTTGGTTTAAAAGAAAAGCATTATGTTTGGAGAAAGGAAAACGCTGCATTCCAGCATAAGAACCTTATCCCATCTGTGAAACATTGTTTGAGCCTGTTTTGCTGCATCTGGGCAGGACGGCTTGCCATCATTGATGGAACAATGAATTCTGAGTGATATCAGAGAATTCTAAAGGAAAATATCAGGACATCTGTCCATGAACTGAATCTCAAGAGAAGGTGGGTCATGCAGCAAGACAACGGCCCTAAGCAAACAAGTCGTTCTACCAAAGAATTGTTAAAGAAGAATAAAGTTCATGTTTTGGAATGACTAAGTCAAAGTCCTGACCTTAATCCAATGGAAATGTTGTGGAAGGACCTGAAGTGAGCAGCTAATGTGAGGAAACCCACCAACATTCCAGAGCTGAAGCTGTTCTGTACGGAGGAATGGACTAAAATTCCTCCAAGCTGGTGTGCAGGACTGATCAACAGCTACAGGAAATGTTAGCTGTAGTTATTGCTGCACAGGGGGGTCACACCAGATACTGAAAGCAAAGGGTCACATACTTTTGCCACTCACTAATAAGTAATTGGATCATTTAACGCAATAAATAAATGACCAAGTATAATAGTTTTGTCTCATTTGTTTAACTGGGTTCTCTTTATCTACTTTTAGGGCTTGTGTGAAAATCTGATGATGTTTTAGGCCATATTTATGCAGAAATAGAGACAATTCTAAAGGGTTCACAAATTTTCAAGCACCACTGTAATGGACAACTTGCCTGCTATACCAAGAAGCAGCAAGTAAGCTTAGTATTCTGTCCTTTGCAATGACAGAATCAAGTACACTTCTTCAACAGAACCACAATTAAATTTTTTGTAACAGTTATACCAAGTTTTATTTTATATTAAACTCTGTGCTTTTTTTTTTTTAAAGGTCGCTTCTTGTAACATCACAACCGGTGTTTGTTTGGTCCGTACTTTGTTCATACATCAATTGAACCGTGCCACAGGTGGTTTGGAGGCAGACGGACACCCACCTAATCAGGAGATCTCGGTCCGCTTGTTCGGATGGCAGCATTCAGCTAACGACCTGCACTTGGAGCAATCACACCAGGGTTCGTTTTAATCAAACCAAACTGGCCGAGTGTGAACACGCCCCTAGTTATTCCCGTGTTCAATCAGTCCTACCTCTGCCTACACAGTCTTAGATCCAGCCATGCCTGTTCAGGTTTTATTTACATGTAGTGACTTGGCAGATGCTCTTACAAAATGTGCAAACAGCTGAAGGAGCCACGATGCAAGCACTCCATGATCTATAAGTATTCATTAGCAGAGAGACTAGAGAGTAACGCTACTCAGATTTATTTAATACGAAAGTTCTCAGTTTGACGCCAAGAGAACAAAGCATCTTTCCTGTGTTTGCACCTTTTTAGCAGCAAATCAGTGTGTAGAAAGGCAGCAATTGCTTTTTCAGAGAGCGCCCCATCTGAAGCACTTATCTGAACAACCAAAGGCTCGGATGGAAGCAGAAAGTGTCCTTCAATTACATTTCAGAGTTAAGTTCTCCTTCAAATTCTGTAGGCTGGATTAATATTTTCTCACCACATCATTTCTCCAGCTTTCAATTTTTCTATTCGGCTGCATTAAAGATTTATTTATGCATGATGCAGCTCGAGAAAAGACAAGGATCCAGAGAGCTATTTCTGTACATGAAAGAGAAAGCAGACTGAGACAGAGCGAAGCTCCGTGTAGCCACAAAACCTGATTAGGCACGAGACGGAGGCAACACCGGCAGACAGACGGGCGGCAACATAATGCCCTCATGTTCTCGTGTATCTATATGAAACTACAGTAACCACGACAAAGACCACCACAAAAGGAGGTGAGAACGGGTTAAGGAATCGTCTGACTGGCAAAAGAACCGCATTCAATTATTTGTTTCATTTTTGAGATACGACAACCAAGTCTGATCTCCTACCATCCAAAAAACAGCACATCGACTACAAAACCCAGCTAAACAAAGTCTCATAGCCGGCTAATATCCATTTTATATAAAATACAGCACCATTAATAATAGATGTGCACTTGAAAGGAAAACGCATTCTGCCTCATTCTTGATTCATGGATATGCCAGATACAGTGCCTGTAAGAATGCTCCTTAGAAGAACATCTCAACGCAGATTCCATCTTATTGAGGCCATATGAAAAGGTCTGGAAGCTCAGCCTCTGCAAGTGAGAGTTTCCTTTGTAGTGGGATTGCCTTCCATGCGGTTTAATTAAGCTCCAGAATTGGCAACGAAGCGAAACAGAACATAAAACATCAAAATCTCAAAACCTAGTATATCAGAAATGTCACATCTCACCTCAGTCCTTCCCTATCATGTATATATGAAACACAGCAGATAATGAAAGGCCCTACTACGTGATGTGGAGAGTACGGATGGAATTGTGGAATTGAGAAATACATACTGACTTCAGGTATAAAAATGGAAAGGCACAGTTTGAAAATCTAAAAGTAGACATGACCCAGCCAATCAGTCTCATATAACCGATTCTGTGCCGGTCACGTTTAACTTGTGCAGCACACGACACAGCCACACAAACAGCACAGGGCTTTGACTTACTCAGGATTCAGTTCATGTACAGAGCTTTAAACACGGCTCAGCCACTCGCGTGATTGTTTATGAGACCGGTGCTGACGCGGAAGCGTTATTTTGTGCTTCTATTGCTTACGGCATCTAAGGAGTTTCCTAAGGAGAGTCCTAAGGATTTAAGGACATTACAAAACATCACTGCTGATGTTGCTAACTGTTATAGCTGAAATTTAGTTAAATACAAAAGGTGCCACTTTGCTACTGTGCATTTAATGGTAGTTTTCTTAAAGAAAGAAAAAAAAAAAAAACTGAAAATGGTGAAGAATGGTTTAAAAATGAATAAATAAAAATGGTAAAAAACTAAAATTTCCATAGGACCTTAATACAGTAACCCCATTATATAATGGGTGCGCTATATAACATGATTTTAAAATACGTGAGGGTTCTTGGAACGTACTGGTCATGTAAAAAGGGGGGCCAACAGGATTTTCTTCGCGTTACCCTGAAAGGAATCAGAGTAAATTAATAAGCTATTGTCCTAGCATAACATCTATATTGATTGGAAACCACCAATACAGACCACCAGACAGTTTGGGTTCTTCTCTTGTCTTAGGTTACCGTACGTAAACTGCATGAGACCAGAGAATCTCATCTCTCTCTCAGATCTAATCTCATTTCATGCTCCACACGGGGGCTTCAACTATTTTGTCACAAATGAGGAAAAATGGGGCATAAACTGATAGTAAATGGCATAATAAACATGGCTTTTATATTTGCTTCAATGACTTTTCAATGAAATTATTAAAATGAAAGCATGAAACAAAAGTATACAACTGTGCAAACAGCCAAATAATGGTGCTTTGTGAGAGAGCAGTAATAACGAATTATTATTTCTATATCATACCCTAGTGCATCAACAGCAAACTCTACCCAGCACCACAACAGACTGGTTCAAGTTAAATGTTCCGACAGGACCAGGAACCTCACCGCAACCCTGACCAATATGAGCAAGATCAAAAACAACCACAAGTCCCACCACAACAACAGCTGCAACCTTTTCTGCTTTTATTCCAGTTTTGGGAAACAGTTTAGCTTGTGCTCTTAAAGACTCTTGTTGATCTCCATTAGAACACTTTGCTGAGTACAGGTTGAACGTTTCTAAACCTTTGGACGGCACCAAAATAGGCTTCAATTTAATCATCTCCCTTAAAAGCCCATCAACAATACGCAGAGCAAACCCCGACGACACTCCTTTATCAGGAAAGGAGAAAGAGGTCTTTGTGGCACTCTGGATTGATGTCCCCAGGCCTCTTCTGCTCATGAAAGCAGCCACAATGAAGAGTCTCCACTCTGTCTCAGAATGCATCCTCTGCCACAATAGGGGAGGGAAAAAAAGGGAGCTGCTTGTGAAAGTCTAGTGTCTCGGTCAAGTACAGAGCAGAAAGTCACAAGCTCTCGAGGACCTTGTGTTTGCATCCTTGTGTCTGAACGTCAATATCTGGATAAAGATCAATCTGACATTTATGGCATGTCCACATCTGAAACTGCCACTGGTTACAAAGACATGCAGCCTGATAATCCGTTATTACTCAGATTGAGAACTTAAAACGAACGAAGTGTTCTTGTAGCAGAACAGAACGAACAAGGTGGGTAATCCTTTAATCCTAGAATATGAGCCATGTAAACTACTGCACTTGATCATATTTCCAATCTGTGCATGTGCGTTTGCATCACGGCTCAAGCTTTAGCCAATTCAGCGCTTCATGCACGAAAATTCACACTCTGGAGGAAACCGCACTTATGCTTCAGCTTTAAACTAGGACTTTCCTGCCATGGACTCAAGATCATAAGTGACTATCAGACTAGCTGCCAATATGCATATTTATGTTTTTGTATATTTTAACTACTACTACGGACTTGTTTTACTAGATAAATTCGTTTCATTCTTACATTTATCATCTACACCAACCAAGGAGGTTCGAGTCTTGGTCCTGCCAAGGTTTCCTCCTCATAACACTTTGGGAGTTTTGCCCTGCCACTGTCGCCCTAGGCTTGCTCAATCTGGGATAAGCCCTGGATATTCGAAAATAACCTAATATTGTAACACTGGTTTCAGACAATGCTCCATTGTAAAAGCGCTACAGAAATAAATGACTTGAACGGCTGAGGATTCTCACAACATGTATGAGAACATGGCAGGAAGCGAATTCTAACTCCACTTGTTTATGTCAAGATGAATCTATTTTTATAGCAATTTTTACTATGGAGCATTGTCTCAAAGCAGCTTTACAATAGCCCAGGCCCAAAACTAGGCTAACTGAGCGAGCCTAAGTGACAGTGGCAAGGAAAAATTCCATAGATGTTAGAACGAAGAAATCTTGGAAGGACCAAGACTCAAGTCTAGATGATCTAGGTATATATAGGATAGACAGAAGAAGTATCAAAATTAGAGAACAAATTTTCCTGCTTAGACTACTCAATGCCGATGCACATATTTTATATTTTATTTGAACTATGACTCCATGACTTATTACCGTATTGTTCGGACCATAAGGCACACTTAAAATCCTTTAACTTTCTCAAAAATCGACAGTGCGCCTTAAAATGCGGTGCGTCTAATGTATGAATTAATTCTGGTTGAGCCTTCTGACCTAGAACCGATTGTAGATGGTACACGGCGCTCATAAATCTGTCAATGTTTTAGCACAGCCTTGGTAGGTTACGAAGCTTACGGTAACCGTAGTGCGCAGCATCGCGGAGTAATACGGTATGTGCTTCAGCATTAGGGTACGTGCATTCAGTCATTTATTTTCGAAGCGGATTTCAAACCCAGCGCTATCAGTCACGTAGTACAACATGGACATAGAGCAGCTGCGAGAGAATTCAGCATTAACGAATCAATGGTACGGAAGTGGAGGAAGCAAGAAGACGCCCTGCGCCAGGTAAAGACCAAACTGAGCTTCCGACGGAACTCGTTTCATTTAATGCGTCTTATAACCCGGTGCGCTTTATGTATGAAAATAGATGCGTTAGCAGTAGATCACTGATATCGCGCCTTATAACCCAGTGCGCTTTATAGCCCGGAAAATACGGTAGTTTAGATAAATTAGTTTCATTTTTACATTTATCATCTATGCCACCCAAGGAGGTTGGCACCCTTTGAGTCTTGGTCCTCCCAAAGTTTCTTCCTCATAACGCTTAGCGAGTTTTTCCTTGCCACTGGGGATTGCCACTCGCCATCTGGGATTGGACGTAGATATTAGGAGATAATCTAAAATTGTAAAGTTGCTTTGAGACAATGACTCTGAACTAAATAATTACAAATTATATTGGAATTATTTAGTTCAGAGTTATTAGGTTCTCGTGTTCTCAGCAGGTGAGTTTTAGTTGCATGTTATGTACATTTGAAGTACGTTTTGCCGATGATTACCTATGAAAATCAAAAGGTGCAGCAATTAAAACTTCGGTACCAAGAAAACTATGGCTAGATCCTCATTACACACCGACAGGACTCATGTCCTTCATGTTACCACAGCAACATTCCCACTAAATGGTGTTCGGATTTCACTTGTAAGCAAAGACCTGTTCAGATTTCTTAGTTGAATGTAAACAAACAGTTCAGTTGAAATACGCAACTACAAACATGTCATTCGGATTGATAAAAATCTCAAACATAACCATCTTCAGCTTCTACAACGTCTAAAATAGGACAGTGGCAAGTCAACAACCTGACGCCATCGCAAGTAGCTTCAGTAAAGCCGATTTCATTTCATAGGGATTGATCTTGATACTTGCATGGGATTGATCAGTCCAATGTGATTCATTGTATACCTTAGGAGCCCAGTCGATTTCTATATGGCATTCAGACGTGTACAAGCCCAGCTCATTTTCCTTCCAACAGAGCTGTTTTTAGTTCGTAATAACCAGGCAGCTCTGTGTACACTGGGTTTTTCCCCGTATACACCACACTGCATGTTCATAAGGCAATGATTAAGTAGGCACCTCACTTATTTCATCTCCAATACAACACAAGTTATCACTTGTCAGATCAGAATAAGCGATAAAAGAAACTGCATGGTTCTGCGGTTCTTGTCATGGTGTGACGTGACAAGCTTCAAGATCCTGGTTTCCAAAATGAGCCATCCCTAAGGGTTCATCTAATGACAATGAAGCTGTGAAAAAGAATCTGTGATTCATTTATTCTGTTAAAAACAAGACCACACTTTCTCACTAAATCTGCGACACCTGCCTACATTCGGCCGTCAAACAGATAACCTCTATTAAGTAACTGTCACTCACCATCGGAAAATGTACACACAATCTCAAAATTATCATAAGAAGCTCCGGACTTGGTTTCAGCTGAGATTTCAGGGCAAAAATTCAGAAAATGCTCGTTTCTTTTGAAAGAGAGTAAAGGCAAAATCATTTCAATTATAACAGAGAGAAACATTTTTGTTCAACTTTTCTTCTAATGGAACCTTCATTGCAAAAGAAGTGCAAGTTAGTTTTGTCAAATTTCACATAAATGCCTTAACTTCGGTGTTCCGAATGTTTTCGGACTTGTTCCTCCACAGTTTATTTTTGCAATGCATGCACACTGAAGATATGGCTGTATTCAAAAGAGAGAGAGACTATTTAGTTGACCAAGTAGATGAAGACATATCCTCCTCATGGATATTTCAGCAGTGATCTCAAACAAAATGGCGAGCGTCTGAGCCGCTGAAAGCCCTGTGCTGTTCATGTGGCTGTGATTGTGTGGCCGCCGTGGGTTGCACCAGTGTAAATGTGTCCGGCACAGACTCGGGTACACGAGACTGATCAGCCAAATCATTTATTAGCACCGCCCACGCTCAGTGAATTTCTAGTAACACAGTTAGAAAGACTAGTGAAAACAAAATCTTCAACAGCCATTACTCAAACAGCAAGGTCAATCCTATCAAACTGGCCATATACTTACTAGAAGTACCAGCTGGTGGAGACAGTGCAGCACACTGAATGCCCTGTAGTGGGCGACATACACACTCTGTACAACACATGATGAAACTCTTGGCATGGTCGAGCTAACATTGGCATCTCCTGACAATTTCAAAGCCACAAGAAAGTCACTGTGGTGAGTCATTTAACCAGTTCGTTGCTGATTATGACTCATAGGTAGCAAAAGACAAGTAGTAGCAGCAGAAAATTGATATGGGTAAATAAATAACCAATCTGAAACAGACTGCAATTAATAAACTTTCACTAAAGTCTTTGAAAGAACGTTTTTGACCTTCCGTGGGTTGTTTGATAAATGCAATCTGCGAACTCTACTGTTAAGGTTTGCTTAGTCTTTGTTTTAAGTTACTTAAAACATTCCAACACTAAATTACAGAGACGCGCCATCATTTTCGGTCGACACTTGCGGCACCTTCGGTTTTTCCCCAAAACAAACAAAGGTTCGTGTTAAACTGGGCCAGGCATCGGGAATGAATGCGGAGACAAAATGCAGATGGAGGTTAGGAAACAGGCATGAACTCTAAATGCTTCAGACATCCGATTTAAACATTTAAATGTGGGACAGGTGAGAGGAATCAATACACCCCTAAATGGGATTACCGGTGGTACAAGTCTAGAAGGCGTGACAGTTGAAATCAAATGGCAAAAAGTAACATTTCACTAATTTTTAATGATAATAAAAACCAGAATGGCATGTCCTGTGCCTGGGCAGTGTACATTTACATTTACAGCATTTAGCAGACGCCCTTATCCACAGCGACTTACAATTGATACAGTCTTACAATCCAAGCAATTGTGGGTTAAGGGTCTTGCTCAAGGACCCAACAGTGGCAACTTGACAGAGGTGGGATTTGAACCCTGGACCTTCTGGTCCATAGTCCAGTACCTTATCCACTGGGCTACCACAGTCCAACAGTGTACACGAGTTCAGTTTGAGAAGCAGCATATTAAGTGTCTGAAATCATTCAAGTGCCTCGGGAGGTATCAATAATTAAATTAGTTTTATGTCACTCAACCCGACAAGATTTTTTTTTTTGGTGCGTCACTACTACGTTATTTATTAAATCTGCCACCTTGTTTTTGGGCTGGGTTTGGCACAAAACCTTGTGTCAATAACTACAGCAAAATCATCCATAAACAGTGATCTTAATGCAACCAGAACTACCGACATCAGCTGAACTTCAATAAGCAACCAGTTCTAAACTTCTAAATCTTTTCACGATCAGAGTGCGAACTGTGGATTTGAGTCTGCTGACTCCAGCGGCTCTCTCATCTATTTCTCCATTGCTTATGATCGCTCGGTGCATCGCTCGCCCCTCTGTCAGTCACCCCCACTCCCTTAGCAGACCAGGATCTAAGATCCACTACATCTGCACAATACAACTACCAAAAAAGCCAGTCGAGGCATTCGCAATCCTACAAAATGCAGAAGAAAGCAAATGGCCAAAAGTCGAGCCTTTCATTCCTCCCTCTGTATTCCTTAGGCTATTCATTCCTCAAAGTGGAGCCAAAAGGTGCAAATCAATTGAAAGAAAGCTCAGCGGAAACCTAAAAACAGACCTTTTCACGGAGAAGCTACAACTTCAAACCCCGGTGCTAATGAATGCTCATATGGTGCACTGAAGTCAATGCAAATGAAGTGTTTTAATGGGACTTTTAACTAGGCCACTTCAGAAGGATTGCTGCGAGCCCCTAAACGCACTAGGGGAACCGTGGAGGTTTCGGCGAGAGCACCGACCTGTCAGACAAACTCCAGCTCGGCTTTAAACCAACACGCAGCCCCTGGAGCTCAGCCTCTTAAAAGAGGAGCTAGTTCTACACACACACTGCACCAGGGCTTGGTAGGTAATATAAATTAGCTTTTGGAGAATATCATGGGACAGCATAAAAACGCATTTTTGCAACAGTATTTGTGAGAAATGGGTTTAACAAAGCGTGCAAACAGGTAACAAATGCAGTCTGTATCTACAATCTACTGCATTCATGGTAGTGATTTTAAAATTGTATGAATCCACGTTTGAACAGAGGCGCAGAAAGGGTAAGGCTCCCATTTTGATCCAATAGGGGTGTGATAAAACGGCGCACTGTTCATGATTTGAGTTCACAATTGAGATTGAAAGCCAATCCTTTCTATTTCTAAAGTGTAAGCCATGCACAAGTTTAAACAAAAAGAATCTTTAGTGCCCTGCAATTAAAATAAACTACGAGTCACGATCAGAATGGAAAATGCCTCTGTGAACAATGCACAACCGCACCATCTGGTGTTCAAGAAATGCAACTGCATTAGAAGGCATAACAAACAAGAAGGCATAACCCAACTCGATGATGCACACTGCCCCATTTTTGCATTGCAATGCATCGTTTACAACCCATGACTAAAATTATGTTCTTGTAGTTCCACAACAGGTCAAGACCATAGATTATAGAGGAAATGCACTACAACTTTAAGTGCCATCATCAGTTAATTTAGGGGTTAAGGTTTGGGAGCCACGTCTCAATAGAAATGGACTGTGGTAGCCTAGTGGGTAAGGTACTGGACTATGGACCAGAAGGTCCAGGGTTCAAATCCCACCTCTGCCAAGCTGCCACTGTTGGGTCCTTGAGCAAGACCCTTAACCCACAATTGCTTGGATTGTAAGACTGTACCAATTGTAAGTCGCTCTGGATGAGGGCGTCTGCTAAATGCTGTAAATGTAAATAAATTATTTTGCATTTATAACCATCTTAATACAAGTCATGTCTAAACGTACGTTGCTGTGCAAAAGTCTTAGGACACTTTTAGATTAGATGGAGCACTGTTTTAGCAAATGGTACAATGAGCATATTATTTCTCAGGCTCTTATTAGAATACAATCAGAAAATACAGGAAATTCAAATGCAGCTTTAGAAAACTGAAAAAATAAAAATAAAAAAATTAAAAAAAAATTCAGAAAAAAGGCTACAGTGGCAAATTGTGTGACCTCCCCTTACACTTGAGAAATAGCACCATCTGGTAGTTTCATCAGAATGTCAAGCTAACCCTTCTACAGTCTGAAGAAGTTTGGTCAGGAATGGCTTTGACAAAAAAAGAAACTACTTTTTTGGAAGGGGAACAGGGTGAAAAGTCTAAAGATGTGCTAAAGCTCACAGACTGGAATTAAGATCAATGGGAATGAGTATTAGGGAGTGACAAATCCAAGAAAGTTTTGGGTCCAATCGTCGACAAAACATTAAAAACAACAAGTCTAATGGTGGCCTAAGACTTTTGCACAGTACTGCATCATAACATGTATTGGTAGTTATTACGATGCAGTCCGAATAGGTTCTGTAGAAGCATGAATGGTTTTGTGAGGCTAAAAGCTGCCACTCGATTCCACCGTGTGATTATTCATTGATGATTAAAGCCTCACTCACATGGGTCACAGTGGATGACATGTGACAAACCCACAGCACCAGGGCATCAGGGAGCCCAGTGTTACTCAGTGCAAACCTCCCGTGGTGAGGACACACACAGAGACACGCCATCACACAAACATGGGAATCTATCAAGAAAAGGACTTGTTTTTAGCACCCCCAGCTCCGATGCTGGGGCGGAGAGCGAGGGCCTGCACCACCTGTCAGTAAACAGATCCTCAGCATCTTGTTTCTTTCTGGACAGATTGGCAACAAGTCTGGAATATAAAGCAGTCAACACGTGAAATGAAACGCCTTTCAATGAGGAGCGCTTTGAAAAGCACTCGCCATCTACGATATGAAAAAAGTGGAGGGTGAGAAAGCGTCTCCGAGGAGCTAAGGGGAAGGATTAGTCACCCACGTCTCACTGTGCATATATTATACACTAATCAAAAGCCTGCTTCTCATATCAGGATTCAGGCTCCATGAGAAGAGACTGGAAGAGCAAAGAGATGCGCCGAAGCAGAGAAAGACATCCAGACTTTAAAGAGGCGAAAAGGCGAGAGCATGAAAAACAGAGCGAGAAGGAAGCAGAGAAAAAGTGGGACAGTAGGAGGCTGTTTCAGGACATCCATCACTCGTCTTCAACATCAGAAGCACCCCAGATGACAGTGATCTGAGGCAGGCAGCCGGAACCAAGCATTCCCATCAATCTCTGCTGCAGCCTTGCTCCCACTAACAGGCTACAAATGCATGTTAGCAGCGTTTGATCAGATGGGTTGTAAATCAAATTCTGATAGCATGTAAACCTCGGGTGTCCTTTACTAACAATGTGAAGGAATAGGAAACGGCTCTTTATGAACCTCCTGAAGTGAAAAACTCTAACATGATTAGGAGACGAACAGGGGAAGCACCGACCCCATTTTTCAACGAACCCAAGCTTCTGTTTTCAAGTCTCATTAAAAAACTTTCCTATTTGAGGCACCTGCACAGTTTGAGTGAGGTTAGGCTTCATAAGCACTCATTCGATTAGATCTGAAAACATCAAATCCTCACTGACTGCTTTCCAGACATCGACAGACGTTGGTTAGATTGGTGTAAAACACACCACAACCAGCTTTCCGATATTCTCAATTCCTTAGTCCTGTGCCAACCTCGTGGCCGAGTTATGGTACAAAAGTGGTACATACGTCTATGGTACATTCCTCCGTATTCATATTCCATCGTTGCCAGGGCCTCAATGAGCCAATGTGGCCACTGTTGCTGTGGCCAGGAGATGAGCTCATGAGTTTCCATCCAGGCGGAGTACCCAGCCAGACTGGAGCCACCATTAGGAATCCAGATCTGATGTTCCCAGTAAATGGCTAATCTATTTTAGCTACTGAGGCAAGCATCACTGTGTTACAATACTGGGCAAAAGTCTTAAGACACCAGTACATTTGTTGTTTTAGTAATGGTGTAATGACCATACGAAACATTACTGAGGACTGGACCTTGTCACACCAGAATACCCTTTTCCAACTCTTACATCTTAGCCTTTTCACCCTTCTGAAAAAGTAGCTTCTTGGCTGCTACACTTCCAAAAAGACCATTCCTGATGAAGCTTCTACCAATGAGGCTCCCAAATACTGCCACTGCAAGTGTTTGGGGAGGTCACACTAAGTACTAATATAACTGTACTTTACACACATGTATTTTCTGATTGTACTGTAATGAAGAGATTGATCAGTCATATATGGGTCATTATACCACTGCTAAAACAATGGTGTATCTAATCTAAAGTTGGCCTAAGACTTTTGCACACTCCTGTAAATCTCATGTGGGAAGCTCCAGGAGCAAGTGAAGAGAATGCAGCACAGCCATGGGAGTACTTGATTGGATTCAGAAGCAGACGTGTCGCTGCACTCTGAATGGGTTGCAGGGGTTTGATGGTATGCATGAGAAGGCCTGCCAGGAACTGTTCTGCAGTTGTGTAGCCTTGAAATGACAAGGGACGAGACAAGTACCTAAATAGCCTCTGAGAAAACATGCAATTTAACACGGATTTGTTTTTTATTCTTTGTAACTCTGATGCAGTTGGATCTTTGCTTTATATCCAGCTTATTCACACATCTGTAGTTATGTAGAAGAAAATCATATATTCTGGCATTACACACCATGGACTGGTGGATCCTTAAAATCTGGCCCTGGCTATAGCACACCACAGGGCTTCAAACTTGACTGCTCGTGTGGTTCTACCACTCATGGAGAGCCTAATGTCGATCAGTCAGCCTTTTTGAAATAACTGGTCTTCTACTGAACAAATCAGTTCCACCTGATCAAGGAACATTACTTTCCAATCTTCTACCAGCACTCAAAGGCCAACAGCAGCTACTTGTATTCTGGTTAAAACTACAAACCAAACAAGACCTGGCAAGAACACAGATGGATTTGCAAAGCACTATTAACTGTGAACTGTGCCACTAGAAACATGACTAAAACTAATTACAACACTCCTAACATGTCTAATCACATTAAGACTGCAATGATCAGCCACTGTGTCTAAACAGATGCTGAAGATGGCATGTGCTCAGTTAGAACTGAATCCGATTTCATTGGCTTGGAAAAAAGAAAAAAAAAAAAAAGAAAAACAGCTGAGCGCACAGCGCCAACGAGGCTGCGATGCCAGAACTGTCTAAATTAAAATTAACAGTGGTTGAATACCAAGGGCATGACAAAAGCACTTACTGCAGCGAGAAACTAATTAGAGGGGAAAATAAACTATTTAATTGCGACAACGACTCAAATGGGCACATCTCAAAAGGATCAAGACAACAAAATAAGCCTTGTGGTCCAATGAATGTGGACACACCTTAAATAGTGGGCGCAGCAGAACTGACATTTACAGTGGATGCCAAGTCAGTTTGACAAACCTCTGCCAGGTGTGCCCAGGTCAACTAAGAGCTGTGGAAACGTGTAGGAGCAAAGCAAGCTCAAGCATGAAGCAGCTGGTCATACAAGCTGATCACGTGATGCTTAGTTATAGCATGTGGTTTAAAGCTGCCACTGGAATCGACTTCAAAAGAACCTGGAAGATTTATGGATCAGGTTTTCACTGCAGAACACCAAGTTCAAGTTTGGGGAACTCTGACACGAGTCCATGTCCTTGATCAATAGCACTGCTTTGAGAAAGAAAAACCACAATCCTTTTCTTTCGTAGTCCTCCTTCACCAGAACAGAAGTAGTAACCCTCTCCGCAGTGCAGTTTCATTATCCTTACTGCAAGATAGCCAGCAAAGGCTATGCTTACTGCACCAAAACGGGTGCGATTACTCCTCAGGCCTCGCCTTGAGCCCACCTATTTTGCAGATGTCTAGTGTGACGCTGCTTAAGGATGTGATGTTTGTAGTTTCTTAACGCCATCAGCCTTGGGTCTATATTCCTGGCAGGGGTGATGGTGGTTCAAGACTAGATGAACGCTCTTAGAGCTGTAACTCGAACAAATCTGAGGAGCTGTCCAATTCTGGGGCAGCTTAGGATTTCGGATGACGTTAATTGTGATGTTCGAGTTTCCTCATGCATTTAGATATGCAGCCGGACGTCAGACTGCAGTGGCACACCAGTTCATGTACTGGACTACGGACCAGAAGGTTAACCCACAACTGCACTGATTCAGCACGGCAAGACTATTAACTGTAAGTCACTCTGGCTAAGAGGACCTGCTAAATGAGAAAATGTAATGACGTGATCTGCATAAAACACCACATTTTAGTCATGTGTAACCGGGTCTGAATTAAAGATCAGGACTTCAACTTCAACGCAAAATACAACGGACTGGATGAATCACTAGAAGGAATGAATGCAAGACGATGAACCGTCATATAGATCACACACTGAACGCCTCTATTTAAAGCCCGGTATGCGACGCAATGGCAGCATATGGCAAGTTCACGCAGGCCAATCTGAATAGCAGCAACAGTGCAAGGCTGCCAGTCACTTTCGCAAATGCTGACAGTGAAACATGGGCCAAATCTGCGCCGTTTGTTTAGCTTCGACAAAAATCCCTGATTAATTCCTGCCATATGCTCTCAACGTGCCAGATTAGGCTTATTTAATAACAAGATGGGCCCGGAAAACAACGCGCTCATGAAAATTAATCTGAAATATGAACAGATCAAAAGAGAAGCTCCACAGTATCCACAGACCAAGCGCGTTTTCCAGTCGCTCCTCAAAGCAAGGCTACACATGAAGGTTCTTATAAGCAATCGACTCTAGAAAAGCTGCTCTTTGAATGCTCATCCAGGCCTGACCTCTGTCCCGGGCACTGGGAAGGAAATCCTCTTAAGGGGCATGTGTGAAGCCTGATCCAGGCTTACAGCGTCTCGATGCTACTTCTGACATTATATTATACAGGAAAAAGCAAAACCTGTAGGAATCTCACTAACTGAGATAACACAGTGAGAAGCCAATTAGCCTAGTAAAAGACCCAAAGCTGTTCTAAACGGGCATTAACAATGTGATTGGCACTTAAGGATGGATATTAATGATCAAAACAGAAGAGAATTCAGCATGAAGAGAAACCCATCTGAACCCCACATGGCCAAGTCATGCAGCCTTGAGCAAATTCATTCGAGTACTACATGGTACTGTGGTAGCCTAGTGGTTAAGGTACTGGCGTATGGACCAGAAGGTCCAGGGTTCAAATCCCACCTCTCACCACTGTTGGGTCCTTGAGCAAGGCCCTTAACCCACAATTGCTTGGATTGTAAGACTGTACCAATTGTAAGTCGCTCTGGATAAGGGCGTCTGCTAAATGCTGTAAATGTAATGTAAATGGTTAAGGTACTAGACTATGGACCAGAAGGTCCACGGTTCAAATCCCACCTCGGCCAAGATGGCAAGTCCCTCAACCCACAATTGCTTGGATTGTAAGACTGTACCAATTGTAAGTCGCCCTGGATAAGGGCGTCTGCTAAATGCTGTAAATGTAATGTAAATGGTTACGGTACTAGACTATGGACCAGAAGGTCCAGGGTTCAAATCCCACCTCGGCCAAGACGGCAAGTCCCTCAACCCACAATTGCTTGGATTGTAAGACAATCAATTGTAAGTCGCTCTAGATAAGGGCGTCTGCTAAATGCTGTAAATGTAAATGAGTACTAAGCAGTATTACAAAACCAGCCGTTCTGACCTTACAATCTGATTGGTTGAGGAGTTTTTTTTCCCGCACAAACAGTAACGATCAGCTTCACGCATACAGCCATAGCACAGCTACAAAACGCTGCAACCCTACTAAAGGGCTACATTATCGTTTCATTCTTAATGCATTTTACTTTTGACTTTTAATCCTTTTTCCTTTGCATTGCAGACTAACGCCATTTGGGAGGGCTATATAAACCTTTTGTAACAGTGTGTTGAGGTACAGAATTGTTACTGTTGCATAGCAACCACTCATTTGTCGTGGACCTACTTTTCGGCAGCCGGTTTTGTCGGCGTTAAAGCAGAGTGATTGACTGATATGGGTTTTTGAATGGCCAATGCCATTAGAGAGCAGATATCTAATGCGATTGTTTTCGCAGCTGATAAACGAATAAATGAGACATAACTGCTGAACGTACATGAATCTAAGCTACGCATGCAAGGTCTGTTTGCACTCTATTTTATAAATAAAATAAAATTTGTATTGAACTGAGGAACATTTATTACCAGATAACTGCATCTTGTTTCTGGAAAGAAAAAAGTGTATATACGTGCAAAAAACAAAGAATAGAGCCCAGAGCAGCAGCATCCTTTTGCTTTGAATCCCAGTACCATTTAAGAGCAGCAAGTTTATCATCTCAAATGTTTGTTCTCTCAGCATCTCTGTTTAGTCGCTCAGTAGTCCCAGTTTGAGCTGCAAATTGTAAAGCAGAAAACTTTCTCTGCGCTATTTTTGAATATCAGCTGATGATCTCAGAATGGCATTAAGCCTGATTTATTGTTTCTTTATATTTACTGTAAATGAACTTGAATAAAAGCAAGAGACACCTTCGTGTTCTACTGTAGTACCAAAATTAGTCGCTGAATAACCACCTACACATTAGGGCTCTCAAGATCAAACGTTTGAAGGTAGAAAATCCCCATCTGTACGTCAAATTATTTGTAATCTGTGCCAAGAAGACTGCAAAATAATGTAAACAAGGTTCCAGTACGTCCAGTCCTCAGGCTATTCATACACTACGCACTCTCCCACGAGAGAGAGATTCAGCCTTGAAGGGTCAGAGCCATGGCAGTTAGGAGGACCTACGCAACAAAGCAGCTTGTTTGAAGGCTTACACTTACCTTCTGACCACGACGTGTAATCCGTACTGTTCATATCAGACGTCAAGCTAAGCGATAAATCTATGCCACCTTTCCTTTTTTAACCAAGAATGTGAGCCAAGTGTGGGGAGAAACCCAAAGCATGCAATTAAGAGCAGCACAAAGTCCAAAACACAGAAAGTAACCAGGTGACCTCCTACATGATATTACCATCCTGACTCCATGGAGACCTTTGTTCCTCGACCTTTCTGAGCGCTCTTTGATGTGAAGCGCTGTAATTGAAAGGAAATCCAACCAGCTCTCCGGTGTACAAGCTGTTTTCAGAGCATGCTCCAAAAGAGCAGATGGCCAAGGTGTTGCTCCTATTCAAAACGGGGGCATGCTTGGCTTGCTTTGCTCATATATGAGGGCACGTTCCAGATTGGGAGATGACAGAGGAGACAGGAATGAAAGATGCACACGTTTGTTTGTTGTATCACGCATGTTGCGTGGGCATACAAGCATGTGGGCATTAGTGTGTGTTTTATGACCAAATCTTGCTAATAACTGGGCGAATCTTGGGCAGTTCTTACCAGGCTGGATCATTTTTAGAAAACATTCCGCTTAGGCAGAACCAAGAAAATGAACAAGTGTCGCTTTTTCAGAGCTAAAGACGATGAAACCGCTCACGTTTCTCTTCAGTAACCTAACAGAGCTCAGGGGTTTCAATTAATGATGGTTCGGAATGAGAGGAAAACATGACTTCTTAAATCTACATTCCGTCATTTTTAGCCAAACTTCCTCACAAATGCAATCCGACACGATAAAGTCTATGCAATTTCGCATAAGGGCCCTCCTTGCTCAAATAATTCACTGCATTTAGCACAAGCCCTTAACCAGAGCGACCTGCAGCTGAGCTGAGCATTGAAAGGTTAGACCGAGCTGCTTAAGGGCCAAACAGTGGCAGCATGGAGGATAAGCTCAAGCATTCGATTAGTAGTAGATCCTTAACCGAGCCACCACTGAGCAGTATTAGGACTTGTACCCTTAAGCTTTTGGTCAACTGTCCACAGAGGACAGCGTTTTCACACTTGGAGCGTTTCAAATACACCAAACTGAGACCAACTCCTGAGAAGTCCTCAGTTCGGTTCATTTGGGGTTCGTTTTGTTGTTCTTGCATTGTGAAAGCACAACAGTCCCGGACCACTTTGCATTTTCTTTGCAGGATCTGAAGTGAAGCACCAGAGGTTTGCTGTGTGGCTCTTATCGCTGCTGCTGGTCATATAAGTGGAGTCTCTGGTAGAATTAGCACTTCTAAATGCCTGAATGAATTGTGCATTGGACAGAGCACTGATCTTTGCTTGATTTCGAAATAGTTATTCTTTCCTACTAGAGAAAGAATTACAATTTTCTTGACCAACTCCAATTTTGTTTGGCACAACCGCATCACTTATCGTTAAAAGTAAAGCAGACAGAAAAAAAATAATTTTTTTTAACACCCATCCGCGAGGTAAAATAGTTCCACTCCATCGTTACCCCGCGACTAAGCCCTTCAGTCATTAAAGTCAAAGAACAGAATGTCCAATAACTTTATTACACAGACAATAAACACATATCGATTGGTAAGTTTTAATTTATTAAAAAGAAATCTTATTTCCATTCAGCAAATAAAATGGGTGGGGTTTATAAGGCAGGCTGTTACTAAGATCCACTGTTCTACCGACTGAAGCAAATCGGAGTGAGATCCCGGTGTTAGAACCAAAGTCTAGGATCCCGTTTGATTAGCAATCCTGAATTTGTATGATGAAGCTCTTAATGTGAATCTGATCAGTCAGAAATGTAAGGGCAGAGTCACAGAGCATCAGCAGCTTCTCTGGGTTAGAGCTGGACTTACAGATAACAAACCTGTCATATGAATGAAGCTCCGATCAGCCGCGGATGGTGTTTAATGAAAGAGCCGAGTTTAACTCCAGCAAATGATGTCTTTGTGAGGGATGAAGCTGATTCAGGTCATTTGTTGATGGGACTAAAACTGATCTTCAGTCTCGTTGCTCTTCAGAGCTGTGAATCAATTAAGAGCTGGGACGTTTGATTTAAAGGACTGACTGTTTCGCTTTTCCAGAGCTTCCAAATCCTAAAGGTGATAAACCTTTGGCTCAGGTTGGTCATTAATAGCTTCGGCTTCCAAAATAAAAAATTTTTAAAAACACGAAGTCGTGTCTGAGGAAGGAAAGGCCGGGTGGAGGATAAACTCCTGCCAGTGCACCGACAACCCCAACCCAGGCCAGTTCAGGTTACGAGGTCTCCTGCACCCTGTGTATTCCTGGATAGGCTCCAGACCCTGAACAACTCTGACCAGGATAAAGGGTGTTAACTTTGAAAAAACAAATATAGAACACGATGAATTGAAGACCAGCTCGCAGCAGGGAATTAGTGTTCTGCTTGACAGCTTATTCCAAATCCTGTCAGCAAAAGACTTCCTTACTCCATGTTTCCTTGACAACTCTTTCTCTTAAAAAGAAGAAAAAGCAGACACTTTCTAAAGAGCTAGATTAAGATTATGACAATGGGCATGTGCTCCTCATCCCATGCAAGAGAATCAATTAAACATGTAGCGCATCCTACTTAAAGTAAGAACAGAACATAAAAACGAATCCATACAACGCGACCATTAGGCTACCCCTGATTCCTCAGTCCCAAACTCCGCAGCAGTCCGATGTTAATGCATATTCAATTGGCAGCCACTTCGTCACTTACAAGTGAGGCGGAAAATCACTGCATACAGCTGAGTGACTGAGGATTAAGAGATTTTGCAGAATAGCACAGAACAATGATGACTGATCTAACACAACCCTGGTGTAGTACCTCGGGACGTAAAGGTATGCAAGAGTCACGGTTCGATACATGCCTCGGCTCTGAAGGTACGTCTTCAGTACAGTTTGAAAAATGAGTAATCATGTTCGACATAATGCCAGCAGCATACCCGATTTCATTTGAAAAATGTCGACACGCCGCCTCAGACTTATTTGTATTTGCGTATTGCTGTACAGTACTGTGCAAAAGTCTTAGGCCACCATCAGATTTGGGGACTGTGGTGGCCTAGTGGTTAAGGTGCAGGACTATGAACCAGAAGGTCCAGGGTTCAAATCCCACCTCAGCCAAAGCTGTCACTGTTGGGTCCTTGAGCAAGACCCTTAACCCACAACTGCTTGGATTGTAAGATTGTATCAATTGTAAGTCGCTCTGGATAAGGGCGTCTGCTAAATGCTGTAAATATAAATTATATTTGTTGGTTTACAAATGGCATAATGACCACTTACAACGTATTGTCGATGACCGAACCCAAAAATTTCAAACTTGGCTTCTCATCTTTGTGAGTTTTAGCATACTTACCCTTTTCACCCTGTTCCCCTTCTGAAAAACTGGCTTCTTGGCTGCTACCCTTCCAAAAAGACCATTCCTAATTCTACTGATTGTTGAAGGGTCAACATGGCATCCTGTTGAAGCTGCCAGATGCTGCTATTGATCAAGTACAAGGGAGGGTCACGCTATGCAGCGCAGTGTGTGCTTTTTTTAATGTGGCATACAAATGTCCTGTGTTTTCTGGTTGTATTCGAATACAGAAACAGAATTATATAATTAAGCAATAATACACGAGAGGGAGCGCTTTAACGTGATATATTCACATGGGTGTGATGTGGTCGTGTGCACAAGGCCGCAGATAAAAGATAGACAGAAAAAATTAGAACGGTCTGATTTGTTTCTCAGCCTTCTGAGAGGTAAAATGGTTCCATTCTATCGTTACCCAGTGGCTAAGCCCTTCAGTCACTAAAGCCGAGGAACAGAATGACCAATAACTGTTCAGTATACAGTCAAACACAAATATATCGATTGGTAAGTCTTATTTATTAAAAATAAAGTTTATTTACGTTCAGAAAATAAAATGGGTGGGGTTTATAAGGCAGGCTGTTACTAAGATCCACTATTCTACCGACTGAAGCAGATCGGAGGGAGATCCCGATGTTAGAACCAAAGTCTAGGATCCGTTTGATTAGTGATTATAAATCTGTATGATGAAGCTCTTAATGTGAATCTGATCAGTCAGAAATGTAAGGGCAGAGTTACAGAGCAGAACCCTTCTCTGGGTTGGAGCTGGACTTACAGATAACAAACCTGTCAGATGAATGAAGCTCCGATCAGCCGCGGATGGTGTTTAATGAAAGAGCCGAGTTTAACTCCAGCAAAGGACGTCTGTGAGGGATGAAGCTGATTCAGGTCATTTGTTGATGGGACTAAAACTGATCTTCAGTCTCGTTGCTCTTCAGAGCTGTGAATCCATTAAGATCCGGGACGTTTGATTTAAAGGACTGACTGTTTCGCTTTTCCAGCTTCCATCCTAAAGGTGATAAACTTTTGGCTCAGGTTTTCATTAATAGCTTCATCTTCCAAATTTAAACCAAAAGATTTTATAAACTAATTATAGCTTTCATTTCGGCAGCGTTTCACTCATTATAATCGTTGCTAGGTTACACGTGTATGCCGCGAAGTAATACTTAGAGCGCCGGTCAGAGGGCCATTATCGTGCAATAATGTCATGGCTGGAGCGTCTCTCAACCAATCAGACTGCAGGGTCAGAACTAACTGCGTTATAATGGTCATTATAACATGAAAACATATAAATACAATGGTATATCTAATATAATGGTGGCCTAAGACAGTACAGTAGTTCACTGGACAACATTAATGCTCCCAAGTAGGAGACTTGAAGGACATGCAAGTGCAATAAAAAGCTCTTGCTGATGCCATCACTGAACATGCGGTAATACGGTTGCCAAGTTACCTTGCTGTTATGGAATCAGAGGAAACGAAGTTTTTAACTTTAGTTCTGCACACAAATGTACAAGAGAAAACACGTCATCTTGTCAAGCACCACTTAATTCGCTAAACCCTTTTGGTTTGCAGTTTCTGTAAAGAACTATTTTCTAGTGGAACCAGCAAAATGCCAGATCTCTCCATCCTTGTGGAGACATTTGGTAACAAACATGGTTAAAGCTAGACTATATTCACTAAATGAATTCTCACAAACTGCACTCATAACACTTTTTACCCTAAATGAATAATTCTGCTTTTCATGTCTACATTGGGCACACTAATTAATCACTCCCCAAAAAAACAATAATAAAAACAACACTAACATCTGAGGCTGTTTCTCTACAGACTATCTGTTCATGTGAACTACAACCTTTTCAAATCAAAACGCCATAACGAAGCTGGAAAGGATCACAGAAGAATTGCAATCCATCAATCCATAACTAATCCAAATTTTACACAAATTGAGAGTTGGTGTGAGTAACACGGCCAAAATCCTCTACAAAGTTATATATCATTTTTCAATCTCAGTAAAGGGATATCACAATATAAAGTGGAATTTCGGGATTTGAACGCTTCAATATTCGACCAATTCAGACATCAACGATGCCCCCAAATTGAACAAAGACTCTGACTTTGAACATCAGCACAACCTGTACGATTCCACACAGCAGAATATACTCAGAATGGTGCAATAAAGAGAAAAACAAGGAAATGCCTTGTTTATGATCAACAGAGAATGACCAGACTGGTTCAAGCGGAGAGAAAGGCTACGCTACCTCAGATAACCGGTCCGTACAATTAGATCTCCAGAACAAATCGAACCTTGAAAGAGAAGGGCTACAACTGCACAAGACCACATAAGATCTACTTTTATCAGGCTGCATTCGGCAAAGACTTGCAAAAACAGGACAACTGAAGACCGAAAATATAGCCTGCACTGATGAGCTTAGAATTTGGCACCAACAGTATGAATCCATGGACTCACCCGACCCCTAGTTTGTCATTTTTCATTCATTTTAATTTAGTCATCGTCTCATTTTTGTTAGAAGAAAAGGGTTGCTGATGAAAACTGTCGAAAATCATTCGTCGACAAAATTAACACTGGTTCTAATGGCTACTTCCAACATGATGCACAAAGCCAATGCCGTCTCAAGCTGGTTTTAGGAACATGACTGAGTACAGCGTTCTTCAGCATTCTTTGCGATCTGAATCCGATAAAGCACCTTCAGGATGTGAGGGAGTCAAAGCATGAAAGTGCATCTGAAAGTCTGCAGTAATTGCCTGATGTAATCATGCCAACATGACGCAGAACATTAAAGGAATGTATTCATCATGTTATGGAATCCATGTGCCGGAGAGCTGAAGAATTTTGAAAGTAAAGGGACGAGCTACCCACTGTGTACAGTGTTCCTAATAAAGTCCAAAGACTACATTTTGTAATGGCATGTGGCATATCCTTCCACATTTTACCACTGGATGCAGCGCACACCTTTTGCAATACTGCCAAGTATCCATCATTTCAAAATGGGAGAAAAAAAAAAAAGAAAAAAAAAAGAAAAAAAGACTGCTAGTGTTGCTGCCTCCAGCCACAGCCACCGAACACCAATCTTTACAGATAATGTTTGTTCTGCTCAGCAAATATTAATTAAGCGGATGTGCTGCTGCATTTAAATCACAGAAGAGCATAAGGAGGCAGTGTCAAATCAGTATCACATTTGTAAAACGAAAGGTTTGGGATTCATTCTTGATTAATTCCTTTATTGCAGATATTTGGCTAGATTTATTTTCAGAGGTAACAAAGGGCAGTGTCTCAATATCACACTAAAAATAATCAAAAATAATTTATACAGTAAGAACAAATCTCAAATGCTTTATGATCACAATGTAAACGCATGACAAACTAGTGTCCAACAGAAATCCTTTCAAAAGAGTCAACATTTAAGAAAAGCATTTCTATACAAAAAAGCTAAATAAAACAACTTAAAGTAGGATGTTGGAGCTCAGACTCTGCATAGGTATTCAAACACCCCATTCTGAATAGTGCCTGATATTTTAGACACACCCAACACTAGCAGGTGTGCTAGCTCCACAAATCAAGTTAGGGTTCTACCTAAAAGCGCATGACTGAAGTTAAAAATGAGTGAACCAACTGTGCACAGAGACAAAATACAGACACCAAGAGCCTACATTACTAGAGTTAATTACTAGATCCGCACTGAGGCGTTTTGGCTTTGAAAAGATGTTGCTCAGAGTACTTCAATCTGCGGACTATGTTGGAAATGTTGCCGTTCAAGACAGCTTGACAACTAACTTATGTCACCACCTGTGAACTAACCGCTGTAGAACATGAAGGTTATGACAAACTTGGGAGTCAGCTGTCCAAGACAGGCTCAACCCAAACAAGATAGCAGCACAAAAACACACTCAGCAAACCTTAGAGGAATCATTCTGCACAGAAGTGGCTCAAGACCAAAAAAGCAACAGACGACAAGATGCAAGACATGCCGACAAGGCCAGAGATAAATGCCGTCACCAATTACTATGCGAAAGAAAAGGTTGAGAGATGGGTTCACACAACTTTTGAATTCTTTAGACCCACTGTCAAAGTCTGATTATGGTTATCAATAATGGCACACCCCTATATTCTGTCAAATTTAACATGGCACCATCATAGCATGCTCAAGTTCATGCCTATTAGACCTAACCCCCTATTAATAGATAAGATTTAGAACCTAAATGTTTCAGTAGGCTACCAAGATTAAACACCATGAAGCATAATCATTATGTAATCGTTTGGAGAAAGGGAGCACGAATCCAACCCTCTGGTCCGCCATGTGAAATATCCTACGTGAACGCTTTCCCGAAATATCCTCAACCTCCGACACCACAATTCCATCACGTTCCCCCTCTCATGAATTGCCACCACACTTCTGAACTCCAGGCAAGCTGAAGGTCTGAGATCAGTCTGGAACAAACGACTATTTGGGGAGAATATAATGACAAATGGTGGTCCTTATAACCTCAAACTGTCGGATGAGTCTGAAGAAGCACAAAGGCTGCTGGGAAATGGTCTATTGTGTGGCCAGAGAGATGAGGAATTGAGCACAGATGATTGAGCAGCACCCTGGGAGGACACACTCCAGCCAGCTACTGAACAGCACTCACGAAACCCAATCACACACTCCGAGAGCAAAGGACAAAGCTCTCCAGCCCAAGTTTATTCTTCTTATGAAAGAGAAAGGAGGACAAGTTCAATAGGAGAGAGTCTCCTCGACCTCGGGAGTCTTCTAGACTAATTATTAGAACCTTAGAAAAATGAAAACCTATCAGGGCTCTACAGTGAGCGTTTTACCAAGGAGAACCGTTGTTCCTGATTCGAAATTAACACAAACTAACAGATTCCTTAAAAAAAAGTCATGATGTCAGGTGGTTCACAAGATGTGCGATGACATTGAGGATGCTACTTTAAGACATTTATTGTACCAAGAACTGTTGTTTACTTTAGTGAGAGAGCCACATTTCAGACATTTCATTATAAACTAGACTTGTCTTTTCCAAGGATGTGGCATGATAAACAATGACAGCCGTCTGTTGTGTCATTTTAATCGTAATGATGTTTTTCTTTAAAAGTACTGAAAATAAGCACCACTTTTCTTTAGTATTCTTGGTATTCTGTGGTATAGAGAAACAGTCAGTACCCACCCCTTAGCGTGGGGTACTACGACGAGTGCGTTTACATGCATTTAATGCGATAACTCAGTCAGATTTTGTCAGTAACTCGATAATCATCAACAAGTTTACCTGAGTTCACAAAGTTTACATGACTCGGGGAATAATCTGATTTCATGTTAATAATTAAATAACAAAATTCTTTATTTCCTCAAGCATATACCGAGTTCCAATCTAACCAAAACTGTTTGGTAGCTGTTTCACAGATGCAGCACTGAATCCCAGGGTTGCCAGATCCCACAAGAGAAACAAGCAACCAGCACTATAGAAACAAGCCACAAACAGTTCCAGAGACCAACTTGGGAGGAAGTACCCCCGGTGGACTTTCCTGGTTTGCATTTGCACTGCCACAAGGAATACTGGGTGATAACTCAAACTTAACTCCTCCGCCACATATAGGCTCAGTAAAGACTGGACTTCACCGTCTATCCGTTTTTTTTCCTGTGTGTTTGTTGTGTTCTGGATTAATTACCACAGTTACATCACTCAGGGTTCCTACTCGCTCAGAAAAGTACATACTCAAGTGCCTTAGAATAAGCGGACCTGGCATCGGTGTTCGATTCGGCTATCAACTTCCGGGCTGCGTTTGAGGGCATGCGCAGACAGATATCTGACTGAAGTCAGACTAAGGGGATACATATTCTGAGAAAACCTATTACTGAGAAAATCCAGCTCTCAGATTCCTTACTCTGACATCTAGCTTAATCCGATCTAAGAAATCTGTGTTTGCCATGTACAGAGCCACTTGAATAATCATACCTGCAGAAATCTGATTATGATCAGTTCATTAAGTGCATGCAAACACACTTATTGTTAAACAAATATGTATGCCTCGGTGTACATCTAAAACAGAATAAACCGATTTAAAGCCTTTAAAAAGTTACTAGATGTTCGCAAAGGATTCCTCACATAATTATAATGCCCAAAGCCGTTGGGATCTCTGCACAAAAAAGAACAACGCTTATAGCTAAAGGTAATAAAGGAAATATTTACACTGGTACCACTGATTTAAAGCATTAAGCCAAAGCACAGAGCTGCCAGATGAACCATTACTCCAATTATTTAAAGAAAAGCTAAACAATAAACAGTGCATTGTGTTTAACAATGCAGCCACACTCACAAGTCACCTCATAATTTCACAACCCAGGAGGGTTTGTTCTTTTATTGTTAAGCTTCGTCGCAGAAAATTTCATTTATTTGCCAAGCAGGGATGCATTACTGATACCAGTGTCTCATGATATCAGGTTACAAAAACTAAAATGAAATCAGAACTGTTTACAAATCATTAGTCAAGCACACGTACTTTACTCCGTGCATCCCACTGCACCGTCTGCATCATCAACTTCCAGATGTGTCGAGGTCTTTCAGATTGATTATCAGGCCGAGTTAGCGTGACCGATTGCTCAAAAAGAAACATCTCCAGCTGCATGAACAAAATCAGAAACGCAGCACTGCTTGGTAAAGTCCTTGATTAAAGGATATATCCAGCCTGTGCTGGTTCTGCTCTATGCCCTTTCCGCCAGTTTGAAAAATGGACTTTCTGCGGTGGATCACAAATGTGTGTGTGGAGGTGGTATTGAGTTAGTGGTGAGTTTAGAGCAGTGAATGATAAGGCACTTTCCTCCCGCTCATCCATATTTGCCACCTCTCAAAAACCTACAGCAACACAAATCTAGGTAGCAGGAATGAGGCGCACCGCTTTGATAGCACGAGCAGAGCTACCAGAGAAAGTAGAACAGCTCACAGTTCTTGCACAGCGACTCAATTACTTTGATCCATTCTGGATCGATATCAGCACCTACACGGTGGAGCGAATATTGGCCAAACGTGAGCGATCCATAAGCACATTTCAGTGAATCGTATCCATTTTACTCGGCCTGCCAATTAAAGGACAGACTTTGGGTGCGAGTCGACTCCCAGCGTTCAGGTAATCCAGTCAGATCAGAGACGACTAAAAACAAGACTGAGGTACAACAAGAGGCACGAGTCATGCATGTTCATGTCACGCAAGATCCATTTCTGTAGAGCTTTTTACAACGGAAAATTATCACAAATATCTAGGCCCAAAGCCCTAGATGAGCAAGCCTAGGGCGACACTGGCAAGGAAAAACTTCCTAAATGTTAAGGAAGAAACCCTGGGAGGACCGATACTGAAAAAGGGACCTAACCACCTTGGGCAGCCTAGATGTTACAGGTAAGACGACTTAAGATACCCATTTATTAAGTTTACAGTAATTTAAATGCACAAGCTATACATATAATCACACAAAAGTGAATGCTGCCATAAAAAGACTACAAATGGCTGTAAAGAGTATTCTGCCAAAAGCAAAGAGTCAAATTCTCCCATTCTCGTTTGTTTCAATGCCACCGATGCTCAAGGTGGGACCCAACCCTAGACGGGGCAAACATACCAACCTACCATCTAGCTTCAGAACACAAGCAAAGAATAAAAACAATGCGCTGTCGAAGAAGCAGGCAGAAACAAATGCGTTTCAAAAGACTCAACATCCAAACAAAACGTAATTGTTAATCTAGATAAACAACAGAAGCTGCTTAAATTCACCGATATGGACGGTCTGTTCTAGAACGCATGGGACCCCTGGAACCATGGCATAGTTTTCCCATCTCAAATGTACCTACTGTATTTGTTTCCTTCTCTTTTAGCATGTGTGTCATGTATTTAAAACCTAATGCTTCCATGACCTTGTACACAAACATGAACACAATCAGAATCACATAATCAGGGACACAGAACTGGAGACTATTTAACTAAGGTGTAAATGCATGTGGTTAAAACACAGATACAAAACAGACCAAAGGTGAGCGAGTGTGTGCCCCGTGGTGGACTGGGATCCTGTCTGGAGATCGTTCGGCTGGTTACGGCACTAGTCTGAATGATTAGCTGCCCTAATGTACGTCTTTGGAATGTGGAGGAAAACATAACGGGGAGAACATGCAAACTCCACACAGGCAGCAATAGCTACAAGGAGGTCATTATTGAAGGAAGGAAGGAATTTAAGCTTTATTGCCAACTCAGCACTACAATGGCTATATCAAAGACTGGATGGGCAAGAAATGAAACATAACTGCTTCCAAGCATTGTGTTTTGAGTTATCAGGTCAGGGCTGAACCTGATCCTGCCAGATTAGTCCTTCTCCTCGATCAGATCAGTTTTTATTAATGAAATTTCAAACATCATTTGTGGCTTCATAAGGAGGAACTACGAATGAATTATCAAGAACATCAATTCATATCAATTATACTCAATTTAGCCGTACTTAACCTAAATGGAATCACTTTTGTCTGCCTTTTCAATTTGAAACCATGGGGCTGACTAAAGCCGAATCAAATATCAGCTTGAAAATGTGACTACCAATTCTGAAACCCAAATCTCTCATGAAAAACCCTATTGACACAGCAGCAATAGGGGATTAAACGAAAGGTTTGGGATGGATCCAGCCACTTCCAGACCTGATCTCGGTTGGAAATGAGTAGGGAGCAGGTGGGGTGAGACACGTCCAACAGTCATGTCAAAAGCCTGGCAGTTTATTGGGCAGCAGGGAGCACAGCAGGCTGGTGAGCAAGGCCTACCTCTGCTTCAGAACCAAAGTCTGGGAAGTTGGCAAGCACTGAAAAAGCCTGGTCAGTCACCACGCTGCCAAACCACCACAAGATCAGATGAAAGAGATCTTGCTCATTCATTGGCTCATGTGACTCACTACAGGAAGAAATATGACAATCAAAATGAGGTTTGATTCGTTCCCCATGCAGACAGACTGAAGGATTTTCTCGGGGTCTGGGAGGCTTTGAGGATTTCTTTTTTGGGGTTTTTGAGGGAATTAGGACAGGCGGCACTGCTGACATGGATGAATGTGTGGGTGTGTTGGCGGTCGACTTGAGCTGCCACAGTGAGGGGTTCAACCATCAGGACAATCCCCCACAGCCTGAAGCCTAAAGACCTTCAAAGAGCATATAAATATTTGTAAGCAGACCATGACAAAGATTCGACCGAAGGAGGATATGCTGGATGAACCAGTAAAGTATTTTCCAAACGTGGCAGACATTCCACGATGGGAACTCGCTACAACATACTACACTAAACATGAAAGACAACCTCCTATAATGAGCAGCACTCAAAGCTAAGATGAGAATTGAAAAAGTCAGTACGTTATTAGATTACTGGCCAGAATGGAGCTTCATCTTCCTAATGAGCATAACCATGCTATAAAGCATATTTATCAGGTTAACGTAATGCTGTTTATGATTTTAAAATCCAGACGAGATGGATCGCTGGCTGAGACATTATTATTCGTTGTCTCAAGCCAGAAGAGAGAGGAAAAACAAAACACCACATGACCATGGTTGAAGTTCTACAGCAGAAAGCTTGGGCTATAATGCATCTAATGAAGATCCACAGCAGCAATGCTCAAAGCAAACAACACTCCAAGAACCACATGAACTGATGGCTGCACAACAAGCCTGCAGGAACATCATTAACAAGTTGATTTACATTTACAAAATAATTTAGATATGCTCATGTAATGTTGCACAATGAACCAGGAATCCTAACTAAACAAGGTTTGGCCATCAGGTCCCAAACCTAAACGAATAAATTACAAATCATACAAAAATTAGTCATCTGTAAATATAACTGATTAGGGTGAAGATTAGCCATGCTGGTAGTCCCATAGATCAGATAATAATAAAAATAAGTGCTCACTGCTTGTGTACTGATCACAGCATGATCCATTCAGATAATATTTCAAGCCCTCCTGAGCTACAATGTCATTAACTTCAGGCACGCAAGATAAAATGTCATCTTGCAAAGGCAGCTGATAAAATGCGGGAGGGGGATTAAAGAAAAAGAAATCAAAAAGTTCCTATATAATTTAGCAAAGGCCAACATGTCTGGTATTAAAAAAAAAAGTCAAGCAAGAAAAATCCTGTCATGTTTCCCCCCCAAAAACAACCTTCAGCACAGCTTGCATATTGATTACAAGGACGGCATAAACCGGCTCTGTCTCCAGGTTTTATTGATCTCAGATGCCCAAAATCCATTAGCGCCCTTTACATTCATAGTGCTTTGTGTCCCTGCTAGGATACAACGAGTTCTCTCTTGTGTTTCCTTTAAACATGACTGTGTAGACACGAAAGAGCAGCGGCAGTGGATTAGCGGTGTTGGCCGAGGGCCTGGCAGCACTGATCCTTGGCTGGCTCGACGCTCATCGAGGGCACCCAAGCGATCCAAATTACCAGAGCAGGCTCTGTGTCCATCGGCTCCAGGAAGTGTCCAGCTAAGGGCCAGGCGAGACCGGCTTCCCGCATTTGACCATTATTAGTGCCTGCAGGAGGCCCTGGCTCTGAGATACAGCAGCCGGAATTGCACAAAGCCCCGTACTGAGCTGCCTCAGCAGACCAAGAATAGAAGCAAGAGTGTGGGGTGATGAAACCTTCCATAAATCTGACTATTTTCTATGGATAAAGCACAAAGGTTCTGTATCTGTCACTGACACCGCTCCAGACAGCATTGTTCAGAACAAGCCATCTATGTATCCATGAATCAAAGTGCTGGGTGGCTGCGCAACAAAACCTGCAGGCTACAAATCTGTGTACAGAATTTTATTTGACTGTCAGATTAACATTGGAAAATTTGAATGATAAACACGAGGATGAGTACGGTAATGATTTTGTTGCTTGTAGCATTTCATGGTAATTGGTGCCTGTAGGCCAATTTAGTCTCCTCAGTGCCTCCTCTGCATGAGCTCAACCCATTCAGAGATAAAATCATAACCTAAAATCCCTAAGCACCTACAACTGTAATTAGCACTGCGGAACATCTCTTAAATCAAAACGGCTCGATGGGTCTCCACAGCAGTAATAAAAGTTGATAAAGAAGAGCCAGAATGTCATATTAAAGGTAAAGGTTTGTCTTATGAGAGGCACTGTTTAATTACACTTTTAAAGGACAGATCGAGTGATTACAAGCCATTTCCTGAGAGACCAGACCTTGAGTGATCCATTTACGACTGAATAATAGGAATTTACCGACACCGCCCGGCTTACGCAAACAGTTTCGCTCATTAAAGAGGTCGGAGCGGAGGCTCGATCACCAATTCATTCCACACCTTCAGCGTTCCTTTAGACTAAAAATAAAAACATGTAGTTTAAAAAAAAAAATCAAGCAGCAGAGTAATTAATCTGCACTCTAAGGTTATTAAGAGGGAAAAGAAACCAGTCAACACAATAAGACAGGAGTCCAGGAGAGTTTTCCCACACTCCAGCATGTTCGGAGGCATTTAGAGCTGCTTAACCCTCGCACACCTCTGTGACCAAGACTCTAAAAAAGGAGGTGAAGGCATTTTGTGTCATCAGCAGCTGAAGAGCAGCCTGGACTGACCATCTGTTTGTGTGCAGACACTAGTGCAGTAATAAACAGCACAATAAGGAACGCTTAATACTCATGAACACTGAATGAGCAGCCAGGAGAGTCCATAATGAATGAAGAGAAAGCAGGCTTTTCATACATACCATGTACCACTCCTACAATAGATTACACTTCATATGAGCCAAGGTGAAAAAGACATTTAAGGCGAGAAGAAAAGCAAGCAAATGCAGGTCGGTGCCGTTTGACATCTGCTCTGTGAAACAGGTCACTGACCGAACTGGTTGTTGATTAGACATTACCACAGCCAGCCAGTCTTTTATGCGACTGCACTATAAATAAAGAGTATTTTCACAAGTCTAATGAGCGCAAACGATATGTACAGTGGGGCAAAAAAGTATTTAGTCAGCCACTGATTGTGCAAGTTCTCCGACTTAGAAAGATGAGAGAGGTCTGTAATTTTCATCACAGGTACACTTCAACGATGAGAGACAAAATGAGGAGAAAAAAAATAAATGCAGGAAATCACATTGTAGGATTTGTAAAGAATTTAATTGTAAATTGTGATGGAAAATAAGTATTTGGTCAATAACAGTTCAACTCAATACTTTGTAACATAACCTTTGTTGGCAATGACAGAGGTCAAACGTTTCCTGTAAGTCTTCACCAGGTTGGCACACACTGTAGCTGGTATTTTGGCCCATTCCTCCATGCAGATCTCCTCTAGAGCAGTGATGTTTTGGGGCTGTCACTGGACTTTCAACTCCCTCCACAAATTTTCTATGGGGTTGAGGTCTGGAGACTGGCTAGGCCACTCCAGGACCTTGAAATGCTTTTTACAGAGCCACTCCTTCGTTGCCCGAGCGGGATCATTGTCATGCTGGAAGTCCCAGGAACGTTCCATCTTCAATGCTCTCACTGATGGAAGGAGGTTACGGCTTAAAATGTCACGATACATGGCCCCGTTCATTCTTCCCTTAACACGGATCAGTCGTCCTGCCCCCTCTGCAGAAAAACAGCCCCAAAGCATGATGTTTCCACCCCCATGCTTCACAGTAGGTATGGTGTTCTTGGGATGCAACTTGGCATTCTTCTTCCTCCAAACACAACAAGTTGAGTTTTTACCAAAAAGTTCTATTTTGGTTTTATCTGACCACATGATATTCTCCCAGTCCTCTTCTGGATCATCCATTCTGCTCTCTGGCAAACTTCCAATACATGGCCTGATAACATGTTACTGGCTTAAGCAGGGGGACACATGGCCTGCACTGCAGATCTGATTCCCCTCTTGGCGTAGTGTGTTTACTGATGGTAGCCTTGTTTACTTGGTCCCAGCTCTCTCTGCAGGTCATTTCATCAGGTCCCCCTCCCGTGTAGGTATTCTGGGATTTTTTTTGCTCACTGTTCTCATGATCATTTTGACCCCCACAGGATGAAGATCTTGCGTGCAAGCCCCAGATCGAGGGAGATTAGCAATGGTCTTGTATCTCTTACAATTGGCTCCCACAGTTTTTGATTTATTCACACCAACCTGCTTGCCTATTGTAGATTCACTCTTCCCAGCCTGGTGCAGGTCTACAATTTTCTTCCTGGTGTCCTTCAACAGCTCTTTGGTCTTGGCCATGGTTGAGTTTGGAGTCTGACTGTTTGAGGCTGTGGACAGGTGTCTTTTATACAGATAACAAGGTCAAACAGGTGCCATTAATACAGGTAACGAGTGGAGGACAGAAGAGCTTCTTACAGAAGAAGTTACCGGTCGGTGAGAGCCAGAAATCTTGCTTGTTTCTGGGTGACCAAATACTTATTTATTTTCCACCATGATTTACAATTAAATTCTTTAAAAATCCTACAATGCGATTTCCTGGATTTTTTTTCCCCCTCATTCTGTCTCAAGTGTACCTATGATGAAAATTACAGACCTCTCATCTTTCTAAGTAGAACGACTTGCACAATCAGTGGCTGACTAAATACTTTTTTGCCCCACTGTAAATGTGTCAGAGATACCAACAAAAAGCATTGATAGACGGTATTACAAACAAACATGGAAAATCTGTCAGATGAGACTTCAGTGAATGTGAATTTTATTTTCCGCTTAAAGAGTCAGGGTCACAGGAGAGCCGAGCGCAAAATATGAACAACTCTATACAGGGCACCGATCCATTGTAGGGGGCATATACACTAACAAACGCCATTTACAGATTGTTACACGCAAGTAGCAGAAAGTCGTACAAGCCACAAACGACAGTCACTCGCACTAAAAGCCTAAACACATCAAACAAGTTAGAAAATATGGTAATTAGAGTTCAGTGCAGCACAGTATACTCCAACATCATGTCGGGCAGCTCTGTACAGTGTCTTTGCCATTTTGAGCCCGTTACAGCCGCAGTTCAGAGATAGATTTTTATTCCCCATTATAAGTTATTATAATTTTGAAGACCTCAGCTGATAAAGCGAACAGACATTGAGCAGATGGATGGTAAACGGAGCGTACCTCTATATAAAGAACTTTCTCACTCACACACACGACCTTGTCATTATTCGACTAGAATTAGATCACATAAAAATGAGGAATCATCTCCAAACTCCATGTAAACAGAGCTACAGTGACAAGGAAGAAGGTGGGACTGGGGTAGCCTAGCGGTTAAGGTACTGGACAATGGACCCAAAGGTCCAGGGTTCAAATCCCACCTCTGCCAAGCTGCCACTGTTGGGTCCTCGAGCAAGACCCTTAACCCACAACTGCTTGGATTGTAAGACTGTACCAATTGTAAGTCGCTCTGGATAAGGGTGTCTGCTAAATGCTGTAAATGGAAATGGGACTGTTGTAGCACAGCAGTACAGGTACTGGACTTTGGGGCGGGGAGGAAAATGTCCAAGGCTCAGTCCCAGCACTGCCAAGCTGCCATTGTTGGACCAGAAACAAAGCCCTTAAACCAGTGTTTCTCAATCCTGGTTCTGGAGCCCCACCACTCTGCACGTTTTAGTGTTTTCCCTGCTCCCAACACACCTGATCCAACTCCTCAGCTCATTAACAAGCCCGTTACTGAGTTAAAGTGGGTGTGTTTAAACAGGAACAGCACCAAATTGTGCAGAGTGGTGAGGCGCCATTACCAGGATTGAGAAACACTGCCTCAACCGAACGAAGACTGTTTGGATTGTACGTTGGAAATCCAGATCAGTCGCAAGTCGCTCTGGATGACGTGGTCTGCTAAATGTAAATGGTGCAGCCTCTATTTACTCTTACTGAAATGCAGGCATTGAAATCGAATGTCTAAAGGCCTATTTAAAGTTATTCCAAGCATTGTAGATTACTCTGAGGATCAGTAATTACATTTCATGCAGTTGGGAGGGAAGGGGTTCTACGTATGCCATCATAAAAAAGCTCTCACTTCACTTTCTGCCTAATTAGAACGCCTTAAGATTTGTTCACACAATTTTGGGCAGAAAATGTACAAATCATGGTAGGATTTAAGCTGTTAAGCAGAAGACTCGACTGACTCAAGCACATGCACTAAAAAGCACAGAAATGAGTCACAGGGAGCACAGTGGAATACATACATATGCAAATGAGAAATGTGCAGCTGTCAACACATCATGCCACGCGTGGGAACCACTGCTTCATGGCAATGTGGTATCATTCAATAGCAATAACACTTCCTTACACAACTTCCGGTTTGGATTGTTTTCTCATTTTAAAGGAAACCGATCATAAGTAACATGAAGACCACGTTTCTCATTTCACAAGCAGAAGCACAGAGACAAGACAGAGAAAGACGAGCATAAACGATGAGAGACAAACAAAGACGTGCCAACACAGAACCTGACTTCTGTTTTAGAAACCTCTAATATAAATAATTATGGCTTTCCACAGATCACGACCATCTTTAGTGTGCTTTTCTACCTGCTGTTTCCCGAACACCTGACCAGCTGGCCCGAGCTAATCTCTCTGAAGTGAATTACGAACACCAGACCTTGAAATCCCTTTAACTTAACGCTGGAGAGATAATGCATGCTGATGTTTGTATACTGAAGTGGATTTAGAGGACAAAGACACATCAACCAATGATCTGAGTCATGGAGACGACAATGTGCCAAACTGAACCGGGTTAAATATGCAAAGCAGGTCACATTACAGCTGGCTGAACACAAAGGACTTTATCATTTTCGGTCTGTGGCAGTTCTTGCGGGACCTTTCCTTCTGCTTCTCGCAGTACTAATAATAAGAGGCATATTTGGACTCAGTCTGCAGGCAAATGTGGCACAAACACAACACATATTGCTCGTTTGCGATACCAAATCGTTGAAATTCCAGAACGTGCCCATCTGTGGCAATCTATTTAATCAGCCAGACGGGAATTCAAACAATGTTTACACCATTCAGCTAAAAATTAAGCAAAGTTTAACATTACTGTAATCAGAGCTGTCAAAGTATAATAAAACTCCACCCCAAGTCGAATTTCATTTTAAAAAATTAGGTTATGCACGCATTCATGGCATCATTTCCACAAGCTTCTGCAATGTCACAACGTTTATTTCTATCCAGAGCTGCATTAATTTTTTCCCAAGATTGATGATGGGAGACTTGTTCCAATCTCAAAGTCTCCTCCAGCACATCCCAAAGATTCTCAATGGGGCTCAGCTCTGGACTCTGTGGTGGACAATCCATGTGTGACAATGATGGCTCATGCTCCCTGAACCACTCTTTCACTCCTGAAACAAATGAACATCTTTTCCACGACCACAGGATGTCTTTCGACATGGTTGTTTAACAAATGAGAAGCTACTCACTGCATCAGTTAGGGTTAAAGAACTTGTTGCCAGCTGAAACATCATCACCCATGCAGTAATTATCCGATGGAAGGCTCTTTTTTTTACTATTTAACCATTTGCTTAGTTAAATCTAGGTGGTGACCCTTTTTTGACCAGGCAGTGAATACATGTAATTTATTGAATAATGTATTGAAAATGGAAAAACAAAAATGATTATTGCACGACCACAGCTTTTCCTAACTACATTTCCCAGCACTCATCACTCCCACCTCATGGCTCCCCCCATGTCATTCTCGAGTTCTTAGCGAGAGAGCGAGAGCGCTTTGTACTGTGCATCGCTTGCCCAAAATTTTTAATTGAAAACTCGGTTTCTGCTGAATGTATGTTTATGTTTTTTATCGGACTCATCATAAAGTAAAAATATTGCAAGTTGGGCTAGGTTAACGCAAGTGTTCTAAGCATGTTTCATTTAACCTACGTTATGACAATTTTTTTTAAACTTCTTGGTTCACGATACATCAATCTGACGATATATTTACATTTACAGCATTTAGCAGACGGCCTTATCCAGAGCAACTTACAATTGGTACAGTCTTACAATCCAAGCAATTGTGGGTTAAGGGCCTTGCTCAAGGACCCAACAGTGGCAGCTTGGCAGAGGTGGGATTTGAACCCTGGACCTTCTGATCCATAGTCCAGTACCTTACCCGCTAGGCTACCACAGTCCCGTATATTCGTCGGAGCGTATCCCCTTCATAAGACGAGGAGTACCTGTATTTGAATGCATTTCATTATTAATAGTGGCAGACAGGTCGAACATCGTCAGCACTACAATTCTCTGCTTGGTATCCTCTGTGCCAAAACATCTGTTAAGTGTTGTGAGAAGGAACGTCAACATTACAAAGTGGTAAATGCTTTATCGTCCCAACCCATTTGGAATGTGTGGCAGGCCTGAAATGCAGGAATTGATGTTTATTAACAAATGAAATGAAGTTGATCAGACAAAAGAAATACCTCAGGTTCATACGGTCTGCAAAGAAATAAAGGTCAGCGTAATCGTAAGGAACACTGCCTTTTTTAATTTGCATTTCCCATACTGTCCCAACTTCTTCTGATTTGTGAGGTTGTTGTAATTTGTAGAACAGCTCAACTGGAAAAGAAAGCACTCATGTATACACCCCAATCAGAAAAGGTGAGGTCAATCAGAATGAAATTTATCCTACCATTATTTTTTTAATGCTTTAAATAGAAGCATATTATTCGTGTAACCTTCTGTACCCGAGTGCATTTGTAATCAGACTGCACAAGTACAGTTTGCGTGCAACTTCGTCATGGCGCGTATTTAACTAAACCAGCACCACGGGAGGAAAACGTTCAAATTGGATCAAACTTTAAGAGTGTCAGAAGGGTTAAGGAAGGAAAGTTCAGAACCGTATGATTTGTTCTAACAGCTTTTTGACAGGACTGCTACAATAATGCATGTAAAGGAAAAAAACAGACGATTTTTAACATAATGGGACCCTCACACCAAGTGCACTGCATCCCTTCTCTTCTTGTGTCATGACTTGGAGATGTCTTTTTTCACTTAAAAAACAAAGACAAGCAAAGATTGATGAGGGAAGTTTGTTTTTTGTGGGCATGAACTCACTAGAATGCACTAGATATACAAGAACGTTTAGATACAGCCTCTGTGAAGGAGACACCCTCATTCTCCAGGCTTTCAGTACATGCTCCGTCATACATCGTCTTTAACCTTCGCATTTTTATGGTCAGCGTGTTGCTTGTCGAATACACTCTCGTGTTCTGCTATTAAATGTTTTTGTTTGATATCCAATTGCGCTGCTTTTAGATGGAAAAAGATGCAACTTAAATAGTTTACTCCTTCGGCAGCACTAGTAAGTATTATGAAAACACAGTAATTACTAAAAACATTAAAATTACCAACCACTAAAACTATGGTAATAAAGTTGATCTACTGAGCATACGGTTCAATTTAGGACAGCAAACCTAGTGTCCGATTAGCCACCATAAAAATTTGCATAATAAATATTTTAAAACCCTAAAATGAACAGCCTGGAAGACAGATCTGGGCAGAAATTCAGTCCTGAGAATGTGATCCTGCAGTGTGGACAGAGACGTGGATATTTATTGACTGCTTTCTATAAATATGATCAACTAACATGCTGGGCGATAGAAACTATATGACTGTCATTTCAGGGACAACAAACCAAGGCTCTGTGTGCTGTGTTCAACTGACCTCCACCAGCTAGACCAGGCAGCATCTCTCGTGGTAATAATCACAGCAACGCGAACCCCTGCAATCTTGATACCGCTGAACGATGTGCATGTGCAGGTAAACACAAAGCCGCTTATTTCCTCCCACAAAAGTTCTTTATAGAAAATGAAAACCATGTGCCTACATACAAGCAGAGCGCCAACTCAATAAACATATCAGTGAAACCTCTCTGCACTGCTGATCTCTACAGGCTGTGGACTATATCGTTTGCTATAAGAGCGCTCCACCCTTACTACAGCAGCTGCAACTATATGATGATCACATTTATAAACCCTGCATTTCTCTCACAAACTAACAACTTGCACAATCCCAATCCACATTGACATTCACCCAGTCACAGCAGCAGCGCCGGATATCTCTCCGGTGGAGTCGCGGTTGGTTACCCAAGTCAAAGCCATTTTACACAACAGGTCTCATTTTAACTTCACTGGGAATAATGGAAATAAACTAAGTGTTACGGGTGCAAACTGAGAACTCAGTCATGTTCCCGACTCAATTTACAGACTGACACTGGGTTAAGAAGTCGACCAATCATCATAAAGAGAAAGCCTATCAACACCGAGACCTTTTCTTCTGTGGAAAGAGCAGCCACCCACACTCCATTCTGTGCCAGAGAACCGTGGGTGTCTGGATTGAAATTACACGTCCAATCCCGTTCGTCCAATGAGCGTTCATCCGTCTTATTCATTGAGCGAAGGCACAATCATGCAACAGACACTCAGAGACTCTCGGGCTTCAGTGAGTGTCTATTAACTCTGTGCAAGTGCCTTCAAAGTAGATAAGTGCTCTTCATCAGAAGACGCTTCGAGTTTAATCCAGTTCTCTGCTCATCTGATCCACAAAAACATTGATGCTCACCGAATTGGTAAACAGTTTGCTGCCACATTTTAGAAACTGTGAAGGAAGCCAGGCTAAGTGTCCTTGATTCTGGTACTAATTACCACACAGAATAGGAGTACATGCTCTTCCTGTCTCTCAATGGTTCGGTTTATACGTTTTTAACTTTACAATGGGAAATCTGATAATACTGTACATCTAAGTACACACTCAGCAGAAAGCATATTCGGAATTTTGTATTTTTTCCTCTGGCAAGTGAGACAGTACGATACCCTCCCACAGATGGACATCCAGGCAGAAGCCGACCGATTGAGCCGAGCAGCGCTGTTGGTGTGATAAATGAGTAGATCAGGAAGAGTGACGGAGTGCGTCACACTGAGGACATGCCATGGTCGTAACAATAACCAGTTATTTTCCACTTTCAATACACTAATCAATAAATTACATGAGATATTCATCGCTTTCTACTTTAAAAACTACGTAAAGGACTTTACCCAGCTACTGATAAAGCTGCATCGTATATCGAGAAGCATCTGCACACACTTTGCAGTCCTAATCAGGACCTTATGATAATCCCTATAACTATTGGTCCTGTACACAACACTGCTGCTTGTATTGTATGGAACACTTTAGTAACGCCACTTAACATTACTAAGACAGACTATAAATAAGGAATAAAGGTTGAAAGAGTCTGATGAAACATAGACTTCACTACTGAATTATTTTACAGGACAAATGAGGATACATCATTTGTTTACTACTAATAATGTGGACAACACTTAAGATGTGTACAGTATGGAACACTGAACTAGTCTTATTGACCAAGAGAAACGTAGTTATTAGGAGAAATACGGATTTCCAAGGGACTAGTTCAAGCTAGAACTGTCAAGTATGAAGTTATTAAACCGTACCGCGGTATTTTGTCAGGTCACGGTATTGCGTACAGCTGAACTTTACCGGTGTTTTCAAAGAATGAAGGTAACCTGTGTCTCCTGCTATTGGAGAACACGGAGGACGGAGACGTTGCTTGCACTGCGTGTTTGTTTTATTGACTTTTCTGTAGTTTATCCAGAGGTCGACGAGACATTTAGGTGTATTGAACGCTGTTTAATTAGAGAACAATCCGTAGAGTTTTAAGTGAAGTTTTAGCACTTCTGTAACTAGCAGAGGAACTTCAGTGGATGCACAAGGACAGGCTAACACCGCACTGACAGGGTAAATACCGCCCTTAATGTAATTCTAACTGAATTAACGTGTCTAAACACAACACTGACTTCATGTTTGTGCTTTCACTTAGCACAAGGCATTTAAACTGCAGTCCTGTTAGCAGCACACAAGCCCTAAAATCAGCTCAAACCAGCCCAAAATCGCCTCTAAAGCCCCAGCCAGCTTAGCATTCACTCACCGGTGCCGTGCGGAAGCAGAAGAGGGTTTAAATCTCGGTTCCACCCGGACGCAGACGGTGATAAAGAGAAAGCGGGTTGAGTTTGTTACAGAGAAGAGACGCCGCTCCTCCCGCTCCAGCCATCAGCAGCGGAATGAACACACACTGCACTCTAACGCTGCACACACCGCCAAACACCGCGAGACCCGGCGACCACGCGAGATCACACAACATCACGCCGTAAGGGCCTGAACTAGGAATGTATACCAATCAGATCACAGACCTCAGTAACATACACGCCGGGATTGGCCAGATCTTGTGATTGACACTCAATACAGCCAATCAACATAAACCATTGTATAAACAGCCCCGCATCGCTCACATGACCAGTGGGTTATATCTTTAAATTGGACGCGTTACTTCGCGTACAGGTTGATATTTGACTTTGTTTGAATTTTTATAAATCTGTTGCAAGTAATAATAACAATATTATTTACCTATAATTTTTAGATCCCAGACATCAGTGTTTACACAAAGTCAGACGCCTGTTTTAGACGATGGGCTGAGGTTAATGAATAAACGATAAAAGGGTAGAAAAGAAAGAATAAAGTCATAAACTATATGTCTGAGCATAAAAAAGAAATGGTAAAAAAATAAGAATTAAAAACGATCATTAGCAATAATATGACTGACAATAAAGAAAGGAAAAATAAGGTACTAAAAAAACGAAATAATCTAAAGAATAGACTAATAAAAACACAAAAAACTTGAAAATAAAAACAATAAAAGGGATAACATTATAAAATAAGACTAATGAAAAATCGTAAAAATAAAAAATAAAACAACCATTAATAATCAAAAACAATAAGGCTGAGTATGAAGAAAATATTAATAAAGTGAAGAAAATGAAAAAAAAAAACAATCATGAGATCATAAACAATAAGTATCAGCATAAAGAATATAGAATAAACCCATAATTAAAAACAATAAATGCAATGAAAGAGAATTAACAAATAAAAGAAAAATAAGAGTGAGGATGAAAATGAAATAAAAAGGAGAATCAAAGAATAAAATGTAATCATAGAGAAAATAAGCGAAATAGAGAAATCATAGAGAAACATGCCCACAATCAAAAGATCTAGTGAAAAGGAACACAATAAAAAAAATTAAAATACGTTTAAGAATATAAATAATAAAATCATAAAAAGTAATATTGATGATAAAAAAAAATAAACATAAAAATCATAAATGGGAACAATTAATAGAAAAACAAATAATACAATTATTAGAAAACCATAGGTTAGGGGACAAATAATTAAAACAAAAATAATCAAACAATTGAATCATAAACAATAAGTCTGAGCACCAAGAATAGAAAAAAACATATCATGATCAAATATTAATAAGTACAACAAAATCATAAACAAGTAAAAACATGTTTCAGAATAACAATTTTTAATGTCAATCTAATGTTAAATGTTAATCTAATACTGTTGATAAAGAATAAAATAAAAAAGTATAAAGCAATCACTAACAATTATAAACAATGAGTCTGAAGATGAAGAAGTTAATAAAGAACAAAGAATAAAAAAAATCATAAACAATCATAAAGTCCTAAACAATATGCCTGAAGACAAATAAAATAACAAAGAATAAAATGATCATTAACAGTCCTAAACAATAAGTCTGACATTAACAAAAGAAATATATAATACTATAATAAACAATAATTTGTTGCTAAACATTTGTGCCAACTTAGACTCACCTTGTAACAGCTTGTAGGTGTAAGTTAAACACTATAGCTGACCTTTTCAATGCACAGTCTGCATTAAACTTCTTCCACACCTCGTAATTACAGAGATTACAGAGCATAATGCTGAAAGGACCCAAAACAAAACATCAGAGCGTTGTACAGTCTGGGGCTTTTTCACGTTTTAACATGTTTTTCCTGGCCAGGGTCACAGAGGACTCCGGAGCCCATCCCTGGAGATCAGAGGAAGCTTGAGGTGCAGTCAGGCTCCACTCCATGATGCCATGTTGGGTCAGACTTAAAAGCTGCAATTTAAAACAAGACCAAGGTTTAGCTGCTTTAAATCCTGCCTGCTTATGTAAACCAACGATTACAGGAATCGACTGCTTGTGGTTGCATTAATATTTCTGATCCATGTTGAGTGTCACTTAAGGTGCAGAAATCCAAAAGATGGCTTGAATCTGAGGGGTTAATCCTCCTCTAGCCCTTTATCAGTGTCAATTCTGAGAGCGTCATGCTGTTAGCTGAATATTTACAGCTGTCTCTCAACACAGCAGAGGCTCTGAGGTGTTCTTACACAGTTCTAATACATACCTGATACCTTAGCGATACTGTGGTCACTGTCACTGCTGTGCTGAGAACAGTTCAATACCTAAATTATTCCTGGTCAGTGGCATTAATATTGTGGTGTCTTTCCATGAAGAGCATGTAGTAGGTATATAACAAGCTGGGCATAGCAGAAGAAGGTCTACAGCAAGTAAGCCCACAGGGCAGTAGGGTGTCCCTTAAACATAAAAAAATAAAGTTTTGCCAGAAAGCTTTGCCAACTGATACAGCCTTACAATCCAGGCAATTGTGGGATAAGGTTCTTGCAACAGTTGCAGCTTGGCAGAGGTGTAACTTCTGGTTTAATGTCCAGTACCTTAACCACTATAACACCACAGTCACATGGTGCTACATATTCATCGACCCAGATAGAAATGAGATGAGATGAGATAAAGGTTAGAGGTTGCTGATATGTAAGGCAGATATGTCAGTGATTACAGGTGTGGTCTGATTAGACACTGGGTCTTGCCGCAAGAGGAAGTAAAAGTGCTTCCCCCACTGCTCTGTAAAAAGGCTCTCAAAGGCTACTTTTGGGTGGTGTACCTCTTGGTGAGAGATTGTCGACTACTAGACATGCCTCTGTGACACACCCGAACTACACACCCCTATCTGCCCGGACCATTTCCAAGCGTTTAGCAAAAGGAAGTTTGTTGTCACAGTGCCCCTTACTTGTCCTGCCATCCACCTTCTCATCCTGAACAAGAAACCTCGAGAATATCGTCTGTAGCAACAAATCCAGGTTTTGTGAGGGATCCTGGGGCTGTGGTACCCTGGACTGGACTCTGGACCAGAAAGTTCAGGGTTCAAATCCCACCTCTGACTAAAAGCTGCCACTGTTGGGCCCTTGAGCAAGGCCCTTAACCCACAATTGCTTGGATTATAAGACTTTATCAGTTGTAAGGCGCTCTGGATAAGGGCGTCTGCTAAATGACATAATTGTAAGTCCTTACATTCACATATATAAAGTTTCATTCAATCCGAAGAACTCCTTCTTTTTCGTCCATGAGTGTATATCTGGTGGGATCAGTTCTGGAGAATCTGACAGCAGACAAATTACCTCCTACAGGCGATGTAATGTGTCTATACGTCCATAAAAGAAAGACTGTGAAAAGCAAACACCAGAAAGGAATTATTTTCTTCCAGTACTACTAAACATACAGTATAGTATATATTAAAGTACTAGTAAAACATACAGTACATGGTGATGATATTCAGATTCTGAAAACAGGGCATAACATTGTAGAAATACTAACATTGTCACGTGCATTTAGTGGCAACAGCAAAAACTTCACTGCCACTGAGCATACCCGAAATAATGTGTAAATCAGGGGTGATTTAAAATCACTTTTAAGGTGAATTAGCTTTTATGGGTGTTGAGCACCCAATGAGACCAATTACCCAATGTAATTGTGGGTTATCATTCTCACACTTGTGAAGGAAGAACATCAAGATGTTTAATTATTGGAAACTGGCTGGAATGACACCAACAAATCTGAGAAAACTTTTATTAATGCTGAGCCTTAGAACCACAATGCCATCACTTGGTTTCAAACCATTTGAACTGTTGTATAGTCGTTGTTAAAATATTATGTTTAAACCATATACTTTCTATGGTTTTAACATTTTTTGCAGACAGTCAGAGACAAATGTCTGTTAAAAACAACAACAACAACAAAAAAAGACGTTTTACCCTTATTCTCAGGTCTGCTGGTACTCAGTTAGCACTGTCGCCTCAGCAAGAAGGTACTGGGTTTGATCCCAGGTGGAATGTCTTGAGTTCTTTCTGCGTGGAGTGTGCATGTTCACTAAAATGCCCTTAGTGTGTGAGTGTGTGTGCTCTATGATGGATTGGCACCCTGTCTAAGGTTGTTCCTGCCTTGCCCTGTTTCACCAGCTGGGCACCGGCTCTCCCGTGACCCTGACCAAGGACAATGAATGTTACTCAAATTGGTGGTGCTTGAGAGCAAGACACGCCTATGGTCCTAATGACCTGATTTTTTTGCACACGATATTTTTTTACAAGAGTTTTGAGTGAAGGGTGTACAATCTAAGGGTGTACTCACACTGATCCCGGTTGCCTTGAACCATGCTGGAGCGCGTTTGACCTCCAGTATGTGAACCTTTGCTTTCAGTATCTGGTGTGACCCCCCTGTGCAGCAATAACTGCAACTAAACGTTTCCTGTAACTGTTGATCAGTCCTGCACACCGGCTTGGAGGAATTTTAGCCCATTCCTCCGTACAGAACAGCTTCAGCTCTGGGATGTTGGTGGGTTTCCTCACATTAGCTGCTCGCTTCAGGTCCTTCCACAACATGGGCCATTGGATTAATGTCAGTACTTTTGACTTGGCCATTCCAAAACATGAAATTTTGAACTTTATTCGTCTGTACCATTCTTTTGGGTAGAACGGCTTGTGTTTCCTTAGGGTTATGTCCTTGCTGCATGACCCCACCTTCTCTTGAGATTCACTTCATGACAGATGTCCTGCATTTTCCTTTTGACTTATCGATATAATTCAGAATTCATTGTTCCTCAAGATGGCAAGCCATCTTGTCCCAATTGCAAACCAAAACAGCCCTAACCATGATACTAACCACCACCATGTTCCACAGATGGGATAAGGTTCTTATGCTGGAATGCAGTGTTTTCCTTTCTCCAACCGTAACACTTTTCTTTTAAACCAAAAAGTCCTATTTTGGTCTCATCCGTCCACAAAACATTCTTCCAATAGCCTTCTGACTTGTCTACGTGATCTTTAGCAAACTGTGGTAGCCTAGCGGGTAAGGTACTGGACTATGGACCAGAAGGTTCAGGGTTCAAATCCCACCTCTGCCAAGCTGCCACTGTTGGCTCCTTGAGCAAGGCCCTTAACCCACAATTGCTTGGATTGTAAGATTGTATCAATTGTAAGTCGCTCTGGATAAGGGCGTCTGCTAAATGCTGTAAATGTAAATGTAAATGTAATGCAGAGGAGCAGCAATGTTCTTTTTGGAGAGCAGTGGCTTTCTCCTTGCAATCCTGCCATGCACACCATTGTTGTTCAGTGTTCTTCTGATGGTGGACTCATGAACATTAATATTAGCGAATGTGAGAGAAGCCTTCAGTTGCTTAGAAGTTACCCCTGGAGTCCTTTGTGACCTCGCCAACTATTACACTTCTTGCTCTTGGAGTGATCTTTGCTGGTCGACCACTCCTGGGCAGGGTAACAATGTCTTGAATTTTCTTCATTTGTACACAATCTGTGTGACTGTGGATTGGTGAAGTCCAAACTCTTTAGAGATGGTTTTGTAACCTTTTCCAGCCTGATGAGCATCAACAACTCTTTTTCTGAGTTCCTCAGAAATCTCCTTTGTTCGTACCATGATACACTTCCACAAACATGTGTTGTGAAGAGCAGACTTTGATAGATCCCTGTTCTTTAAATAAAACAGGGTGCCCACTCACACCTGATTGTCATCCCATTGATTGAAACACGTGACTCTAAGTTCACCTTCAAATTAACTGCTAATCCTAGAGGTTCACATACGTTAGGTTCACATACATTAATACACATGTAATATTGGATCATTTTCCTCAATAAATAAATGACCAAGTATAATATTTTTGTGTCATTTGTTTAACTGGGTTCTCTTTATCTACTTTTATTTATGCAGAAATATAGAAAATTCTAAAGGGTTCACAAACTTTTGAACACCACCGTATGGTGGGTAAACCACAAAAATGACTGGAGAAACAAAGGGAAGGTTGTGAGTTCTGTCAAGCTGCCACTGTTCAGTCCTCAGCAAGAAACCTAACCTTAACTCCTCAGTTTAATTAAGCCACTCTGGATAAAATGTCTAATGAGTAGAACTACGAGGTTCCTCTTAAGGAGCACGGTGTATATAATAAGCACATCTCGACTCCTCAGCTCTGAGAAGTCATCTTCCCTCGATTGTGACAACAGCCATGCATTACACCGATGTGCCGTCTCATTACCTCATGTCTCTACAATAAAGGCGACGACTGACCCTGGGACCCTCATCGGTTTAACAGCGGCTGAAAAATGCCAGCGATTACGAACCCGCACATTACTTCTTGTTCCTCTAACTGTGTTGATTATCTGCTCACATCTGCGAGGCATACAAAAGAAGCCAAAAAGAAAAAAAAACATGCAGCGCCAAAGAGATTCAGAGTCTAATCCCATGTCCTGGCAGTCCTCTCCTCATCCTCGTCTTCCAGAGACATCGCTAGCAAACACCATGTCCTCATTAAGCAGAGGAGTCTTTTTATCACTGTCCAGCTTCTGCTGCCTGACAGCACACTTCATCTCAAGCACGGAGGATATATTCCATGTGGCATCACTGCTAAAAATAACCCAACTCTGTAAGAAAAAGACACATATTCTAGGTTTGCAGCTTATAAATGGTGTTAACGGTGCCCTTACAGCTTTGCAGTCAATTCACACTAGTCTATTAGCTGCTAAAACCTCTTTTGTTTTTCGAGGATGCACCAATGACGCATGTTCTGACCATCAGATGTAAACTGTTAGGCTAAAGGCTGTAGTCATGCCTGCTATCACCCGTAGAAATGCTTAGGGACAAAATGTAACTCAAGCTTATTTTACCAAGGATCATGGCTGAATATTTCCAGAAGACTTAGAGTTCAGAAGGTATACAAATCTACAAACTGACTGCACCAGCAACCTATTTACATTGTGTGTGGGGGACTGTGATGGCTTGGTGGTTAGGCTACTGTACTGTGGACCAAAAAGTCCAGGGTCCACCTCTGCAAAGCTGGCGCTCTTGGGTCCTTGAACAAGGCCTGTATCCAACAATTGCTTGGACTGTAACACTATACCAGTTCCTAAGTAAATCTGGATATGAGTATCTGTTTTTTTGGCAACAAACATTCAAGAACAATGGTTCTATAGTAGGTGTGTGTGTGAAAGGTATCATATATGATAATATCTATGTTCTTTTAACGATGTGCGAGCTGACATGTCACTCACTGTGCAAACAGTCAAAAACTCACCTTAAGAGTTTATGTATTCACTATGTCATGTCACCACAAATAAAGCTAGTGTTCGACCTAAAAGTGCATTATTGAGGCTAAAAATGAGTGAAGAAACTGCTCACATGGAGCTTGTTAGCTTTTGAAACGACAGATGTTGCTCAAAATATGACAGTCTGCAAACTATGTTGGAAATTGGTTGCTGTTAAAGACAACTAATTTCATTAATTTCACCATGTGTGGACTAACCACTGTGCAGAATATGAAGATTAGGAAAAACTTTAAGAGTCAGATGATAATGACATTCTTAAACCAGCCAAGATAGCAGCACAAAAACACACACAGCAAACCTTAGAAGAATCATTCTGCAAAAAAAAGTGCCTTACAACATGAAAAGCAACAGATGGCAAGACTTGACAAATGCTGTCACCAATTACATCATGAAAGGCATGGTGACAATTCAGGCGGTTGACAGAGATGGGTTCAAACAACTTTTGAAAACTTTTGACCCAAGATATAGACTGTGGACTGTGGTAGCCTAGCAGTTAAGGTACTGGACTATGGACCAAAAGATCCAGCTTGCTTCAGGTCATTCCACAATATTTCCATTGGATTAAGGTCAGGACTTTGACTTGGCCATTCCAAAACATGTCTTGCTGCATGACCCACCTTCTCCTGAGATTCAGTTCATGGACAGATGTCATGACATTTTCCTTTAGAATTCTCTGATATGATTCAGACTTCATTGTTCCATCAATGATGGCAAGCCGTCCTGTCCCAGATGCAGCAAAACAGGCCCAAACCATTACACTACCACCACCATGTTTCACAGATGGGATAAGGGTCTTATGCTGGAATGCAGTGTTTTCCTTTCTCCAAATGTAACACTTTTATTTAAACCAACAAGTTCTATTTTGGTCTCATCCGTCCACAAAACATTCTTCCAATAGCCTTCTGGCTCGTCCACGTGATGTTTAGCAAACTACAGATGAGCAGAAATGTTCTTTTTGGAGAGCAGTGGCTTTCTCCTTGCAGCCCTGCCATGCACACCATTGTTGTTCAGTGTTCTTCTGATGGTGGACTCATGAACATTAACATTAGCCAATGTGAGAGAGACCTTCAGTTGGATCCCACCTCTGTTGGGTTCTTGAGCAAGGTCCTTAACCCACAATTGTTTGGATTGTAAGACTGCATCAATTGTAATTCGCTCTGGATAAGGGCGTCTGCTAAATGCTGTAAATGTAAATATATATAGACTGAAAAAGTATTGTCTAATTCATAATTTTTTTTTCAATATTGTACACCTCTATTCTACAGAATAGAATCCTCACTATTAACTATGGTCTAGGATTGTGACCGTGTTGCTGTGTTTTCTCCAAAGACCCAGAAAATCTTGTTAATACCTGATCATGACATTCTTAAACCCATGAAGTACCAGAATATGTTTTTTTTGAATATCTTCCAAATTGCTACCACTGTAACATGGGTTCATCACTGACCTAGGGTCATCTTCCTGCTTTGTCGGGCTCTTCATCCATTTAGCCAACCTGTTCTTGGTCTGTTTGTGTGGATGGGGTGGCCAGACTGGGCTAGGCTTCAGTCCTTTATAGGCAGGGTTGTGCATCCCTCATGTAAACCAAGGTCAGAGCTGGGGAATCATCGTCATAGAGTTTGGCGGTGATCTGAGATGTTGGGTTGTTTTCTTCTTGCCTGAGCACTCAGGTGTGGATTTCCCAACAGAAACGCAGCACAAAGACCCTTGTTAAATGGCAGAGCGAGGATCACATTAAACTTTGTCTCTCAGGTAAGATGATCTTAACTTAGTGATACCTTTGGGAATCTGGGCTCAGGATGGTTGGTTGTCTGGGATGTGAGTCACTCATGCCTTATGTGATCCCTCTTGGATTGCTGTTATATTTAGTGCTGCCAGAGTTGGATGCTACACTTAGTACAACTGTGTTCAGTTTATAGACCCCGTGTTCTTAACATTCCTAACTACATGTACAGTTTTCTCACTGAGCTCTTCTGTCGAGTCTCGGTCCTCCATAATTCTTCCTCATCACATTCAGGGAGTTTTTTACTTGCTTCTCTCTCCCTCGGCTTGCTCAAAATGGGCTAGCTGTGGGCCTAGATGTTCATAAAGCAGTTTTGAGACATATTGTTTGTTTATTTGGTTTATTTAACGTTGCTTTCAGCATCAATGGCTATTTAATGACAGACACAAGGCTACATCGATCAACATCGTTACTTCGTCATACATACACAGGCCAGGCCAATTTAACGTAATCAATTAACTTAATGCATGTCACTGGACTGTAGGAGAAAACCAGAGCACCTGGAGTAAACCCTCACATACACGAGGAGGACATGCAAACTCCATGCAGGTGGAGTGGATAGAACTGGGGTTGCCATTAGGTAACTCAACGCTTTATTGTAAAAAGCAATATATAAATAAATCTGACTTGACCTGATTCTGATCCCAGTCCCCATCCTGAGCAGCACCGAGACTCTGGTGCCTCTGGCTAAGTGTAAGCATTATTTCCCGATGGAACGTGTCTTGGCACACAAACCTGGGCTTGTACAGAAAACCTTGACTTCCAGGAAACACCATCTGGAGCCAACTATTGGACTACACGGAGACAGCTACAGACATCTGGGCTTAATGATGCCTGGAAACCGACTTCCAAGAAATGACACTCAGTTCCAAGAGAAACAGGGGCAATACACAAAACGTTTCACCATGCTTCAAGAGCCTGCTCAAACTTCAACTTGCCAGAGGAGGAACACTAACCAGAGAGGCTCAGCACTGGAGTCATAGATTCTGAGCCACTCTGGTTTGTGTCCTGCTTCTGTCGAGTTGAGGCTTGTCTGTTCCTTTGGGTGAGGGGCAATCCATTGCTTAAGGGCAACACTGACCTGTTCCACCAAGCAGGAGTTCCTGACTCATGTCTGTGTCCAAATGGTACCAGCTCTCTGGGCTTACACACACTAGGGGATCTGTACCATGCCTGAGCACATCTGACCCCTAAGTGCAGTTTGGTTGACTAGTGTGATCACTCCGTACCGTGCCCGGGTGCGGTACACTGAACCGTGCTCAGGCCCGCTAGAGGTGTGCTGAACTCGAGCATGGTACGCATGTAGTGTCATTGCTAATGACACAACGACAGCTGCGTTCGTAAAGATTTTCTTATACATGCAGCATGAATACCCGAAAAAGTTCTTAGTTTTTAAAAAATAGTTCTTAGAACTGTGGCCCCTTTGTTGCAGGAACTTGGGACGATTATAGTTCTTAGAACACAATGTATAGGGACTTTTGTAGCTTCTATTTCAGGGTAACTACCTTTCTCAGCACATACGAACCCTGAGTAATGTCAGTTTGCTGTGACTGTCTATTAAAGAGCTCTATAAGGCGTATGAGAGGGTATATAAGTACACACGTACGTATCGTGATGACATAAGTGTGCTCAGGCCCAGAACGTTCAAGTGCGATGTGAGCTCAAGTCAGCAGGGAGGGGGGACAATCATGCTCTGGCAAAGTACACTTCAGATGTTCAGTGGTTGAATCCAGTTCCATCTGTATGTCTGATATTTGAGTCCCATTGGTGGAATCCTGGTCTATGGACAATTTTCCTGTACTAGTGTATAGCCTATATCTGTGTTCCACCTCCTCTTGGGGGCTGGGTCTGTGGTAGGGTTGGGGAACTGTATGGGAGGGGGGATTTAGGATGATTCTAAGGCCCTGTGACTGACAGGGGCCCTAAAAAATGTAGTACAACATATTTTAGGGGCCCAGTGTAATATCTGTCAGGGGGCTTGCAATCTCTGGCAGCGTCCCTGAGTGGTGTAAGCAAACCAGGGTCCCCTTGCATGACAAAAATACAACAGATTAGCATATTTTATGCTTATTTTGGCATATTTCTATATCACCTCTTAACAAGGTGATGCTGAGTGAAGAGTAAACTCAGCGCTGAGGAGTGAATCATTTAAAAGCAGACTGAATATGAAAAATCATCTAATCCCTGGAGACACTTCTGCCTGCAGTCTCTCTCCTATGCCTTCCACTATACCGGAATTACAACAGAGAAGAGTTTGGAAACACTCAGCATGAGATGGCTGATACTATCTCTCACAGTCTGTGTGTGTGTCGGGCTGAGGGAGTCTGCAGGTTCTCCTGGTCTTTGTAGTTTGACTGATTCGTGGGTGACTGACTGCGAGAGATAACATGCCCAGTCTGTTTCTTCCTGCCTATTTGTATGCTGCTGCGGTTTCTCAATCTCTCTCCACTGCGATGGAGCTGGACGCCTCTTTAATGCACCGCTGTCCATATCTGATATCAAACTCTGCGCAAAAGCAGCCTGAGCAGAGAAAGAGTGGAGGTGGTCTAACCCTGGATAGAGATATTTGAGGTTAAACGTCTGGCTGACACTGATAACTTCCTACATTTTGAACTCTGGCAGTTTAAAAAAACATGACCAAATTGTTCAATGAATCACCGCAGTCAGTGGTGCATGGAAATCGAGTGTGGTTTTATGCTGGTTTATAGTACACCATCCCAAAACGTCTTCTCCCTCACATTGTTAATGAGCTGAGTAACCTCTAAATGTTGGATATGTTTGAAATTATCCTCCAACAGACAAGAATTCAGGGCTCAATTACAGAAATCCATTGATCTGGCTGATTCTGGAAAGACAAGATGAGTCTCATGTGTAGTTTTTAATGTGTTCATTCATCTTCAGTAACCATTTTATCTCGAGCTTCATAATGGATCCAGACACTATCCCGGAAACATCGGCGTAAGTCACTGACCCAGGACGTCAGGCTGGTGGAACACACTCCCATATCTTTGGAGCTACATAGTACAAACACTACTTGCTTCATCAATAATAATTAATAGAATAACAACAGCCACATTTAGCCTGCAATACCAGACCTACAATGGCAGGCTGGGAGCCCACCTTACACCACAGTGGTGACTGTGGTAGCTTAGCAGTTACATTACTGGACTATGGACCAGTATATCTAGGGTTCAAATCCCACTTCTACTAAGCTGTCACTGTTGGGTCCCTGAGCAAGGCCCTTAACCCACAATTGCTTAGATTGTAAGACTGTTTCAATTGTAAGTCGCTCTGGATAAGGGCATCTGCTAAATGACATAAATGTAAAAAAATCACCAAAAGAAAATTATTCAGTGCTCAACTGACAGAATTCAGCTCTTCCCAAAACAAGACAAACCTCGTGTTGCTTTCTCTTTGGGAGCACAGCTGGATTAGACTCAATCACAGGACACCACGTCATTTAATGTAGCTCAGGAGCTCAGGTGGGTGAGGTCAGAGGTATCAACAGCACTCCATAGAGCTCCTCATATTGTATCTGGACCACATCCTGATACAACTACTCAAATGAATTTGCACCATGAAGCACGTCTCTGGAAGAGGGTGAAAGACGTTTTTTCTCACACTGCCTCCAAATTCTGGAAAAAAGCCTACAGCCAACAAAGTCACATTAAGAACCTGAGACCTACTGTTTATACATAATACATGTTTAATAATTTCTGTTCACAGTTCTTTGGTTTTGCAAGGCAGCCAAGTTCTCTAGCAAAGATAACAAACATTTTGCTTTGTTTTAGGTGGGCAGAGGGCAGAAAGTTGATGAGCAGAATGGATGGAGGTGGAAACTTATGAATGTGTCATATTGAGAATCACTGAGATGTTCAGTACAACCAGTGGCGTGCCGTCAGGCCCCTCTAACCCTTCTGAGAAGGGGTAACACGCAGTTGTATGTAAAACATCATATCAATATTTATTTCATGAATAAAGTAAAATCAGAAACATCAACCAATCATGGTTGCTGTAGGACATGTCAGGCTGAGATGGCTACTAGTCAATCAAGCTGCTCATTAAAATGGCTTCTGTCTAATATTTTGAATGGTTCGGTTTACTTAATGTTTTGGCTGCCCTGGAATACTATATACATAAGAAATGAGTGATCCTACTTTGTTGAATGGTTGTACTTGGAAATGTAGGATTCGAGGATTTTTTTCTGAACACGTTACACAGAAATACAAGCTATGAAAAAATAGGAAAACACTGTTGTGCTCTTTGGTACATGCTACTTTTGTCATTTGTGCATTTGTGAGCGCTGAAACTGCTGAAGCATTTCTTAAACATGGTGCAATCACCGATTGTTAACGTAGTTATTATCTGCTGCTCATACTGACGAGCTTACACATGATGGGTGTCTGTAACACTCATAAGACGAGGAGAAGTGCAGACAGCACAGCAGGAGGCCGACAGCTGATTGACTTCCGAGTTACAGCTCGTGGTTGCTGCAAACCTTGTGTTATCTTTCATTCTTTCTGACCTCTGTGCTTATAAAAGATTCATATGGCCTGCTTATGGTGGTTGTTAATGCACCTTTGCACAGCTTCTCCGAAACCAGGCAGCGCCAGCATCCGGTTTATAAATATTTACTAGCCCTCGCTATTTCACTTCTGCCTCTTTTATGACTCACGTCCTCTCACACACTTTCACCTGGATGGAGCTAATAAGATGTGACAGCAGAGGACGATACACGATGACAGGACAAGCCTGATGGAAATGGATACCCAATTCGACGATACATTACAGACTGGGCTAGTCTACGGGCTAAATGAGGAAGAGAGAGGTTACAGCGGAGTTCCCAGTGATGTTTAGAGTAACTCTGTTCGACTGTCTGCGTGAATTTATTGCTGAGGGTGTGAATATGTATCCACTGCATGTTAAGTAGTCCTGCGGTTGGTATCTAGTTGACATGTTGACTTGGGGCTGCAGAGAAAGAGACAGAGTGAAAGAGGCAAAGGGAGGAGGAAACAGCAGCAAAGCTAGGTGAAGTAAATAGCAGCAGGCAAATATCCACTAAACCTCCTTCACTCTCACCGTTTCTCCAGGGACTGCTTTTACACAGCTCATAACAAGTACAGCTAAGGGGAAAATATGCTGTATGCAAATGTAGTTTTACTTCCCCCTGAGACTCAGAGATAGGAGGCATGAGGTGCATCACCTGGGATTTAGCTTGGAGGTACAAATATCTTTTGAGTCTGCAAGGTTATAGAAAATCAGCTTATTAACAAACAAATAAAGGTGTTCAGATTTTCCTAGTTTGCGCTGGCTGTACTGTAAGCTGTTATGTAATGCCTGTATGAAGTAACTGAGGAAAATATCCTTCTTCTTATTATTATTATTATTATTCTTATTGTTTATTATGGTTGCTTATTAGTAATAGTAGTATTAATGATTATTTTTGTTGTTATTGTTTATTAGAATTAGAATGTTTTTTTAATATTTATTTTTATTGTTTTATTATTATTTAATTATTATGATTAGTACTATTATTATGTATTGTCATTATTTAATCTTGTTATTGTTTATTGCAATTGTTATTGCAATTATTTATTATAATTGTTGTTTTTTCTTATTGTATTGTAATTATTTATCATTGTTATTGCTTATTATTATTATTATTGTTGTTGTTGTTGTTATTATTTATTGTTATTGTTGTCTTGTTATTGTTTATCATTACTGTTATTGTTAATAATTATTATTATTACTTATTATTATTATTACTACTACTAATATTATTAATTTGTGTTAGTGCTTAGTATTATTTAGTTTTTATTATTATTGTTGTTGTTATTGTTCATAAATATTACAATTGTTTATTATTATTACTGTTGTTTTTTATTGTTACTGTTAATTATTATTATTATTATTATTATTGTTTATTAGGATTGCTATTGCTTGTTAGTATTAGTAGTATTAATGATTATTTTTGATGTTATTGTTTATTATTATTGCAATTGTTTTTTAGTATTTGTTTTTACTGTTTTATTATTGTTGTTTAATTATTATGATTGTTACTATTGTTATGTACTGTATTGTCATTATTTACTCTTGTTATTGTTTATTGCAACTGTTATTGCAATTATTATAATTGATGTTTATTGTTATTGTATTGTAATTATTTATCATTTTTATTGCTTATTATTATTGTTGTTGTTGTTGTTATTATTTATTGTTAATAATTATTGTTATTTTTTATCATTATTGTTATTGTTAATTATTATTATTATTGCTTATTATTATTACTGTTATTGTGTGTTATTATTATTACTACTACTAATATTATTAATTTGTGTTAGTGCTTTTTGTTATTTATTGTTATTTATTATTATTGTTGTTGTTATTGTTCATTAACATTGCAATTGTTTATTATTATTACTGTTGTTTTTTATTGTTACTGTTAATTATTATAATTATAATTATTATTGCTGTTTATTGTTGTTGTTATTATTATTATTATTTATTTATTTTTATTATTATTGTTGTTGTTGTTGTTGTTGTTGCTGCTGCTGCTGTTTATTTATTTATTTATTGTTTTAACTCCTCTAGTGTTTTGGTGGGTGGTGCAGCGGTGTAATCTGCTGGCCCACCAGAACCATTCCTCAAAGTCACAGGGCAGAGGTGAGTATGTACCCTGAACTGGGCGCCATTACACCAAAGGGCTGATTAGAATTTGCACTGGGGATGATCCCTCCCTCAGATATATACAACTGTGCCTGAGCACTTAAATACTAAAATAGAATGAATGGGTCCTTCTGCAGATAAATCCTCTTCCTGAATACATAGTCAGGGTCAGCGTAAATAAAGGCAGCACACCAATCCACAGCAATTATGTATTACTCATCTCCATAAATGTCTCTTTTCTGAAGTAAGTGGCACTCGCATTAGCATAACACCTGGAATAATACGTGACTCTCTCTCTCGCTCTGATTTTACAGGATATGGCCACTTGCAGACGTATATCACGCTGGTTATGAATCAGGCTCCTTGTAAAAGTGAATCACACCATCATGATAGCACTTAATAGTAAAGCTGGGAGAGAGCGGTGCCGAGCCAGGCCCGGCAGTAAAGCTGTGAGAAGAAGCACAAACGCTTCATGACTCACCACAGGGGGATCTTTTTTAACCTCACGCAGTGAGCCAGCCAATTTATTGCCTTATGGAGTAATGTGGAGTCTCTGTAGGAGCCAGAGAGGACGCAAGGAGTGCCTCGAATCAGAAATCAGCATTTCGTTCTATACACTATACGCATTAGTGTTTGTCTAAACCACACTTTCCTCTGTAAGGGTTGGATAGAGCGTCAGTTCCTGAACCGCAATGGAGTTCATTCAGTAGATAAAACCTCATTTATCAGCGCAGATTGCACCTGCATCGGGTGGATTACCTGAAATGCAATGAAAATGAGCACAAATGTAGTTTTCTCTGGCGTATTTCCAGAGAGAACGAGATAGCTCCCATTACAGAGAGTCGACTCCGTATCCTACTGGCACCAGCACACAGTATTAGACGGTAAATATGTAATTATGAATCCTCTGCTGCGATGCAATGCGATTAGCTGCGGGCTGGGAGACACAAAGAGAGAGCAATGAGATGGAAAAGTGCGACTTAAAAGACGTTAGAAAACAAAGGGAGCAGTCGTGGAGGTCTTACTCTACTGCTACTGCCAAGCAGGTCCATCATTCATCAGTGTACACTGAGCAAACTGGACTGGGAGCAAAAATGATTTGGCTTTTATGCCGATGAACTGCCCACTTTTCTGAGTGGAAGACCAGCACGTTCATACCCATGTTCAGGGTAAAAAATTGGTTATGACATGTTGGATGATTATGGATGAGTTCCATAGGAGGAATGGCTGGAGATGGGAAAATGAAAGGCTTTTACAGAGAGACCGTTTCAGTTTTCAGTCTACTGGGTACATCCCCCTTGCACTTCCACTTAAAAGCCATATTCCGAATTTCACCAACCATAAAGCGGCAATTCGCTAGCCTACCATCATGGTGACCCTGGATTGAGTCAAACAGTGCCTTCCGAAGGGGATAGATACAACCCCAAATCGGAAAAGGACTGAAATATGTAAAACCCTTCCAGTCTTTCTTTGAGAAACATTGTTGTTAAACAATTACATTTGTTAACCAATGGAGATCCTCTGCCCACCATTGCTCCTCAAAGACTCAGCCTTTTGTGGACGCTGCTTTTGTACGAAATCATGATCATAATCACTTGTTGACATCACCTGTTTAAAATCATCATTATTTAGCTGTATTACCAGCCAGAAACTGCCCCCATTCCAACTTTTTTTGGAACGTGTTGCAGGCCTGAAATGCAGGAATGGATGTTTATTAACAAATGAAATGAAGTTGATCAGACAAAACATGCAATGTCCTGGGTTCAAACTATCTGCAATGACATGAAAGTCAAAGTACATATAAGTAGCAATGCGTTTTTTTTTTTTTTTTTCTGCCAGTCCTCGAAATGGACGGCTGTAACCCGTCGAACACTCCCTTCCAACCATGACTAGGGTTAGCAATGGGGAAGAAAACGTCCTTAAACTGCTGACTAGTTTAGTTTAGTTCCTCCCATGCTACTTTGGCATATCAGGCAGCAAGTATTTTTGCAGGCAATCCCAAATATACATACTGGGCCAATTTAGAATGACCAGTCTACCTAATGCATGTCTTTGGAATGTGGGAGGTAACTGGATTACCCAGAGTGAACACACACAGACACAGAGAGGACTCCACACAGGCGGAGTCCGAGGTCAGGATCGAACTGGGGACGCTGGAGCAGTGAGGCGACCGTGCTAACCACTGTTGGTTAGTCAGGCATGGTGCAGACACATAATTGGCCATGTCTGAGGAAAGGGAGGCTGGATGGGGGAAGTGTCCTCTGGTGCTGCAACAGCGACTACTTTGTCGAGAAGCATGGATTTGCACCTGTCCAGGGGTAAGCATTCATGTTCTGCTGCACCCTGTGAATTTCAGGATAGTCTACAGACTATCAAACTAAAGCAGGGGTAAAACGAGATGACAAAATGGTACCGAAAACGGCGAGTACCGAGCAAATGTTTCCCATAAGGAATAATGTCATTTAAATGGGAATTTGAATATAGATTTGCTCAAGTAAATCTATAAATAAACTTCAATTAGCTCAGAATGCAGCTGCTCGAGTGCTAGAACTACAAAATTTGATCATATCACTCCTGTTCTGTCATCACTATACTGGTTACCAGTTAAATTCCGCATTGATTACAAAATACTTCTTATAACTTATAAAGCTCTCCATGGCCTCCAGTGAACTCTTAGAGTCTTACAATCCAGCATGGCTACTTTGTTCGCAGGGTTTAGTTCCTAGAATTAAAAAAGTCACAGCCGGGGGAAAGGCTTTCTCACACATGGCCCCCAAACTATGGAATAAACTTCCCACTTTAGTTTGAGATTCAGACACTCTCCAAAGTTTTAAGTCTAGGCTAAAGACATACTTATTTACACAGGCGTTTGACTAGATTTAGACCAGGATGCATGGCTTGGGTCACTGGGGCCGGAGTCTGGAGTCATGTCTGGCCTGCCTGCCTTGTCCATTAGCCAGGAGTGTCGGGTCTAGCTGAACTGGGCTTCGGTCCTCTTGATCTTGACTCGTGCATCCTTGCCTTAGAATAAGGGCAGAGCTGGGGGTTCATAGTCAAAGAGTCTTATGGTGATCAGAGACGTTGGGTTGGAACTGGGCTTCGGTCCTCTTGATCTTGACTCGTGCATCCTTGCCTTAGAATAAGGGCAGAGCTGGGGGTTCATAGTCAAAGAGTCTTATGGTGATCAGAGACGTTGGGTTGCTGTCTTCTGCCTCCCGTGGGGTTGCCGATGTCTCATGTGATCCCTCTTGGCTGTGTTTCCTACCAGTTCTCCTCTTTCTAGCTATGATGCTATAGCTAATGCTGCCGGGGTCTCATGCTACACTTGGCATCAGTGATAGTTAATAGACACTGTGCTCTTAATCAATAACTAATTACATTTCCTGTTTTCTGTCTGAGCTGTGTTCCGGTACCAGTTCCAGCCCCACACATGATGTTCTTCTGCTTCAGCTTCACTCAAGCTGGCCACACCAGAGGGCAGTAACTCTCTCCCTCCTCCGGTTGGCTGGGGACGAAGTGCCGCCAAGGACTTTCTTTCTTAGATCAAGATCCTAAAGTGACTCTGTGTATCGGATTAAATGCCGATGTGCATATTTTACATTTTACTTGAACTATCACTCCAAGACTTATTAGTTTCATTCTTACATTTATCATCTAGTCTTGGTCCTCCCGATGTTTCTTCCTCATAATGCTTAGGGAGTTTTTCCTTGCCAATGTCGCCCTACGCTTGCTCAATTTGGGATTTGACGTAGATATTAGGAGATAATCTAAAATTGTAAAGTTGCTTTGAAACACTGCTCCATTGTAAAAAGCTCTACATAAATAATGACTTGACTTGAATGAATCCGTTAAAGACCCCCAGAAAATCCACACTGTATAAGGCATTATATGCATTAATGGAGTTGTATTGTACAGGTGCTCCCTGATTTACGATGGGGATACGTTCCAACAAATCCATCATAAGTTGAATATAATATGAACTGGTGAGTTTAACGAGTGTTTGGTGTATCACAGCGGAGACGAGGCTTAAATGGTCCACCTTAAATGATTGCAGTTACATTATGGCGCCTGTAGATGGAGATTCAATCTCATGATAAGTACTGATAAGCAAGTTAATGTTTAAAACACATACATTAACGTACAGACGGCCAAAATCATTAAAACAAACATTTTTTTATATTAAAGTATTGAAAAATCTCAAGTAATTTAGTGAGTAATGGATTGCAAGTGCAAAACACTTACTCCGAATCACTGTGTACTGAATCTTGAATCGAGAATCGAGTTTTGGCTGAAATGAGTCACGTGGCTCGACTCTTACAAGTTTAAGCAAACGCGTTCAGTACCGAACAGCCGACTAGAACCGAAACAAATGTTTCTAGTCAAAATGTGTCGAGAAAAGAATTTGACGAGTTCCGAGGTGGTCGAGACCCGAGGTACCACTGTACATACATACAAATAATGATTGATTGAGAAACCAAACACACAGTAAGATGGTAAGCACACAACTTTGACGTAACCCTGATGTCTCATGGAGTAACAGTATCCTATATGAACCCAGTGAAAAACACACAACCTTGAAGTAATGCTCCTGTTCTGGCGAAGGCTGCATGGAGAAATCTGAATGACTAAGCGTCCGTATCGATCAGTGGTGTGCCAAGGTTGCACGCTTGGTCAAGTGACTGCGAGGACTCTCTGCTGGAGATAATCCAGCATAATGGACAGTCCTCGGTGGAGGACAACAGAATGACAATGCACTTCCCAAGCACTGCTGTGGCGTACAAATTGAGGTTACATACCCGATGTCTTTTTAATGCTGTGGGGAGAAAAATGGGAATCCTATGACAACTACGTTAGCCTGAGTAAGAGTGTGCTGAGGACGATGAGAGAAACACATAGTTAAGGGCGAAAACCATCCGCCTGTGATATCTGTCTTACACTGAGGAAAAACAGAGGGATTGTACAGAGAGAAGAGCAGGAGGTGCACAAACCTGACTTGATTAGCTTATTGAGGCAGGCAGGCTGAGTCTTCATTAGTGTTTGATTGCAGATGGTGAGCTGAGCAGTGCTATTAGTCATATAGAACACAACCTTGCAGCCACTACCATGCCTCCTACGTCTCTTATCCCCGTCCCACTCTCTCACCTACTCTGTTTGTTTCCTCCTCTTGTGTGTCCCAATTTGGCCATCTGGCTCCTCACCATGTGGCGCTATAAAGGACGGGGCCGAGGACCACCGCAGCAGAGATCAGCGCAGTGTCTCAGCGGAAGAAAAAACGCTCTAGTGGTGTCATTAACAGAACATCAACAGAGTACATTTACAAGCTGCTGCCCTCAGCTGAGAACAAAAAAGGTATTAAACTGTGCTGTTAGGGTACAGACACTACACACCTCTTTCCTACCGCCATTACAGGTACAAGAAACATGCACGCACTGATCATTTATTAGGTACATCTACGTGTTTCTGCATTCATTGTCCATTTTCTGCTTTTCGTCTGCGATCGTGATGAATATCGCGTATCGTGAAAAATAATATTTTTACCACCCCTACTACTAGATTGAAGATGATCCTCCTCCCTGCTTAGCTGTTACAACATGCATCAGTGTTCTATGGAAGTCATCAAATCATGTTTTAATTGACTTTTGTTTTAGGAGGGCAGAAAGTTGATGAACTGACTTGTAGTTCAAAATCTTAAGTGTCAAACTGATAGTCAGTACAATCTGTTCTTCTGTGGAGATTCCATGTACACATCTATCTGAACATCATCTCTATATGTTCTTGTTGAACATGGGCATTAACTTGCAGTCACAGCCTTCATTCTTCTTAATAGGCGTATCCAGCATTTTGACTAACATTACGCTGACTTTGGCCAATATTGGCTGGCTGGTAATCTGTCATAAAGATGTTGGATTGGGTTGTATGCAGGCCAGTCAAGTTCTTTCTCACTAAATGTGGCTGATATGGGAACTCAGAAGACTAAGTTGTTCAGTATAAAACAGTCCCCACTGGACCTCCTTGTCCAAAGCTTACAGTTATCAGTATGCAGTCAGGCATATGTTATACTCTTGGCATTGCCAAATTTAAATTGTTGTCTTTCAAAGTGCTAGATAGTGAATGTGGCTCATTACTAAATGGTTTTCTACTGTTCCAGAGTCCAGATGCAATGTGCCTTATACCACTCTAGATACATGCTTTTGTGCTGCTGCTTGGCCATGTAAACCCAATTAATTAAGGTTCCACCAAACAATTTTTGCGCCCAGTTTTGGGACTCTGAGTGTATTCTGTGAGCTTCCGTAGCTTTCTGGTTTGTAGCTGAACTGTTGTTGATCCTAGACATTTCCACTGCACAATTATTGCACTTACATTTGACAGGTCAGCTCTAATAGGGCGGAAATATGACAAACTGACTTGTAAGGAAGGTGACATCCAATGAAAGTGCCAATTTAATACTGACTGAGTTCTTCAGTATGACCCATTCTATGTTTGTCCTTGGAGAATGCATGACTGTCTACTTGATTCTCTGCGTTCAAAACGAATAGCAGCTATAATAAAGGGTGGACACATTAAATTTTGTTCTAAAAAACTGTTTATGCAATCGTGGAGGTTCTGTGTTATTCTCTAAACATATGTTTTTTGCTTTTTCATGAGGAAGAAAAACATAAGAATGGTCATTCAGAAATAAAATGAACAGATGGTTTCTGACTATTCTGAACACTTCTGTAGTTAACACAGAGTATATAGGGAGATGTGTCAGTTGATGTATTAAACAAAAACCATAAGCTCTTTCTGGTTTAATATATTAACAGTGAAGAGACATATTGAGAAATGGGTTAGTATATGCTAGTATATGTGTATATATCAGGCTTTAAACATAAAGATATGAAATTGTAATTTTTTGTGAAGAATCAACAACAAGTGGGACACAATCGTGAAGTGGAACGAAATTTATTGAATATTTTAAACTTTTTTTATAAATAAAAAACAGAAAGTGGGGCGTGCAAAATTATTCGGCCCCCTTGCGTTAATACTTTGTAGCGCCACCTTTTGCTGCGATTACAGCTGCAAGTCGCTTGGGGTATGTCTCTATCAGTTTTGCACATTGAGAGAATGAAATTTTTTGATGCTGCCACCACCATGTTTGACAGTGGGGATGGTGCGTTCAGGGTGATGAGCTGTGTTGCTTTTCCACCAAACATAACGTTTTGCATTGTGGCCAAAAGGTTCGTCTGACCAGAGCACCTTCCTCCACATGTTTGGTGTGTCTCCCAGGTGGCTTGTGGCAAACTTTTTACGGATATCTTTGAGAAATGGCTTTCTTCTTGCCACTCTTCCATAAAGGCCAGATTTGTGTAGTGTACGACTGATTGTTGGCCTATGGACAGAGTCTCCCACCTCAGCTGTAGATCTCTGCAGTTCATCCAGAGTGTTCATTGGCCTCTTGGCTGCATCTCTGACCAGTCTTCTCCTTGTTTTGAGCTGAAAGTTTAGAGGGACGGCCAGGTCTTGGTAGATTTGCAGTGGTCTGATACTCCTTCCATTTCAATATGATCGCTTACACAGTGCTCCTTGAGATGTTTAAAGCTTGGGAAATCTGTTTGTATCCAAATCCGGCTTTAAACTTCTCCACAACAGTATCTCGGACCTGCCTGGTGTGTTCCTTGGTCTTCATGATGCTCTCTGCGCTTTAAACAGAACTCTGAGACTATCACAGAACATGTGCATTTATACGGAGACTTGATTACACACAGGTGGATTCTATTTGTCATCATCAGTCATTTAGGTCAACATTGGACCATTCAGAGATCCTCACTGAACTTCTGGAGTGAGTTTGCTGCACTGAAAGTAAAGGAGCCGAATAATTTTGCACGCCCCAATTTCAGTTTTTTATTTCTAAAAAAAAGTTTAAAATATCCAATAAATTTCGTTCCACTTCACGATTGTGTCCCACTTGTTGTTGATTCTTAACAAAAAATTACAATTTCATACAATTTTCACACACACACACACACACACACACTCGTTACCAAAGAAATAACGCACCAAGAAGGAGTTTTTTGGCAACGAGTGTGTGTATATAACATATACTAACCCATTTCTCAATATGTATATATAATGATGGTATATGTAAGTGATTACAATATTAGAGCAAAAGAATAAGTTTATTGGGGAAAATTCCAAGGAGGCTCTAGGTAACCTGTTAGGCCACCTCTTGTCTGGATACAAGATGAGCTACGGTTGGGCAATGGAGACAAAGAGGTTCCATATGTTATCCCGTGCCTACCCTCCTGAGACCCAGGAAAACTAATGTTTGATCATTTCAGTAATTGTGAAATAAAATATGTCTATGAGATGAAAAAAAACATGTCACAGATTTTTTTTTTCAAAAACACTTTTTGATTATTTTTTATCAAATGTCCTTTTATAAGTGACAATGGGACATGGTGTAGTAATTTTCTTCATGTATTTTGTATTTCCGTTCCACATCAGATCGCAAAGTAAGTCCCAATGTCCACTACAGAGGACATTAAAAAGTACACTTTTAAGTGGTTAAACATAAGTGCAAATCAGTAACAAATGCTTTGAAATTAGCTACGTAAAACATGTAAATTATAGGTTTTACAAAAATTATTAATACATATTATTAAACAATTTACTTCTCTTTCGTTCGTAAAACGTGGTTGCTGAGATTGCAGCCATTTTGAAAAAGCAGATCTCCAGTAGCAAATGACACACCCCCACAAATGATATATCAGTGTAAATGCCAGGATGTCCTCTAGGTGGCGCATCACCTTTTAGCTCTGTAGATTATATGGTTATTGAAATATTCTTTGTGAACTCATGTCCCCCACAGAGGACAAAATGAATTATCAGGTCTTACGAGGCTACAGGTGTTGCAACGTGGACCTATAGATCCTGCACACTCATAGGTTGCCAAAGCTTTCATCCCAGTGGGTCCCATAAATCCTTGATCCCAGAATACATAGGGTATAGACATCGCAGTCACATAAGGGGTGGTTGTGGCAGTGCCTGGGAAAGATCCCCTGAGAGGCCATAGAAGCTCAAATGTATGGCCACTCTATGTTTTCATTTGCAACACTCACTTGTGAATCTAAATTTGAAGTGACTTGAGCAGAGGAACAGTTTTGGAGGGTTTTTTTTTCAGGAGGCAGGGGGCACTGGGGGGGTTGGGTTTTTTTTCAGGGTTCCCCATTCCCCTGCAGCCCCTGACAGAAGGTACATTCCTCCATGCAGAATGATTCTGGGCTTAGAAGACCACTGCCCACCTAGAGGCACTTGCTGGCCTCTTCGATTGGTTGAGGGGTCATGCACATGGCAAGACTGTCTGTGGAACTGGGCAGAGAAAACAGAGCGAACAGGGGAAAAATCCATTATATTTGCTATGAACTGAAAACAAACTGTCAGCCAGTCAGTGTTAGGTAAGAGGAGCCATCGTCTCTATCTGAAAGGTGGCACTGTGTGTCAGTGTCACAGTGAGCTCTGCAGTGACTGTCTGCTTATTTTTAAAGCATTTCATCAGTGGTTGTCACTGAGATATCCAAACCCACTAATCAGAAGGGGTGTCCACATACGTTTGGCCATGTAGTGTATAACAAAACTGCCTCGCTTGAGGTCGAGGCAATCTTCTGTGCACTCAGGGCGTTGTGTTTTCAGCATGGTTCTTATTGCATTTTCTCCTGAGGCTATCATTTTCCATTCTCCTGCCCTGAGCACTGACTGTCTCAATCAACATTAATAATGAATGCTTCAGTTCATCTCTCGATCTGACAATCAGCCTCCTTCTTACCCCACTGCTGCATGCTGTACTAGACCTCAGTACATAAGCAGCAGGCAGATACAGATTTGAAGAATTGCATTAGCTGTAATGGTCTGGGCATCTCTTGAGTTTTAGTGGATAAATCGCAATTGCCTTTGCCCCACCCCCCAACACACATGCACTCACTCAAAGACATCATTCAGAGCCCAGCACTTTAAAAAGGATACACACCATCAGCAGCCAGAGGGAAGAGCAGTGATGAGTGTGGAGTTATTAAGTGTGGGGAGAGAATGATAGTAGGTGGAGGAGATTGAATTCTGATCTCATTCTCCAGACACTGAAGGTTATGTTCATTTCTGACAGCTCGATATAACTCTGAAAGTCATTTTTGAAAGACAGATGACCCTTTTTCCTTTCTGTAGTTACACTTCTTGTGTACATGGCGCTTGAGATTCAGAGGACTGTTGGATTTGTGTTGGAGGTGTGATCACACACAACACACATAGTCCCAATTGTATGTGATTCATCTATCCTTAACAGTCAGTACAAATTTAGCTAATGGGAATCAAAAACCACGATCTACAGTGCATCCTTTGGTTTATAGCGCCATCTGGTGGTCAATGTAGTTTACTGCCACACTGGTTAAATATTGACTTGTTTACCATCTTAAAGGAGCCCCAAACAAGCTTTTAAAACCAGGGGCGTCAACAGGCGTCTTCTTGGACTGTAAAACAGTGCCATCTGTAGGTTATTCTCCATATTGCACAACGTCACCACAAATCACCCGTGCTCAAACCATTCATATCCGCTTAATTCCCGGTCAGGTTCGCTTGAAAGCCGGTGCCTAGACATCGGCACAAGGGTGCAAGGCAGGAACAACCCTAGACAGGGCGTTAATCTATCGTAGGGCAAACACACACTCATACACTAAAGACACTTTAGAAACTCCAATTAACCTGCCTTACTTTATGGTGATACGTCTATGCATGACTCTCCGCAAATTTGCAGATGCACATGACGCTTAGGTGCATCCTGTAGAGGGTTGCTTTCAGTGCAGTAATTGGCTGCAGAGAGAAAACCTGCTTTACAGAGTCGCATGTCACGTTAAAATACTTTCATCCTGCCCGATTTCTAGTGCAATGCAGTCTTCTAACAACGCAACGCTGCTGCTTTGAACTACACTGCCTGATGGAAATGTACCGTAAATACACTGGTGCTTGAAGGTTTGTGAACCCTTTAGAATGTTCTATATTTCTGCATAAATATGACCTAAAACATCATCAGATTTTCACACAAGTCCTAAAAGTAGATAAAGAGAACCCAGTTAAACAAATGAGACAAAAATATTATACTTGGCCATTTATTTATTGAGGAAAATGATCCAATATTACATATTAGTGAGTGGCAAAAGTATTGCTTCCCCCCCTGTGCAGCAATAACTGCAACTAAACGTTTCCTGTAGCTGTTGATCAGTCCTGCACACCGGCTTGGAGGAATTTTAGCCCATTCCTCCGTACAGAACAGCTTCAACTCTAGGATATTGGTGGGTTTCCTTACATTAGCTGCTCGCTTCAGGTCCTTCCACAACATTTCCATTGGACTAAGGTCAGAACTTTGACTTGGACATTCCAAAACATGAACTTTATTCTTTTTAACCATTCTTTGGTAGAACGACTTGTGTGCTTAGGGTCGTTGTCTTGCTGCATGACCCACCTTTTCTTGAGATTCACTTCATGAACAGATGTCCTGACATTTTCCTTTAGAATTCTCTGATATAATTCAGAATTCATTGTTCCATCAATGATGGCAAGCCAACTATTACATGCCTTGCTCTTGGAGTGATTTGTTGGTCGGCCACTCCTGGGGAGGGTAACAATGGTCTTGAATTTCCTCCATTTGTACACAATCTGTCTAACTGTGGATCGGTGGAGTCCAAACTCTTTAGAGAAGGTTTTGTAACCTTTTCCAGCCTGATGAGCATCAACAACTTTCTTCTGAGGTCCTCAGAAATCTCCTTTGTTTGTTCCATGATACACTTCCACAAATGTACCCAATGTACCTTAGGTCAAATTGTTTAGTAATTATTTAAATGTATTAAATTCTGTCTACTTTAAAATAAAAATTTCTATGACAGAGAAATGCAGAAAATCACCAACACATTGTCTCAGCTGTGAAGTATGGTGGTGGGAGCATATCATTGTAGCAGCTTTTGTGGCTTGGTGGTAAGAGCCCGTCACTGAAAACAGCAGTTCATGAGAGCCTGGGCTTGCAACATGAAGGATGGGTTGTGCAGTTGCAGAGTACTGTATTTAACTAGTGGTCTGTCCAGGCTGTACCTATGACTGTGGCCAGTTAATTCCAGGGTAAACTCTGAACCCCCAGTGACCCCAACCAATTCACTAGCTCATCATTGAGGAGAGCACGGTTTGTGTCCCAGCTGTGTATTTTTTGCAGAAAACGTTACTGATGCTGAATTAATGTTGTTCACGAACTTTACTTCACAAACAAGGAAGCCGCTGGAGTTTGCTCCATGAACACTAGATGGCACCAAACAGCACTGCAGCTATCATTTGGCCAAAGCTTTTATTTTTATTATCAGATTTTTATTTGAACGGATGAACTGATCACAATAAACAAGTAACGGAGTATTTTGAAGGAAGAAAAAAAGAAAAAGACAACAAACATTGTGAAGATGAAAACCAGAAGGACATTGCAGTACCCAAAACAAAGAAGAAACAAACAAAAACTCCTACATTTGAAATTTTTACTTTTTACATCTCAGAGAAGCAAAACAATGACAGTTCATATCTAAAACAGTAAAAGAATGGGAAACATTTTAGAAAGTTTGCTTTGTGATTGAAGAATTTACCTATCAAGATCAAATTGTTAATTAGGAAATCCATTTTCTGTCTTTCAAGATGGCCTTTCAAGATGTTGGAGATAAATGAAGCCATTCTAAGTGCCATGTCCTTTCCCTCTTTTTGAAGTACAGGCTTTAAAATGTAGTTTTTGTTATTAGGTTTTAATAGACTGTATAGAAATGGATACATTGTAAGTTACTTGAAAATTTGTGTACAAAGTCCTAATAGATAATGAGAACTCCATTAAACAAATGAGACAAAAATAGGGCACCCTGTTGAATTTAAAGAACATTGAGTGTAAATATATATATATATATATATACACTCAAAGTATCCTAACACACGTCTTTGGACTATGAGAAGAAACCGAAGTACCTGTAGCAAACCCACACAGACACGGGGAGGACATGCACACTCCACACATTGAACCCAGGACGTTCTTGCTGTGAGGCGGGGGTGTTACCCACTGAGCCACCGTGCCGCCCTAATGAATGAGGACAAATCAAAATGTGAACTTCCCAACAAAGTGTATCAAGGAAGTGGATGTGTATCACTGCACAAAATAGATTTCTGAGGACCTCAGAAAAAGAGCTGTTGACGCTCGTTGATGAAAAAGGTTACAAAAACTTCACTGAAAGATCTGGACTCCACCAATCTACAATCAGACAGAAATGTATACAAATTGAGGAAATTCAAAAGCACTGTTGCTCTCCCCAGGAATACTCATCCAGCAAAGACCACACAAGCAATTCACTGGGCTGAGGATCAAACTCGGATCTCAGGAACTGACGTTTCCAGCAGCTGGCTCTTGTCTACGAGTCACTGGGGTGGCAATGTGAGGATATGAGTCAACTAAACTGGGGAGAAAACGGGAAAATTAAACAGGGACTTATTTAAAATACATGCAATGCAATTTTGATGCAAACTTTCACAATTCCTAGTAATCTGCTCTTGTTCCATGAGTAACGTAGTTGATGTAGGTACTATGGTCCCCCGGTGTCTGTTTTTGAGCTGTTGTTGTCCGGCCAGCACTCACCAGTTGTTAAACTGTCCAGTCGAGTCTCACTTAAAATGCATTTCATTTTCCATTTTCTCTGCTATATGCATTGCTTATGCTAAAGAAGACATTCCTCATAATGACAGGTCCTTGCAAAAGCCTTCACAGCAGCACTGATGACTGGCATTGTGGAAAACAAAAAGCTGCTGATTACGTTCTGATGAGCCATTATTTAAACAAAACAGCTCACACATCATATATTAAAATATAGCAGCTTCTCTGACTTGGAGGTAAGAGCCAGCAGCTGGAAATAGCTATTTCTGAGGACCTGGCATCAAATCCCAGGAAGGGTTTGAAACATGTAAAGTGGACAGATGGGTGTCCAGGGTTTGTCTTTTGCCCAATGAATTCGGAAATGTGTATTTATATATACACCCCCTTTACACCCCCTTTATCCTGGTCAGAGTCGCAGTGGGTTCGGAGCCTGTCCTCCCCCTCTCCATCTGAGCTCCACTCCCTCAGACTTGGCCGATTATATGTCCTTGAGATGCCTGACCTGGCCAGATGGCCCCTCTCGAGCTAATCTTAATAATATTTACTGTTATAAAAACACAGCATTGGTTTATGTTGGTTAGTACTGATATGTTGTTGGTTAGGCTGGTTGAATAAAAAGTTCAGCATATGTTGTGTCCAGTACACAGTGGTGTGAAAAAGTGTTTGCCCCCTTCCTGATTTCCTATTTTTTGCATGTTTGTCACACTTAAGTGTTTCAGAAAATCAAACCAATTTAAATATTAGTCAAAGACAACAAAAGTAAACGCAAAATGTAATTTTTAAATGAAGGTGTTTATTATTAAAGGAGAAAAAAAATCCAAACCTACATGTTAAAGCATAACTTAACTATGGTTTATGGAGTTCACTGTCTCTAGCCACACCCAGGCCTGATTATCAGGACATCACTTAAATAGGACCTGCCTGACAAAGTGAAGTACACCAAAAGATCCTTAAAAGCTACACATCATGCTGAGATCCAAAGAAATTCAGGAACAATTTAGAAAGAAAGTAACTGAGATCTATCAGTCTGGAAAGGGTTATAAAGCCACTTCTAAAGCTTTGGGACTCCAGCAAATCACAGTGAGAGCCATTATCCACAAATGGAAAATACATGGAACAGTGGTGAACCTTCCCAGGAGTGGCCAGTCAACCAAAACTACCCAAAGAGCACAGCGACGACGCATCCAAGAGGTGACAAAAGACCCAACAACAACATCCAAAGAACTGCAGGCCTCCCTTGCCTCAGTTAAGGTCAGTGCCCATGCCTCCACCATAAGAAAGAGACTGGGCAAAAATGGCCTGCATGGCAGAGTTCCAAGACGAAAACCACTGCTGAGCAAAAAGAACATTAAAGCTCGTCTAAATTTTTCTAGAACACATCTTGATGATCCCCAAGACTTTTGGGAAAACATTCTGTGGACTGACGAGACAAAAGTTGAACTCTTTGGAAGGTGTGTGTCCCATTACATCTGGTGTAAAAGTAACACAGCATTTCAGAAAAAGAACATTATAGCAACAGTAAAATATGGTGGTGGTAGTGTGATGGTCTGGGGCTGTTTTGCTTCAGGACCTGGAAGACTTGCTGTGATAAATGGAACTATGAATTCTGCTGTCTACCAAAAAATCGTGAAGGAGAATGTCTGGCCATCTGTTCATGACCTCAAGCTGAAACGAACTTGGGTTCTGCAGCAGGACAATGATCCAAAACACACCAGCAAGTCCACCTCTGAATGGCTGAAGAAAAACAAAACGAAGACTTTGGAGTGGCCTAGTCAAAGTCCTGACATAAATCCTATTGAGATGCTGTGGCATGACCTTAAAAAGGCTGTTCATACTCGAAAACCCTCCAATGTGGCTGAATTACAACAATTCTGCAAAGATGAGTGGCCAAAATTCCTCCATAATGCTCTAAAAGACTCATTGCAAGTTATCACAAACGCTTGGTTGCAGTTGTTGCTGCTAAGGGCGGCCCAACCAGTTATTAGGTTTAGGGGGCAATCACTATTTCACACAGGGCCATGTAGGTTTGGATTTCTTTCTCCCTTGAGAATAAACACCTCCATTTAAAAACTGCATTTTGTGTTTACTTGTGTTGTCTTTGACTAATATTTAAATTGGTTTAACGTTCCGAATCACTTAAGTGTGACAAACATGCAAGAAATGGGAAATCAGGAAGGGAACACTTTTTCACACCACTGTATGTCTACCAACATGGAATGCTCTTCTTGTGGAATACTGGTCTACCAGCCTGTCTAGCAAAGGTTACCAGAATAACCAGCAAGCTAAACCAGGGCCGAACCAGTACAATCCTGCTACAAAAATGTACAATGTCCATGATGGTCAAAAACACAATATAAGCTGGCCTTTTTAGCACCCTCATAACAATATTCCATGCTCCTGACCAGCATACTTACAGTATTATCCCAGTATTTACTACTGACTGTAATGCCAGCATCCCATACTCATGTTGGTCTTTGCGTTTGTTTTTAACCAAATTATACCTCTGGTCACCTTTGGATATATATTAAAAATATATATAATTCAAGGTTTATATGGTGCAGTGTTTACTAATGCTGGAAGGGGATTCTAGCTGATCCAGCTATCCCCCTCCCAAACCCACACTTTGTTCAGATTTACCTCGTACAAACTGTGGCAACCCTACCAGCAATCTGGGAATTTCTAAGTTCTGGGAGTTCATGGTTTAAATGGTTATCGTAAATGATTAACCAGAGTGTGCAGCTGTATTTGTTTGTCTGTGGCTTGGATGAAGATCAGACCACATGTTAAGACTAACTAAATCCATGCAGGGTTACCAGGTGTCAGTTCAACTCTTATTGATCCTGTTATCATTAACTTTACCTGCGGGCAGTAAACTACATGACTTTGTTCATAGTCTAAATTGTGCAAAATGAATGCTTTATAAACCCTGCTAAAAATAACAACAAAGACCAGCATATGCTGTTTTTTTAGCTCTATCCTCTTCAACCAGCAAGACCACTCGAGTTCACCAGCTAAATCATCACCAAATAAGAAATGCAAGCATAAACCAACTTGGACCAACATGGAACACAGAACTCGTTTGCCAACTAACCAGCATACCAACATGCAAAACCCGACCTGTGCTGGTGTTTGCTTTTTTTTTTAACAGAGTAGGTTACAAAGGTCCTACCGAAAGAGTGAACTCAGTGCACAAGTAAATATTGTATATACCTGCACATTTAAGAACTGGTTTACCATTCAGACAACACAGAACCCTCTGCCATTGCCTGGGTTGGGTCAAGCATGGCAAATCCAAACAAGGTAGGGTTTTGATTTGAGTAGGGCTGGTTCAGCTAGTATCCAATCCAAACGTGCCTTGTCATGTTCGTAATCTGGCAACCCTGGTACGAACACGGGCAACTTCGAAGGGTTCACAAACTTTTTCCTGCACCTGTACGGTTATCTGAAACGTATGCTTAACGTGCATGTACACACACTCACTGATGACTGTGCGCAAGTGTCCACTCTCGCTGTTATGACGATAGGGGAACTTGGCGCGAGCTAGAGTGGAGGGTAATGTTGACGGACTCGCGTGCTCCGACTCGAGCTGCGTGAAAGCAGTGAGTGTGAAGAGCACGCGCTGCAGCAGTACAGGGCGCTCTGAGCGCGCGGACACACCCAGAGGAGAAGCATGCAGTCAGTAAATGCGCACTCAGACCGCGCACTGCTGCACATTAACACTGCCGCCGCGGCACGGAACAAGCGTGGTCCAGCGGAGAAGATTTTTTTCTTTGCTTCAATGGCAAACCGTGCTTGCTATGAACCGAATTTGAAAGCAAATCACCATAAAAACGACAGTCGTCCGTGCAGTGCGCTTTGTGAAAACAATCATGCGCTATGCACTCGCTCCTCCGTTGTTTTTTTTTCAAAGGGGTAGCGGATCGACATACAGAAATCACCACAATCATAGGTAACGTCTATTGTTACTTTTTGTTTGTTCTCAGCGTCAATAAATGGTTATTATTTACATGACATAGTGCGTTGTATTTTGCTGGCAAGATGGCGCCGGGCGCAGTCAGGTGACCTTGTGTTTTTCCCCTGGCTGGTGCGGAAGTGAGATCCCCCCCCTGAAACGTTATTGGATGGTTTGAACTCGGTGATGAGGAGTATGGCCCCGTGGTTGGAGTGTGCCATGTGGCAGTCAAATGCATGTGACAAAAGTGTTTTTAAAGACGAACGGGGGCCGAATTGTTTGTTCTATGGTGTTACTGAGGGCTTCGGTGACGAAGAGCAGAGGTCTTAAGAACACAGGCTAGAGTAGTTTACTGAAGTTTCAAGGTTATGAAATAAAGACTAGATCGTCTGTAATACCATGGAACCAAGCCTTCATTGTTCAGGGTTGCATTTTTGCAATATTTCTTAAGCAATGCAATGAACGCATCAGGGTTAGATCACTATACTGCTTGTAAGGTTATATAATTACTGCATACAAATTGCCCCGTCTGAAATTATGTAGCTTATGCGCAGCAGGTTTGTGATGTGGGGTGATAGATCAAGTTAAACTGGTAGCCATTGTGCATTCCCTCCCGAATCGACTTTGTGCCATATACAGCTTAAATTGGTTAACAAAGCATTCAAATACAGTAGGTAAATATTAGATCAGTCCTGATCGTCAATTTTTCTCTTGATGTAGGCCTACTGTTGATGGACTTCAGGAATTATAAACCAGAACTGTATTGATCATGTTTATAACCGCGCGTTGGCGCCTTGGCCACTTTGGATGGTTTTAACGCATAGATGTCACCCTAAAACAGACTTTACCACAACCAAACGGGTTCTAAACCCCACCCGATTTCAGGCCCGGCCTGCATTGGTGGCACGGGCTGTCCTGGGTGCGTTCTTGCTTTATTGGAGAGCTCTGGTTGGTCCTTGGTGACGACAATCCCACACCCAGCTCCCGCCTCCTGCAGGCGTCAAGTTTGTCCGACTGGCAAGCTCTAGTTTGTAAAGGGGCTATAGCTGAATGTGCAGCCAAGACTCTGAAGTCTTAACTGCGCTCTTTTATTAAAGCCGTCATCCAGACACCTCCAGGATGGATATGAAGAAGAGGATTCATCTGGAGCTTCGTAACCGAACGCCGTCGGACGTAAGCCGCTTTCTGATTTGGGGAGGCTTTTTGGGTAAAAACGTTGCCTCTGTGTGTGATGTAAGGTAGATGGACGGGCTTGGATGCGCACGCCGTCAAGTTGATGTGCTGAATGAAAAGTTTGCCGTGACTTTGTTGCGGCTTGAGCCACGTACGAGGCGTCGTGTTTACACCCGGGTTGCAGTTTGCTCGCCTTTTCGCAAACTTTATTCCTCGACGGGGTTTGATCGATGGTTGAAAGTGTAACGCGCATTGTGTAGGCAGCGTATAAACAAGGGAAGCGGCGTGTGAGAAGCCATATTTGTAACTTTGTAGCCCCGATCGCGCCCTTTTTCCCTACGCATCCTCCGGGTGCGATTTTCAACAGATCTCCTCCTATTTGCTACCAAATGGACACCAGTACCTGGTGGAAATCTCCACAGTGGCTCACCTGGCGAGTTGGGCAACTTGTGGGACAAATTTGAATGGCTGTGCTGTTCTGTGCAGGCGTGATCATGACTCGGTCGGTCAACTGCTAGGACTTCATCTTCTTATCTGATAAATACCCTTATAACGAATAAGGTGGTTATTTATTTTTGCGTAAAAACAGTCAATTCAGTTTACGTTGCCATATCCAGTTGCATAAACACGTACATTAAAGGCGCATTATGTCGATTGACGTGTAAAGCGAGAACAAGCCTCGTAATAACCCGATAAATCAAACTTAAAGCTCTGGACATGTCTCTACGAACTGTGAGCTAGGAAAATCCGATGCAGGTCTACGAGCTCTCGCGATCTAGCCCTTTCCATGTACATGCGTCCAAGCGAATGTACATGCGTTTACACGTATTGTTAATGGAACCACACACTAATGGCAATATTTCCGAGTCTGCACGGTCTCTCTAAGCATACTGTGTGTAATTGTGTGAAGCACCTAGCTCGGCTTGTTATTTATAAGCCTGTAATGTGTTTGTGGTAACGCTACGCAGCTCGGAGCGGCGCTCTGCTCTGCTCTAGTTCCGACATCTAGGACAAGCCGCCATTTTAACCAGCAACAAAGACACACGGCTTGTTTAATCAGCCAAACGCGTCCTTACACCGTGCAAACTCTGCCATCACACCACGTCGTCGACGGAAACCCTCTCAAGTCGTGTTTTTTTTAATTCATAAGTGCGTATGAAGGAAAACCCGTGCGCTTTCTTTATACGCGGATTCGGTTGCACGCGTTCCTGCCCCTCCTACTCCCGAATTCTTGCCTCACCAGGCGATCTCCGGACTCCGGGGACCCTTTAAGTCGATTTGACTGAATCGGACTGTTTTTGCGCTTCTTTCAGTCCTCCGGTTCTCCATCGTGTGTACGGTGGCTGGTTTAAATGCCACGAAAGTGAACACACGGGTCCTGTTGCGGACTCAGCAGCCATTTTGTTGTAGAGGGGAAAACGCGGCAGCAGTCGAAGCGCAGCCTGTTTATCAGATCCGAATAATCGCTCATGCCTGCAGCCTACTGATTATCCTAATCGAAGTGCCGTGGATTAATTGGCAGGGATAAAGCTCGGTTTATTCACACCATAAATTTCATTGCTGAAGATATTTAACACCGTATTGAGAGTCATATTTGGAGAGCACCACAGCCTTAATAATGGTCTTTAATGAATCGTGGTTTCCCTGTGTTACAGTGCAGAACATATGGACATGAATTTGGAAATGTTCCTGCATTTTTTTTTTGTTCTTTAACTGTTTAGGGTTTTGGGATTCCCCTTAATTACCTGTTATATATTAATGAAGCAATGTTTTTAAAAAGTATTTAAGGACAACATGATAATAAAGCAGAGTGCAACATTTTGAGGAGCATGTTTCCAAATTCACACCAAGCAGTTCTGCACACTATCATGCTCCAACACAATTCATCCAAGTAGAATATCTTGTGAAAATGACAGAATTAGAAATTAAAAGGTTACAGCCATTAATACTGTTACTTAAATTGGGAAAACTGGCTCCTTAATCGTTAAGCAGCATCTAAATATCATGTCGGATGTATTTTGTAACCTTGATAATATGTAAATTATGTTAACATGTATATATCTTTTTTGACAAGCTGCGCTACACTTTAATTATATGTTAGTAATCATTGTAAAGCCACTGCTTTGAGTGTTCAGCTTATATTAACAATGAAGGGGCCTTTTTTTAAGAGGTTATGTGGAAATGTAGAGGCTTTATCCCTTAAACCAACAATTAATTTACCCATAATGTGGCCATGGTCCAATGCAGGACCTTAATGTGAACTTGGAAACACTGCTGTATTGTTTTCATTCGTGAACTAGCTTTGGTGCCCTATGTTAATTATTTACATAAATATATTTAAGGTGTTGTTTATGGTTTTTAGAATTAAACAACAAAGATCACATTTTTAAATTAAGTTGAAAAAAAAAGTGGTTGTACAACTTGTGCTCAAATCTACTCCAATTCAACCTGTAATTCTTAGAATGAAGTCAATACAGATAAAGATGGCATTGTTGGCATTTAAACCTAATGGAAAATGATCGAATACTGACACCATATAATATTAAGGTGTAAAAACAAAAGGTCATCGGTTACAAGTAATGTAAGTTCTGTTTATTTATTAGAGCTGTACAATATATACTTGGTTAAATGTATTCTCAATTGGGTGCTTGGGTGGTGCAGAGGTCTTCTAAATGCACTAATAAATAGAAATCTAATAAATATACTAGCTTACCAATGCAGGAACCCAGGTTTGAATCCTTGCCATGCCCCTGCCTGAGGGAGGGGAGGCCAATATTTATTCTGGAATTCAGAGGACACAGGCAGACGAGTTTGGACATGGTACCGGTCCATTATTTAGGTCTTGGAAGGGGTTGCTGACTCAATGCCAGGGGATGCTCCCCCATTCTGCCTCACCTTCCTCAAAGAGTGTAATCTGTGTCTGTGTGATGCCCACCCCAAGCACTAGCAGGGCTCAGACCTAGGTCAAGGGAGGAAGTGGCCTAGTGATGCACTACTTGAGTGTCCAGTCTCAACACTGGCCTTTGCAATCTAGCCTACATTGGGTATATTGATTATATATTGTTTAGTGAATGTTGTAAATGGTCTATGTAGTTCAAGATGAGATTACTTGTGGTGTCAATACATAATACTGGCAGCTCCATATCACCCAAAAGTTGGTCTTCACTGGGTATTTAAAAAAAGGGGGTTGCACAATGATATCTCAGTGGAAGCATTAGTTGATTTATTGATAGGCTTCTATTCAGAAGCTAAACCACCTTTTAAGGTGCTTTATTTTCCTAAGAGTGTATGTCCTGGCCTGGACTATGTGGCAGATCTCAGAAGGGTTAACATGATATATACTGACCTAAGTTCATGAAAGGGTTGTTTGCCAGATCTGTGTGTGAAGCATCCATCGAATATCGTAAGAGAAAACATTGACTGTAACCCAAGCAAGCTACACTCTGGGTCAAAAGCTGGCAACAGCAGTGATGTGACTCAATTTAAGCTTGCAACATGAACCAGAAGCCTGTCCAACACACAACATCCTTGGATGGTCGGGAGCAGTAGTGTTGGATGCTTCTACACATCCTGAGCTCAGATATGTGATTTTATTTATTTATTCATCAACCATAATAATGCATTTGCTCTGCTAATAAACTACCATCTGTTCATTAGGTGAAAGAACTTGTCCTTGATAACTGTCGGTCAAATGAAGGCAAAATCGAAGGCCTCACAGACGAGTTTAAGGAGCTCGAGTTTCTAAGCACAATCAACGTCGGCCTAACCTCGGTCACCAACTTGCCCAAGCTCAACAAGCTCAAAAAGGTATGGAGTTCAACAGCGTTTGTCTCCTGTCTCTTGTGTTCAAGTTTTAGTGCATCATACATGGCTGTGTTTTGTCTGGTGATAGATGGAGCTCAGCGATAACAGAATCTCAGGTGGTTTGGAGGTCCTGGCAGAAAAATGTCCCAACCTCACCCATCTCAACCTCAGCGGCAACAAGATCAAAGACCTCAGCACCATCGAACCCCTGGTAAGACCTCAGCACCATCGAACCCTCCGGAGTTGTGGTCATGTTAGACAATGTCCATCCTGATATTAAATAGTTCAATTGAGAACTATATATAATCAACAATATTCATTATACAGTCCATTTATGGTTTTTATATATATATATATATATATATATATATATATATATATATATATATATATATATGTGTATATGTTGAATATCTGATGCGAACAACAGTACCTTTTTAAGCTCTGAGATGTATTAGGCAGTAAGTGAACAGTCTGTTCTCGTAGTCAGCCTTTTGGAAGGAGGACTAATAATCAGGAGTCAAGATTTTTACCAATTTTCGTTATGACTGGACGAAGCATCCCCTTAATAAGAGTTGTAGGGTGCTCTTGCTCAGCTGGGCTGTTTGCCTGCTGGCATTGGTCCGAGGAGGGAGAAACCCCCAGTGGTGTTGGCACCCAAGGCCTGCAGATGCGAAAATCTGGTCTGATTCAAATGACATGTTAATGCTGTTACAGGAAAATTGTCGCAACACACAGTGCAGCGCCCCCTGCTGAATATGGGGCTACCTAGTCACAAACCTGTCTAAGCTCCTACAATGGCCATCCGATTGTCAGAACTGGACCTTGGACCAGTGGAGGAATGTGATCTGAGTCCCGTTTTCTTTTCCATGATGTGGATGGATTGTTAAGTTTGTGACTGCGGAAGTGATGGCACCAGGATGCATTGTGGAAAGATGAGCCGGTGGAGGGAGTGTGATGTACTTGTTAACGATCTGGTTGGAAACCTTGGGTCCGGGTATTCATGTGGAAGTTAATTTGATGTGCAACACCAATCTAAACATCGTTATTGACCAGGTGGTTTCAATTTGATTAGTGTGCATATGTAGAAACGTACCCTTTGAGACACAAGCTTCATTCAGCTGGACCCACCATTCAACATTAAAGACAGATGAGCATCAAGACTTTTCTCTGTATTGGCACCCAGATGGTGGATGAACTTCCACTGAATGTCCATATGGAGGGTTTTTCTGTCTTTAAACAACAACTAAAGGCTCACCTCTTCACTAAGCACTTAAGTGAAAACAAGCTTCAGTTATCTATTTAAAAATTACGCTCTGATTGTGGATTTACCTGCATCAAATCCTGACAGGATTTCAGTTGGATTGTTATTTGGTCATTGTTTATTTGTACTAGCATGAGGTAATGCCTACTAAGGATACAAAAACTCTTCTGTACTTCGCATTATGTTGCTTTTTCATTTTTACACTGAAGAGTGTTTATCTTTATACAGTTGCGAGTGAACAAGATAAAATTCTCCAGAATGCATTTACTCCTGTTTAATAACTGAATGACTTTATTCATGTCTGATCTTGTTTGTTGCATCACAGCATTTCATTGTGACTCTGTCGGTGCGTCTCAATTACCGGGAACGTCCTTTGTAATACAAACTATTAATTGTATTAGGTACTTTTATAAGTACCAGCATCAGCAAGCTGTTACCTTGTGTGTCATGTGATAGAGTCTGCTGTCACACAATAATTAGTAAAGCTTATGAGGTCTGTCCAAGTGTGTTTATCACCGTCCCTCATAGGCTTGTGTTCATAGGCTAATAGTGCTCTGTATAGACTGTAGGGAATAGTGAATGGTGGTTATTTTGTATACAGCCCACAACTAAGGGTCAAGCACTGAAAATGCTATTACGATTAAGAAAAATATTGGAACAAAAATGATTATCTTTGGTCCAAATATATCATTATGTACATAGTGTGCATGTCTTAGACTTGGCTAATCATCCAGGGATAATTGACCTTAATCTGTTGTTCCTGGGTAATGTTACAGATAAACATAGAATACACATTTGCTTTAGATGTAGCAAATGGTAGTCGACCGATATGGTGTTTTTTAATGGCCAAAGCTGATATTTAGAGAGCAGGGTGACGACGGCTGAAATATAATGCCGATCACACGAAATAAATAAATAAATGTTTTATTGCACTTGGAGGAAACAAAGTTTTCCTCTTCTCATAAACGGCCCCACCCTCACCTAATGTTCTCTCAGCATCTCTGTTTTTATCACTCAGTAGTACCAGTTGATGAGCTGCAAGGTATAATGCAGGAAAACAGTGTCTCTGCATTTTGTCCACTATTTATGAATATCGGGATTGTGAGCGCAAGTATCGGCAGATGCTGGTTATCTCTAAATGACCTTAATCGGCTCGATTAATCAGTCTAACACTAGTAGTAAAGTCATAAAATCAGAATTTGCAGTTATTATCCAGAATTATCTTGCTAGTACAAATTAATGGCATTTTACTGCTTTGTTCTTCCTCAGACTTGCACTATATACTGAATAAGCAATGAATGGTTTTATTTGATGGTGAAGACTATAAATTAGAAAATGCATTACATCATACTGTAATAATTTAACTCTTAAAAGATGATCAATGTTTTCTTCATCTAAAATGATTAGAAATCATCAAATAAATATAAACATGATCTTTAATACTTTTTCAGTGCATCAAAAATCAAGTTTGTCGAAAAAGTATAGCAACCATACAGACCCTTGCACAAAATGTACTTATCCAATGAGATGGCGTCTGTAGGAAACACTTAAATGTTTGTGAACATTTTAATGAACCATAAAGTCAGTTAAGTAATGACACCATGTAAATCACTAGTAGGTCATCTGGAAAACGTCCAGACTTTTGCTGTACTTCATGTTAATTTTAAATGAATTTTTATGCAGAAACCAGAAAACTGTATTTGACCAGTGTGCTTGGGTGGTTCAGATTTGGAAATGTGTATCAAATATAAAACATCTTGTTGTGCCACCTGCCCTCTTCTGTGTGTTGAAAATGATTATCCCGAATTTTTAAACATGTCCATTAGTCCTCCTTTGTTTGGGATCATTGTGAAAGTGTAGAAGTTAATGACATTTATATAATGGTACATCATTGATTCTGTAGTTGGTATTTATTTAATGTCACTCTTTTTAATCACCACGTATTTATTACATCAACAGAAAAAATTGGAAAACCTCAAAAGTTTAGATTTGTTCAACTGCGAGGTGACAAACCTGAACGACTACAGAGATAACGTCTTTAAGCTGCTGCCTCAGTTGACGTATCTTGACGGCTATGACAAAGAGGATAAAGAGGCACCAGACTCGGACACAGAGGCCTATGTGGAGGGGCTAGATGACGATGAAGAAGATGACGGTATGGCTTTAAACTTTGTAGACTTTCAGTGTGACCATTGGGTACATTTTTCCATCATACCTAAATGAGTTTTTCCCCTTTTGGCTTTGGAAGTAGATGAGGAGGAATACGATGAAGAAACAGCCCCAGGAGATGAGGATGAAGAAGAAGAGGGAGATGAAGAGGATGAGGAAGAAGGGGAAGAGGAAGAGGAGGACGATGTTAGCGGAGAGGTAAATGCTGCGCACAGACATTTCATCTATTTAGGTTTCAACATTTGAAAGGCTATTTCCTGATTCAGAGAGATTTTAATGGATTTTTTTCCTGGCTAAGGAGGAAGAGGAGGAAGACTTAAATGATGAAGTTGATGACGAGGATGATTATGGTAAGCAAATGCATTTTATGTACAATCAGTTTTAGCAGAACTTGGAGGGAAGTACTAGAACCTATGATCTGCAACCACATTACATCATAAAGTTTTGCCCTATGCTGTTTATATACAAGTTGTGTAATCCTATACTATACTGCTGGTTAATATTGTGGCCTAGTTGGTGTACGGCTTCAGGGACCAGATTTGATTCTCATCTGAGGTTATAGTATGGAGTTTTGTATATTATTCATGGATCAAAAAAACGCACCATGGGTTGGGTACTCCAAATTGGCCTTAGGTTTATGAATGTTTGTAATGCCACATGAGGTTGTATTCTAACTTTGTACCCAGTGTTCGTTGACCCGGCCCAGGGTAACTCAGCTGCTGAAGATGAATGAATGGTTCACTGTGATAGAATAATCACATGTGGTACATTCTTTGAAATGTATTACAAGCTATGTAAACCAGGATAGCCTATTTACTAAAGAGCAGTGTCTATTTCTGAATTGGTTTGATCAACTACTAAGGGTCAAGAAATGGCCTCAGCCCAATTAAAGCAACTCGAACCCCATTTTATTCCTGCTTATCCTGGTCAGGGTCATGAGGGAGGGTCTGGTACCTAACCGGGAAAAATCACTGGGTGCAGGCAAGGGTACACTGAAAAAGGTGACTGTCCATCACAGGGTTTGCAAAGGTATTATATAACATTCAAGTTGCAAGCCCCATCTGGGATTTGAACCCAGGCCCTTAGGAACTGCCTTTACAAACAGTTAGGTCTTGTCACCGGAGCTCCTAACCAAGTAGTTAATGCCATTCATTGTCCCTATTGGAAATGATGTGAAACTGCGGTATAGCAGAACTCGTGATTTTGCGTTGATTAGAGAATGCCATTGAATTTGGATATTGTTTCATAAACTGACATCCAGGCTTCAGCTCCTGTTGTTTGAAAGTACAGTGATGATTGAATGTTTGTGAAGTCATTAGTATTTTCTAGATTTATGCATAAATATAAAACATCAGATTTTTCCCCACAAGTCCTAAATGTATATAGAGACAGCCCAGTTAACCGTACAAGACAAATGTTATGCTTGATCATTCATTTATTGAAGAAAACGATCCCAACGCTACATTATCTGTGAGTGGCCAAAGTATGTGAATATTCATAATTAGAATTTAATTTGAAAAGTTAAATTATTGAGGTGATTTCACTCAATGGAATTACAGTCAGGGTTGAGTAGACACACTTGTAATTAAAGAACAGATTTATCAAATGCGTCTGTTGATCAGGCTGGGAATGGTTACAAAACCGTTTGGACTCCACTGCTGTCAGACAGATTGTGTACAAACGGAGGAAATTCAGGACCATGAGTGGTAGACCAACAGTGTTCACTCCAGGGCATGGTGTATAATAATAGTCCACAAGATTACAAAGGAACCCAGAGTAACTTCTAAGCATCTGAAGGCCTCTCTCACATTGGCTAATGTTCATGAGTTCACCATCAGGAGAACACGTAACAAAAAAGTGTGCATGGTGGAGTTGCAAGGAGAAAGCCACTGCTCTCCAAAAAGAACGCTAATAGAAAACGTTTAGTGGACAGATGAGACCAATTCAATGAGAAGTGTTTTGTGTGAAGCAAGGGAAACGCTGCATTCCAACAGTAAGAACCACATTCCATCTGTGAAACGTGGTAGTAGTATGGTGGTTTGGTTCTGTTTGCTCCATCTGGGCCGAGGTGGCTTGTCCTTATTGATGGAACAATGAATTGTGAATTATACAAGCAAATTGCAAAGGAAAATGTCAGGCCACTGAATTTCAATAGAATGTGGGTCATGCAGCCTGACAACCCTAAGCACACTAGTCATTCTACCAAAGAATGGCTACAGAAGAATAATGTTTTGGAAAGGCCAAGTCAAAGTCCTGACCTTAATCCAATAGAAATGTTGTGAAAGGACCTGAAGTGAGCAGTTCATAAAGGAAACTCATTAACATCACAGAGCTGAAACTGTTCTGTACAGAGGAATGGGCTAAAATTCCTCTTTACTGATGTGCAGGACTGATCAACAGTTACAGGAAACATTCTGTTGCAGTTAATGCTGCACAAGCAGGTTCCACCAGATACTGAAAGCAAAGCTTGATATACTTTTGTGATTCACACATGTAATAGTGGATCACTTCCCTTAATTAATAAAGGATCAATTATAACATTTCTCTAATTTCTTTAAATGGGTTCTCCAGCTACTTTTAGGGCTTGTGTGAAAATCTGACAATTAAAAACTAAAATAATCTCTCAAGCACCACTGGACACAGCAGTTCTTAAGGACCTGTGTTTTGTGACTAGGGATGCCCAGAATTTTTGGCAAACAAACTTATTCAGCTGGAATGTCAAAGAATTTTTGGTACAACCAAGTGACAGCTAGAAGACCGAATTTATACAGAACAATGACGCTGTATAACTGTTCTGTATCGGGAGGTGCTCTTTGCAAATGCAGCAAACATGTCGGCTGTGTGGAAGCATTTTAAGTTGTCAGAGAATGAGCCAAGAATGCCTGTTTGCAGACACTGTTCTACTGAATTGTCAAGTGGAGGTTCAGTGTCCAATAAATATTTTTACATTGTAGTTTTGTATTTTTTTTTCTTCTGTGAAAAGCAATACAAAATTACACTTGGGTTACTTTAATTTAGGCAGTGGTGAAATTTGTGAAAACCTGCCAAAAAATGTCAATTTTGTTCATTTTTTTTCTGCTAAAAGTTATTTCGAAGTCATTTCGGTGCATCCCTAGTTGTGACCTTCCTGTGGACTGACTCTTGCCACATCACTAATGTGATCCTTGACAATGCCATCATCTTCAATGGATACCTACCTCTGTCCCTTAAAAATCAGTGCAGGTGTGAGCTTGTGTACAGAAGGGACATTTACTGCACACGTCCATGTGCACGGTCTGCCCAGTGACCTTGTATTGAGTGGCAGATAGAAAAGCAGGGGCGGTTGGCTTTGCATGTCTTGTAGGGCGCATGTGCCAGCTCGCACCCTGTAGCTGTTGTGATAAAGGGAGACTGTGGGTGGGAACTGGCAAAGACTACACTGGGAGAGGAATATGTAGGGGTCACTGATTTAAGGGTGTTCAGAAAGTAAAGAAATATAATGTGCACAGTTCAATAACATCTAATTATTGATTGAGCTATTTTTAATATGGCTTGAATTTATTTTTCGACGATCACTGTTCATGCATGGAAAAATATTAACGGACATATAACTAGGCTACACATATGTCTAAAGATTATAGGATATAAAAGACTTTGCGGTCATGAGAATGGATTGGGTGCAGAACATGATGTTCAACACGACATATAAATAAATAATGAGTACATTTCAGACCAAATCAGTTTTGCATTAAATACAAACAGATTTTAGAGTTAATTACACCTATAGGATAAGTGTTTAAACTTTGTACTGTTAACAATTAATAAGGTGCAGATCATTTCACACCACCTGGTGAACTTTGTACACTTTTTCCAGATTTTTTTTTTTTTTTTTTGGAAGAGCTGTCAGACTTGTTACAGCACTACAAATGTCACTTGAGTTCTTCATAATACTGTTCTGTATTTCCTTAAAAATGTACCAAAATAAGGACCTTCATCAGCTGAGCTGTGAGATACCACACAATCCATTTTAAAGCTCCTTGGTTATACATATAAATGCCTGCTCGCCTGTTCTGAATTGTTTAATTTGCTGGTTAAATGGCTGTCCCTTCTAGTGCCTTGCAAAAATACTTGAAATATATATGTTTTGAGCCATTGAAAACATACTGATAATCAAACTTTTTCATTTTGAAGCCCAGATTCTAAACTGCTTTGCATAAAGAATGATTAACTATTTCTCTAGGTGTAGGGTAAAATTTGAGTGTCCTGGGATGGTGGTGCATATTGTTGTTGTCTCCCACAAGCTGTACCAGAGTTAACCATTTAGTGCTTGAAACATCATTAGGAGACCGCCAATGTAAACTGAATAAAATCGGGATAATTTGACATGACCCTGATTTTCTGGACAAGCTTAATTAAAGAATAACAGAAATGAACACAATGTGATCACTAAAAGGTGCTCTTTTTATATTTTGCAGAGGAGGAGCGAGGACAGAAGAGGAAAAGGGAGTTGGATGAAGAAGGCGAGGAGGAAGATGACTGAACATGCACTCTCGGGTTCCCTTCGTGATCTGACTGTTTTAACCCTCTGTTTCTATGTCCTAATGTTGTTTTGCGGTGGTTTGGGGGAGGTATGCAAATGGTAGGGGTGGGTTAGTAGACAAACAAGGACACAGTTGAAATATTAGTTTTGTTTGGGTTTTTTTGTTTTTGTTTTTTGTTTTTTTTTATTCTGTTTGATCCCGTTCATTTTCTCTTGAGCCCCCACAGATGGCCAATGGCAACACAGTAGTGGAAATTTCCTATTGTCAAATGAAAATGAGTTTGCTCTTTGTATTTTTTTTTTTTTTCTCTTTACTGTTGATGCCTATACAGATTGCTTATACAGATTGCTGGGTATGACTTATGTATTTAAATGACAAAAAATACCAAAAACCTTTTAAAAACAGCATGTCTGGCTCTATTTTAAATTTGACTACTGGATTAGAGGGTTTTCTTACCCACTTTTTTAAAACCACACCTTTTTGTTTGAGTACGTTGCGTCTGTTTGGTGTTGTCATTACGTACGCGTGCAGTTTGTGGGCGCTGGAGATGGCGGAACGACGGCTTGACCATGCACAGTACAAACCTATCAATGTGATCTTTTTTTTGTCTTTTTTTTTTTTTTCCTTTTTTTTTTTTTTTTTTTTTTTTAATGTTTAGACCTGAATGTCTGCCCTTGTCAAATGATTCCTCTAAACCCCCTTTCCTCCTTGCGTGGATAGTTCAGAGGTCTCGTGTTCTTTGTAAATAATGACCAAATATATTTTTTTCTATTCCCTTTGATAACGGCAGACATTTTCACAATTAATCTCAGTTGTAACCGTTAACTGTAATAAAACAAATGAAAACACGTGCAGCTGTAAAGTAATTTTGGCAAGCTGAGCTCATGGCAATGAATCACTTTTCATCTATTAATGTAGATTTTTTTTCAGGGCATTAATTTCATCTTCAACTGAATTTGAGATTTTTCCATCAAATCAGTAATTAAAATTGTACGCTCAGGGAAAGGTTAGGTTTTATCGTTTGTGTGAGATTGTCTGGATATTTTTGTAAGTATTCAGACACTGTCAGTTACTTAATGAGAAGAAAGGTTCTCAGGGCTGTCAGACTATTAAAAATATTTAATTGCACGATATCACGTTAATTACGCTCACTCATTTGTTTGCTTCCTATTGTTTGGACAGTCTAAACTTCAACAGAAAGCATTTCTGACTTTTTAATTATTCAACAGGTGCTAGCATGGTGGTCTAAAATGCTAGCCAGCCACTGCCAGGTTCAAGTCCCAGCAGTGCCTTTCAGGGAGGTTGGGTATCACAAACAGATTTACTGTTGATGGGAGGACTTAGATGAGGTCATCATTGTCCAGTGCTACAACAGTGACCCCTGTTGGCCCTGTGATGGACAGCCATCCTATCCAGGGTGTGCTTACATCTGCACAGTGTTCTCTGGCAAAAGGTGCAGAAGCCCCCGCTGGCAACATCTAAAAACTGGAGGGCTGCAGACATGTCATGATTACTAGAACTACACCTCTATGGTGCAAAACATTAATCGTATTACAAAAGTACATTTATTAGACAGCATATTCAAGTTGTTATGGTGTGGAGCATGTGGAGGAGTGTACTGTTTATTCTGTTGTTGCACAGAAAGGAGCAAAACATATAAGGAAATGCTCACCAATTCTGTTCCCTGTAGCTAAAAGTTGTCTAAATAATTTAGTTAACAGGACACCATTTGGATACAGCCCATAACTACAGGGTCAAGCAGTGAAAATGGGATAAAATTAGGTTAAATATACACACAATTATGCCCCATGTGTAATCCTGAACCATTAAATAAACATGCCCTAAATGTATCCCTGTGCTACTCCAATGAGGTTTTAGCACATTTTATTGAATGCAGTTCAAAACAAATTCGAAAATAACTCATTCTGGGATCTAAATTCTTCACATGATCAAATATTTTTTGTAGTGTTTGAAAAATAACAGACTTGTTAATGCTTAATTAAAATGTGCAGAAATGTCATTATTAAAGTTTGTTCCCTGCAGAGGCATGTGAGCTTATTTATGTAAATCAGCAAGCCATGTAACCTGACCAGGAATCCCCAAACTTGCTCACAGTGTGAACCTGCTGGCTTACATCCAAAAGGAGAACTGAAAGACAATGAAGGTCAGTATATTTTTGTATAAGTGATAGTGGACGAAGACGGGTAGATTTGGGTATGCTTTAGCGTGGTTGATGCTTCTGTCTCAAGGTGGTGGAGTAACGTTGCACAGGGTCCAAGGGGTCATGCAGTATCCCAAGCAATAAATAGATAGAATAATACTTTTATATGACTTTTATGTTTGAGTTTTCTCATTTTAACCGTAGCAAATCCACATATTTAATCATGTGTATGAACAGAGCATGTTTCGGCTACATATTATTACATTAAAGGCCCGTTGATTGGTTCTTGCCTGCTAATTACATTGGAAAACTGATTATTTTCCAAATTATATCCTGCACAATCAATTTTAACCGTAATTTGGCGCCACAACTGCGTCATGCTAGTTAAGCTACATTGACGTCTAGCTTACTCAATTAGCAAGCGTAGCTACTCACTCGACAAACAGATTTTTAGTCAGAGGAAAAAACGCAATATTTACTTTTCCATACCGGTCTATTCGTATCCACTTACCTTACATCGATATTACTCTCCTTTTCTGTGTAATGGCAGGTAAACACCTCAGGTCTTAAAGAGTATTAATACGTATATTCACCTCAGAGGACGTTAAAACCTTCAGTTGGCGCCTCATCAACATACTAGGGGTCGAAAGAATACGAAAAGCTTCAAACTTGACCGTTACATTGCGCGTTGACCAGCGAGAGCTCATTGGTTAAGCTGGTTGACCGTCATTAGTTTTTAAAAAGTCATTAAAAGAAACATAATTATACACAACATGTTAGGGCCCCTGCTAAAAAGATCAACATTTGTTTTTGTTTGTTTTTTTGCACGCTGTATTCTGCTATAGTTATAGGTATAAATGTCACCAGCAAAGAACCTTGTTAGGTGGGATATTGGTTAACCAGCTTATTTAGCAAGATTTACAAGCATAACCAGCAAGCTAAAGTAGCACTAGATCAGCACAATTTTAAAAAGCCAGGCAAGATACAGTCCATGCTGGTCTATGCTGCAGAACTGATCCAATATGCAATTTGCTGGTCGTTTTTAGAAGGATCAGCAGTTTGGTCACACATTGTCCACATGTTGTCAGAACCTTTAATTACCTGCACCAGTGAGTATTCATTTGGAGTTTTAGTTTAGTGTTATACAAGTCTGGGAAACATTTATTTTCCAACTATAATTTCCGTGCTGGTTTGAACAGAATGCGAATGTTGGGTTGTGCAGTTATCGAGACCCGTAATGGACAGGGGTCCAACCAGCCTGGGCCACAGTTGCCACAGTTGCCCACATCCTACCGTGGAATGATCATGAAGACTTCAACCCAACCTGGCTGCAGTAGAGAGCCAAAACTTGTTGGGCCATGTTTGGTTGAAAATGCAAATCTTGCACAAACATTGCCTATAGTAAATTACATGACTACAAGATTTGCAAATGCAAATCTTGCACAAACATTACATCTAGTAAATTACATGTGGGCCACATGCAGTCCAGAATCTGAATGCTGTCATTCACTTTATTGTGGCTGGCAACAGTACGCTTGCCATCACCATAACTGACCAAGTCAGAGCACTTTCACCTGACCCCATTGAATTCTAGATGCGCTAACCCACAAACCTGACCAGGATAAGTGGAGCCAAAACACTTTCACTTATCAAAGCATCAGATTACCAAAACAAAACACATGCTTGTATTGGCTATTTTTATTACCTGGGGATGATATATTTCTTTAAAAACAGATTACAAATGCCAAAAAATACCATATGCTATTATTACCTGTTTCACCAATGGGAATTCATTTGGACTTGATGATAAGTGAATCTGGGACAAAGACACTTCCAAGTTAGGGAGTACAGTTCCCTGCTGCATTAACAGCAAAGACCAGTATCCCAGTGTCCAAAACACAACAAATTTTGGTATTTGCTGATTTTTAGTAGCTGAGATTGCTGTGGTAATTATTAATAATCACTGCAACATCATGTATAATTAACATTCTGAAATAGCACATCAGAAAACCCTTTATGCTTTATTACCTGCTTCACCATTGGGTAATCATGTTGTTAATTCTCTACTAAAAATAACAAAGAAAAGTTTAACTTCCATGTAGATCCATCTTCTCCAATGTTGGATGATCAGCAATAGATTCCTTATAAAGCTTAGTCTACCAACCACCATCCCATGTTGGTCACCAATATGTGTCCAAAACACAACATATACTGCTCTTTACTGGGTTTTTGTTAAGGAGGGGTGTCTCTGTTTAGTAAAGAAATATATACCATATTAACAGCTTAATGATTTTCTGAAGAATATTCCCAAATGTTGTGGTATCAATAAACATAAAAAATGTGTCAATTTATTATCTGCTTTATTCATGATAACCATTTTGAGCTTTAGTTTGGGTTTTCTGGTACATGAATCTGTGATGTGCTCGAATTTCCAAATTAATGGGTATATCCGTCCTGCACTTTCACCAGCTGGTCATGTTTTTACTTCCATGAACGGTTTCGAATGCAGTGATATACTGAATCTGTTGTACATTGTAAATCAATGACAAGACACAATCATAGGACTAATACTGGCCAGATATTATTTGGGTGGTGGAACATTCTCAGTATAGCAGTGACACCGAGCTGGTTTTGACATTGTAGTTGTTTGTGATCATACAATACATCACCCGATACACTTGTTCTGTTGTCACAAATGCTAGAGTGGCTGTATAGTGCAAATAATGGTCCTCAACTCTAAACTGATTGCAACAGATGGGTTACGATCAATAATATGGCAATAAAGTGCACCAATATGGTAAGTGGGCATCCAACTGTATGAATGTTTTTGAGACGACTGTGACAACTGCAAGTGTAAGTGAAGCCTATTTCAGACAGTGCTGAATACCTTAAAATATGAACACTAATATTGAATGAATAACTACCTAAAGTCTAAGGTTACTTACCTACTGTACAGTAACTAATTATTTAAATAACCACAAGAGGCCATTGACTGAGAGTAGCACATAAACTTCCAAAGACGAACGATCTTTGTTTGGTCAGTAAACAATTTCTAGTGCTATTAATGAATATGTATGTATTTTAAGAAAAATACTACTACCTTTGGGGAAAATAATTAATATTTTTCAACCATTTCCTTTACTAACCAATCTTACATTACTTATCACCATTTCTTTCCATTAAAGCAGTCTCTAAAACAGTTCTATAGTTTTATTAGCATGACTATGCAATTAATGCTAGTAGATGGCTTGTGTTAAAGGAATACTTCAGAGAGAATAATGAATTACTATTCTCTATCACATCTCAAACAATCAGTGGTGAGACCCACCAAGCATCAAAGCTTAACGTATGTAATCTAAATACGTTCCCTGAAGGAAGTAGAACTTTGACTAAGGACTGTAGTTTTGGTCATGAAGGATAGTTTAACTGGTATATGCATGTCTTTTTCATAGATGGATATTCTTCAGCCTAATCAACATTTACTGTCTGCAACATACATACAGTAAAAGGTTTCCCTGTACTGAGAAAAGAAAGAAATATACCGATCAGCCAGAACATTAAAACCACCTGCCTAATGTTGTGTAGGGTCCCCTAGTGCTGCCAAGGGTCTGACCTGTCTAAGTGTGGACTCCACAGGACCTTTTTGTAGTATCTGCCACCAAGAATCTAGCAGCAGATCCTTCCAGTTATGAGTCGGGCCTCCATGGATCATCAAAGACTTCCTACAGCTGCTTGATTCTGGGCAATCAAGGCCAATTCAACACATTGAACTCTCAAACTCCTCAATGGTGAAAGTTCCTCAAACTTTTTCTGCACATTATCCTCCTGAAAGATGACACTGCCATTAACAAATAGTATGGTCATTAAGAGGTGCACTTGGTCTGAAAAAATGTTAGAGAGGTGATACGTTTCAGAGTAACATCCATATGAATGCCATATGAAAGCATTGCACTGTTTAAAATCCTTTGGCTGATCTGTGTACATTTATAGCATAAAATTAGGGTGTCAGAGAAACTCTACTTTCTAAGCAAAACCTTTATACTCCTTTTCTTTATCCCACTTCACACTCACCTCCATACTCTTCTACATTTTAGTCTGTCCCATAGGAAGCTCTGGCAGTCTAGCATTACCTAGAAGGTTCCAGAATTCAGCTCTAATTCCACAATCATTTATTGTACCATTATGATCTGAGAGGTCTTCACAATACCTAGCTAGAAAAGAAGTCCTACACCCTGAACGTGGTACTAACACATTACAGGGCATAATATACCTATTCACGCACACAGTGGCACTTTAGAGTAGTCAATAAAATTTCAAATACCCAGAGGAAACACATTTGGAGAGGCAGAGAACATCACACACCCAGTAACTGGAGGTGAGGATCAATTCCAAGCCCATGGAACTGTGTGATACTACCGAACAGTGTACGAGCTGAGATTTGTTACACTAATACTCAACCCAAGTATAAATGACTCTTTAAGACTTTACAGAGTGGTTCCACTGTCCTGCCATAAATACAAGATCTTGGCCAAAAATTTAAGCAAATAATTTAGGTTTGAGTTGTGTTTCAAACTTGCATATCGTTAGGATCCTGTCTCTGTGCGTCCTGGTTACATGGGGGCATCGAGTTGGGGCAGGGTCTGTGTGATGTGAATCTTTCACCAAAAAAAACTTCACAATTTCCAAACTGACTTTTTAACAGCAAGTTTCTTGTGACCAGTTAAAGACTTGCTGTAGATTAATGGTTGTATTGAACGTGTTTTTACAGTCATGAATTTAAAACAACTGCACTTAGACATCTATTAGAAGGGAAATTGAAGTAAATATAGATTAGCTTGAAAAACATGGAAGTACATGGGCAGTAGATGTTATGCTTAATCCTTGAAGCCTGTTTTAGTGACACACCCTAAAGTTAAATGTATTCTATACTGTGCTGCTGTACTAATCACTGTTACTACATGACATTTTACTGCTCTGCTAGTTTCCTACATAAATTTGGCACTGTGTATACGAGCATGAACAGATCTGAACCTCTGGTCAATGAATAAAGTTAAAGATACAATAAGCAGATTTAACTTCTTGGCTTGTTGCAGCCTCAGAATGAATGAGTTTTTATCAGCCTTATAGTGACTCAATGTCAACATACAGTACAGTAATGCATTAGCAGCATTTAGATTCTATTTGTACCCACCACTCCAGCAGTGCTGAGAAATATGATTATATAAAAGTGATACCAGAAAAAATTCAGCCCTTTTCCTGGCATTATCATTTACAGTATTAGTACTTTCCCTATAACTGGATACTAAAAGCAATTTTTACCACTTGTTTTACTGTCAGTACTCTGGTCCTGCAATGGTCTAATATGTAAAGAGTTTCACGGTGTTGCAGTGTTTGTGCTGTCCCCTCACAGCTCCAGAGACTCAGGTTCAAGTTCCAGCCTGCTATTGCCTGTGTGGAGCGTTCAAATTCTTGCCAAGCCTATGAGTTTCCTCCGGTTTCCTCCAACATTCTGACATTCGTTAGGTCACTTGGTGTCTCTAAAGTGTCCCCACAGCCCTTCTAATTAGTGGGTTTAGCAACATAAGCCACACCCATTAATTATAGATGCAAAAATCACCTATCTCAGTGGAAATCTCAGTGATTTCCAGTGTGGTATTATTTATAGGATGCCAACAAGTAAGCTGATCAGTTTTGTACCCTGCTAGAGCTGCAACTGTAAGCGCCATTTTTTTGGCATGGAAGCACCTAGAAGCAACAATGGCCATGCCCAACTCTAAGACCTCCCAAATTAATGATACTTATTGCATCTTTAAAACGTCATGGCAAAAGGGTCAGTTCATCATCACGCTGTCTTCAACTATGGTTAAAGATGAAACACGCTGAACTGTTCAAAATATCCAATCGTGAAAACGCAGCAAAATAAATAAGCACAAACACAAAAATACACAATACAGTTAATGCTACCAGATTTCCAACCAACTAATGCAATACTGTATGTCTGGCAGCCAAATTTGTAAAAGAGATCAGAGTGTAAAAGAGTAATATACAATTAATCAAAAATTAATAAAGATCTAGAAAAAAAAGAAGCCCTGCATGTGCAGTCGACATACCATCCCTTTGAACAACTTTTCCTTTTGGTTGTGTGTATGTATGAACCCCAGCTGTACTGACACTGCTAGTCAAAGAGCCGCCAACACAGGCCTTCGATGAGAGAGGTTTCAGTGAGAGGGTCGACCTACACCCCAATAAAGTCTGACACAGCAGTAAAGGCAACAACAGTTGGAGTGAGCTAGTGCCCATTGAGGAAAGCAGGGGAGAAACTGGGGTACAGGAGAGTGCTGGAGCTTCAGCAGTACGGTGCTATTTTACAAGAAGATGCAGCAGATCCTGGTCACATGCTGTTGTTATTGTTGTTGATGTTCGGACTGTTTCTCATGTTGTTGAGCTCCAGCTCGAGCTGTCGTATTTTAACGTCCTTCTGCGAGAGCTCGTCTTTCAGCCGCCGCAACTCATCCTGCTGCCTGAAGAACATCCGCAGGAGCTGCGGAACACAATGAGCACAAGTGATTACACACATGAGGACATACACGCCTGCTTTTCAACAGCACTAGCTACTGACTAGAGTCAGGAAACAAAGTCGTGACCTCAAATCCCACTTTGTCCAAGTAAGGCCTTGAACTCTGAACGTCTCAATGTAATTACTTAAATTTATGTACGCCACTCTGGATAGGGGCACATACTAAATGTTATAAATGTAAAAGAATGCGAGTTTATATCCCAGAACTTCCACCAAGTCACTTGTTGGGATTTTGAACAGGAATAGTTTGGCCAAAAATGAAAATTTTTGTTTCCATCTTATATCGCCACTTATAGTGCCTATCCAGATTACACAGGGCATAGGGATGGGTGTGCTCTGGACAGAATGCCAGTCCTGTTAAAGTTCTGGACTTTGGACCGGAAGGTCCAGGGTTCAAATCCCACCTCTACTAAGCTGCCACAGTTGGGTCCCTTAAACCATGCTCGTACTGTAAGCTTGTATCAGATCAAGCGTTTTACAGGCACAATTGGAAGTGTTTGAGGGAGGGAGAACAGGCAGGTATCTCCTGGTGATACAGCAACCCCTGCTGATCCTGTGATGGACTTGCGCCCAACCAGGGCATGACTGCTGTCCAGGATAGGCTTTAGACCCCCCAGTGACCCTGACACAGGTAAAACTAGATAAAATGTAAAAAAGTAGTACATCATCAAATAAATAACTGGACTGGACTGTGGTGGCTTAGTGGTTAAGGTACTAGGCTGTGGACCAGCCCATCTGCCACTGTTGGGTCCTTGATCAAGGCCTTTAACTCACAATTGCTTGGATTATAAGACTCTAGTTGTAAGTTTCTCTGGATAAGGGCGTCTGCTAAATGACTAAATGTAAATAACTTCATATCCTATTTTCCAGGTCATATATGGTTTGATGTGCAGCCAATATTTTTTAGTCATGCTTCTAGTTTAATCAAATTACAACATATGCCAAAGTACAATATATTTGAGCTTTGATTATGACCATTGTCATTAGTGGAAGATGATGTATAATTCCAGCAATTTCAGTAACATTATTTACCCACAAAACAATTTCAGAGAAAAAGGTCAGAGCCATGACATCATGTCACTTCATGTCTTTATCAAGCACGGGGAGCCAAAGCTGGAAATGGCTACAAAACATTAAGACCTGGCTGCTCTTCAGAACAACACCCTCATTCTCTAAATATGAAGAAATTGCAGTTCTGTTGCTCGTCTCACCAAGTGAATAACAACCGTTTTCCAGTCTAGACTGTGAATGATAAATCAATATGTTCAGTAAAGGCATAAAACTACAGTAGTTTATTAGTTTAGGCAGAGAGTGTTTGTCTATCATGTCTTGGATGAAGGTCAGACAACACATTTGTTTATTAAATAATTAATGTGGGGCTCAGCTTCATTAAAATTCGACAGCAGTATGGAGCAGGTAAAAACAATATGTAGCATGTGTGCAGGTACCTCGTTCTCTGTGCGAGGAGGCACATTTTCCAGTAGGTCAATGCCGTTTACTACGACTTTCTTCTTCTCCTTCACTGGAGCTTTGAACACCAGCTTACTGGGTCTGCTGTAGCCCTCTTTAAGAGACATTAACACTGGCCCTGTAGATAGATAGATAGATAGATAGATAGATAGCGAGAGAGAGACAGAGACAGAGAGAGAGAGAGAGAGAGAGAGAGAGACAGACACAGAGAGAGAAAGACACAGGCAAAGGGAGAGACAGACAGAAAGAGAGAGAGATATGGAGAGATACAGGGAGAAACACAGACAGAAAGAAAGAGAGACAGAGACACAGACAGAGAGAGAGAGAGAGAGAGAGAGAGAGAGAGAGCGTGCAAGAGAGAGATACAGGGAGTTAGACAGAAAAAAGACAGACGTGGAGAGATCCAGGGAGACACAGACAAAGAAAAATACAGATACAGGGAAAGACACACAGACAGACAAAGAAAGAAAGAGACAAAGACACAGGGAGAGACAGACAAAAAGAGAAAGACAGCGAGATACAGGGAGAGGGAGAGAGAGAGAGAGAGAGGGAGAGAGAGAGAGAGAGAGAGAGAGAGAGACACAGACATGGAGAGATAGACACACACAGAAAGAGTGTGATACAAACACAGGCAGAGACAGAGAAGGGTTACAGTTGGGGTGTAACACACATTTCAAATCGAATTTTTTTCGATTCACAATACTGAGTTCACAATTCGGTTTCCTCACGATTAGCGATTTCACATTCAATAAAGGACATTCCTTTTTTATTTCTGCAGTATAAACAATGCAAAACAATGCACCTTTTCTTGTATAGATTTCAAACAAACAAAAAAACTTTAGTCTCCTGCAATTAAAAGAAATGACTAGAAACAGAGGTTTAAAATTGTAAACAAAATGCTCTATTGTAGATTCACCATGTCTTTAGATTAACCAAGATTAACCAAAGTGATTTTTTTTCCATTTCTGAAGAGTAACAATTCACAATCGTGTACTTTCCTTGCATAAACATTTAAACAAAAAAATTTTAGTTCCCTGCAATTAAAAGAAACAAGGAGTCTCACTGAGAACGGGATATGCCTCTGTGAGCATGACATAGAATTGGGACCTCTGGTGTTCAGGAAATGCAACTGCATTAGATGGCATAATCAACAATAACACATAATCCAACTTGACGATCCACTTTCGTATTTTTGCATCGTGCCACAATAGTACACCAATAGTTAGAGAGGTTCAACATTACTCTCAAGGTTATGGTTGAAGGTTTGCATGGGATGGTAACATTCTTGGGCACAGACACACACCAGTGTCTTTCTATCATTGAGGACTTGCCAATGACAACTTTAACAAATGTAAAAGTAAAATAGCATGACAGTCATTTCAAATGGTCAGACAAACTTCTTAACCTTTAAATCTACTAAATTACTACTTGGTCGTGTTTGGGGTGAAGCGAGTACTACAGCATGCTGCTAGTTAATCGGGACCACTTTACCTCGATTAATGCCACTGAGCCACTCATCAGCAGACAGAGCAGGTTCTGTTCCTGGAGTCATGGGGTAAATGTCCTCCTGATACGTTTCCGACTGCAACACACACACACACACCGCTCCGTGTGAGGACTTTCCATTGACATAATGATTACTGTAGCTAATTAATTCTACACCTGAACCTACACCTAACCTTAACCTAAAGCAAGTCGTTTGGCTTTTGGTTAAGAACGTTGCAGTTTCAGTAATAAAGCAATTAAAGAAGTGCGGACCAGCAAAACAGTCCTCAAGTCAAAACTGCCTTGTTTTCCTATCCTAGTGAGGACATTTGCTCCTCATAACTATAGAAAGACAAGGTACACAGACACAGAGCTAATGTTTACGATGTTGAATTAAAGCCCTGATTCTCAAACTTTTTCTGCAGCGCCGCCCTTGCAAAAGCTCCATGCCTCCATGCCACATTATGGGATATTCTAGCATTGTTCAGTCGATCTGTATCTGTAGAATATGGGTGTTTAGGCCAGACAAAACTTTCAGTACCTTTCCTGTACTCTAAACTCATTTGCAGTCAAGTCAGATTTATTTATATAGCGCTTTTTACAATGGAACATTGTCTCAAAGCAACTGTACAATTTTAGATCATCTTCCAATGTCCACAGCCAATCCCAAATTGAGCAAGTCCAGGGTGACAGTGGCAAGGAAGTCTTAAGTTTGGGTATCCCTGGCCAAATGGCCAAATGACATGTTGATTTTGTTACTCAGATGCGACACCCAACCGGAAGGCACAGCTACTACTTGAACATTTACATTTACAGCATTTAGCAGACACCCTTATCCAGAGCGACTTACAATTGGTACAGTCTTACAATCCAAGCAATTGTGGGTTAAGGACACTTGCTCAAGGACCCAACAGTGGAAGCTTGGCAGAGGTGGGATTTGAACCCTGGACCTTCTGGTCCATAGTCCAGTACCTTACCCACTAGGCCACCACAGTCCCTGTGGTGAACCCCATGTCTTTCTGATGGGTTAGTATTTATGAATGCAATTTACTAAATTTACTGTGTCACATAAATATTTCATATTTTTCCAAGAGCTGCCCCTGGGTTGGTTTATTTAGCACAGGCAAACTGTTGTCTGTAGTAATTTCCTCTGTTAGAGATACGTTTGAATAATGCTGGCTAATTTCTTTAAACACGACTCAAGAGCTCATTGGCTGCCTCTCAATGCAGTCATAATAGTTGATTACAGTATCACAGAGCATTACGATACCAATACATCATCGAGTTAATGACTCTCTCAAATGCACAGCCCTGTTATAGTTCAGAGGACATATTTCAGCACTAACGGGAGGATTTATTTCATCCCATCAGCTGTCTTTAAAGCTGAGACAGGCTACCATTCCTCAGTGTCTCAATGTGTGTGTGTTGAGTTTTACCCTAGCATTAGCATCTCTGCATGAATAATGACCAGAAACGGAGACGGACTGAGTCAGTATAATTACACAGCTAGCATTTGTTCCCTGCACTAATAAAAACATGCAGACTCTTCAGATGAAGCGCAGCCAACTCCACAGCTCGCAGCTCCATAAAGCGTCAGGCAATTATTGCCTCATTTTCAGAGATGCAGCGAGACAATTGTGCTACATCAAGAGGAAAACATTCAAAGGGGCAAGTGGGAAACGCAGTGCAGATGCGAGCCATGTTGTGACTAGGGTTGAAATCCCTGCTGTGTCTCGCTAAATATAAATGTCTGAGGCCATGAGGGGAAATCTAGCAGATTTCAACAATAAGTGCAGGCTTGGGGATATTTTCTGGGATTGTGTCAATAAGGATAATTAGACTAAACGTTGCATCCTTCAAAAATGTGTTTGTAAAAGTCATCATTGTAGCTTGCTCTTGTTTATACTGTATTAACTGTTGTGTAATAATGACATCAATGGAAATAACAGTGAAGGACATAGACATGTAAGGAAAACTTGCCATGTGTTGCTTTTCTTGTCATAAGGCATTTTTTTGCAGAATGATTCCACCGAGGTTTGCTCAGTGTGTTTTTGTGCTGCTGCCTTTTCTGGCTTAAGCCTTTCGGGGGAATGTTTGTCATATTCTCATTCTGCAACTGATTTCTGACATTTTTTTTGAGCAACATCCGTCTTTTCAAGCCAAAACAACTCCACGTGAGTGAGGAGGAGTCATGTCTTGCATTTAAATCTAACGGCATAGACCGCCAGGCTTGTCTCTAGCGTGTTCACTCTTTTTTTAACTACAGTCATGCGCTTGATTTGTGGTGCTAGCTGTATGTATCCTACCTGCCAACATGACACAGTGAATACATGAACTCTTAAGGCGTGTTTTTGACTGTGTCTTCCAAAGGGAGTTATACTCAGTGTCAGCCTGCACATCATTAAAGTAACTATTAAGAATTATTGCAGACGATACATATCACAGGGGCGGCACAGTGGCTCGGTGGGTAGCACCATCACCTCACAGCCAGAAGGTCCTGGGTTCAATCCGCAGGTGGATTCGTCTGGGTCCTTTCTGTGTGGAGTCTGCATGATTTAGTGTTTCCTCCCAGAGTCAAAATATGTGCGTGTTAGGTTAACTGGTGTCTCTAAAGTGCCCCTAGTGTGTGTGCATGAGTGTATGAGCCCTTTGAGTCCAGTACTGGTTCTTGATGCACATTTCTTTTCATTTCCAGTAACAAAGTCTGGGCTCTGTAAAGGTCATTCCAAAACCTCCACAGTTTGGCGAGGTCTGTTTTTTCATTCCACCCTACACAGCCCTACATGCTCAATATGCTCAACTGCACCCTACATTCCGGGATCGGTCCCAGACCCACCCAGTGACCCTCCCAAATTGAAAAATGGTGGTGCATTTAAGTAACCACACAAAGCCTAGAATTTTTCCTCCTTCTGTGAATGGGCCAATTCTAGGCTGTTCTAGGCAGATCTTGTGGCCTGTTTTTTGCTCACCCTCCGAGGCACGATCATGGAAATGGGCTCAATGAGTCCCTTCAGCGTCACCAGCTTATAGAACCTGTAAACTTCACAGGATGCCACGTCCAAGCCATGTTTAGGCATTACACCTATCGAAAAAGAGGATGGAGAGATGTTTTAACCCTTAATGCCATTATTTTTGTATGGTATCTTGTGAAACCTAATTAAGTGTAACATATATCAACAAGTGAACTAGCAGAGGAGATTTACCATAGGTTCTTATTAGCCTGCCTTTTCCTAAACTTAAACCTACATGATTTAGTGTTCAGAAAGCAAATGATCCAAGCTTACCGAGTCCTTTCTGAGGAGCAGGAGACCTGAACTCCATGAGATACTGCATGTAGGGCTTCTCTGAAGTCACCTCATAGTATCGGATGTTCCCATCTCCCTGGAATATGTTTACTATGATGTTATTAGTAGTCAAAACATTCCATAACCATGGGCTTTAATATGAGGATGGTACCAATTTGAATGTGTTTTGTCAATTTTTGTCTTAAGGTACACAGCATTGTTTTTGGCCCTTAACCTACAATTGCTCGAATTGTACCTTGTAAGACTATATCATTACATTTAGACAATAACAGACTAAACGTAATGATATGAAACACACCGTGCTGTTTTTCTTATTAATACTTGAACATTGAGTCAAACTCCTTACCTTGCCTGCCAAATACAGCATGTGGGTGTCTGCATCATAGAAAGGGAAGAGCAGCCCTGACAGGCCATCTATCTCCTCTTCTATTATTGGCATGGACAGATCCTCCTGAGAATCAGAGATGTAATGAGTTCAGTAGTCTATTAAAGCATACAGCTGCACCAGTACCACAAAGAGGACTAGAACACACTGATAACCTTAAATACACGTTATTGGAACATATTCCATAAGTTCATTTGCAAAAAATGAAATCCTTTTAAAACAACGATCTGACTGCTGCAAGTTACTCTAAACACACAGTGCATACTGAAACCTAAACACGTTTTGGTATGAAAGCCAGGGATTGCAAGGTTATGTTTTACAACATAAACAGTCAAACGCCAGTGTTGTTTTTGAGCGGAACCTGATAAATCCGTTCATTGAGTCCGCGTGTAGTATTTGAGCCAGGTGACGCAACACGCCGCAAACTGTTTTGATGCTCCTGTCTGACAGGAATTTCAGAGTAACTTTGGCTCAATCCTCTTTAACCATGGATAGCGTCAACAAAACTGAAGAGTCTGTTATGGTGTCTACTTAAAAAGAAGATAAAAGTGGGAAGTCGATTGTAGGGAAAAAATCCTGTCCGAGAAGGCCAGGATTTCCAAGGTATGATCTTCATTCACTTTCTTATCCGCTTAATCCTGGTCAGGGTCGCGGGAAAGTCGGTGCCTAGTCGGCAGCACAGGGAACAAGGCAGAAACATCCCTAGACAGGACACCAATCCTTCGTAGGGTACCCACAGGTATGATCTTATAAATGTTTAATACTGCCCAATCATTTGTTTATGTTACAGATAGTTAAATACTGTACTTATATCCCTTACATAGCTTTGTTTAAATGAACTACTTTTACGTTATTCTTGGTGTGAGCCAGAATAGGTCATTTATTTTACACAATTCAAAAAAGCATATGCGCAACAGTAGCATTGCTTAGTAGAACCTCTATGAAGCAGAGCCTCCATGATAATTCCTTGTGCCATTCTGTGAGATATGAGGGGGATTTTGGACTCAGACTGCACCCAAAAACGTAATCTTTTTCACTTTTTAACCTCTGTGTCCCTGTGAGAACAGAGAACACTGGGTGTAGGCATACCCTGGATGGGCTGTCAGTCCATCACCGAGATAGGATAGATGCACGACCCGGCCTGGGTCCCTATGGTCGTGGGCTTGCACACCAGACCACTGCACCCCTTGAGTGCCATGGTCATTATTTACTTTCTTATCCAGAAGGGCTTATACAAAGCAGTCCATTCAGCTGGGCTGCATCCCCGCCCCACCTAGAGCATCTGAGTTCTCTATTATATTGTTGTTAGGATTCTAACAGAGTATGTAGTTTAAGAGTAAATAAAGTAGGTTCTCATAGTTCAAGTGCTTCACTGCATTCAAACTAAACTGTCTCTCCTCCTACTACTAGTGTGTCTGCATGTTTACTGTCAGACATTATGCTCCAAACTCTCACACAAAAGACACAAAGCAGTGGGTGGCCTCACCTGATCCCAGAGTGCAATCTGTCGCGTGTTCCACCGGGACACGCCCGTCGTTAGGAGGCGCTTCATGTTGCCCAAAAACACCACGCGGTTCACTTTGTGGTTCTTACAGCCTGCCTCCTGCTCAGAAGACAAACAAACACTAAAGACCTCAGAGGATGAAGAGGAATGTTAGATCCTCGTTTTCTCAATACTCCGGATCAATGTTTCAATTAATTCAGTAAATTCTACAATTGGTGATGACACCAAATATTTGTGGAAAAAATATGAATCATAGACATAATAAGGCAGCGCATATTTAGTGATTAGGACAGTGGAGGCTCAGTAGTTAAGACTACTAAAGGTTACAGAAGGTTGCCACTTCAAATCCCAAGTGCAATTCATTCACTATGGATTATTAGCAATGGGTGTGGCTGAAATAACTGAATCCACTAGTTAGAAAGAAGTGCATGGACCGCCCACGTCAGGAATCTCGATGGCTGAGGCGCTCACCTGTAACACCTGGCCTGTGCGAGGTTCAATGACACGTAGCTTCTTGTCCTTGCAGCTGGTAGCCAGCAGGCTTCCATCTGTATTAAAGGACATACAGAGGATCACGTCCGTGTGGCAGTCGATCATTTTCACCGGCTCCCCGATTTCCAGGTTCCAGATCAGGATCTACATCAGAAAGACCGACTGATTGATACAAATGCACATCTAAGTTCCTGAATGGGACAGGATGAGTGGCTAGAACTACACATCGTATAGCATGTGTTATGATTCTTAATTAATCTGATAAAAGCGTGTAATAATGACTTTGATGCTGTCCAGCTGTCTACTGTTTTTTTTTTAACAAAGTCTCAGAGGGTTACATTTTAGTTTTTTTTATTTACATGGTTTACTGGTGACAAGGAGGTAGATGGGTTGGTGTGTTGATCCTGAGAATCTCCAGGGCATATAGTCTATAGAGCAAGACTGTATAGACTTGGTGGAACACCAGTCCATAGGGGTCACTGTTGTAACACCATGGAACACTCCCTAATCTAGCCAACAATCTTTCATACATGTTTTTCCACTCTGGACGATGACTGGATAACAACAAGAATATGTAGCTACATACTAGGGCGTGCCATATGTATCATCTACAATAATATCTTAATTGTTGTTTCAATGATTTGTGAGCGGCCATTATTGAGCCACCGTCGCCCTAGGATTGCTCAATTTGGGATTGGACGTAGATATTAGGAGATAATCTAAACTTTTAAAGATGCTTTGAGACAATGCTCCATTGTAAAAAGCGCCATATAAATAGATCTGACTTGACTTGACTGGAGTATGTCACTCACTTTGCAAAAAAATACAGCCAAAACACGCCTTAAGAGTTCAGATTTTCACAGCATCGTGTAGCCAGGTAGGATACGCTCCTGCACATGTGCACTGAGTGCAGGCAGCGTGCTAGCACCACAACACACGCTGGTGTTCTACCTAAAAACACGTTAAAAATGATTGAACAAACTGCACCAGGAGACAAAATGCTGACACCACCAGCCTCACGGTCCATGTCATTGGAGGTGGATTGGTTTAGAGAAGATGGATGTTGCTCAAAAGATGGCAATCTGTAAACCATCTGCAAACTAACCACCGTGCAGTTTATAAAGCTTATTTACATTTACAGCATTTAGCAGACGCTCTTATCCAAAGAGACTTACAAGTTATACAGTCTTACAAGCAATTGTGGGTTAAGGGTCTTGCTCAAGGACCCAACTGTGGCAGAGGTGGGATTTGAACCCTGGACCTTCAGGTCCATAGTCCAGTACCTTACGCGCTAGGCTACCACAGTCCAATACATTTTGAAACTTTTTATAAGCCTACCATCTGCTGTTCTTTTTTTTATACATTTACATTTCTGTCATTTAGCAGTCACCCTTATCCAGAGTGACTTACAATTGGTACAGTCTTACAATCCAAGCAATTGTGGGTTAAGGGTCTTGCTCAAGGACCCAACAGTGGCAACTTGGCCAGGTGGGATTTCAACCCTGGACTTTCTGGTCTATAGTCCAGTTCCTTATGGCACCCTTCAGGAGTGAGCTGTCCATGACAGTCCAAGCAGCACAAAAACACACTCAGCAAACCTTAACGGAAACATTCTGCAAAAAAGTGCCTTACAAAAGGAAAAGCAATTGATAGCAAGGCAAGAAATGCTGTCACCAATTACACCTCGAGAGACACGCTGCCATAGAGATGGGTTCAAACAACTTTTGAATACTGTAGATTGAAGACACAGATTTTTTTCCAATATCTCACACCCCTAGTACGTAGTGTTGGTCACAGCTGCTGGTGTCGTACCTTGTAGTCATATCCTGCGCTGAACAGGATCCCACTGCTGGTTGGATGCCATTCTATAAGACCTACACGCCTACTGTGACCGTACAACTCCAACACGGCTTCAGTCATGTTCCTCCTCAAGCCACTATCCGGGATCTCCCATATTCTCACCTAACACACACACACACACACACACACACACACACACACACACACACAATAACAGTACAAAACATAAGAATGATCAGGTCTGTACACTGGAACATCTCTAATCTAATATCAAAAGGTATATTATTATTCAGCCAGCAATCATAAAATACCCAACACCACATGCTATATAGTAAAACCGACAATTTCACATAGCTCTGGATGATTTATTTCGACTATACTAGGTAAGAATGCAAAGTCTGTGCTCTCCTGCTTGCGGCTGCATTTGGATTTGACAGGATTAGGGTGTTAATATGAAGAGCTTTCCTTTTATTAGAGTTACTGACCCAAAGTGACTCACTAATACATCTACAGAGGCTTAGTTTTGCCATGGTTTATGATTGTGGCTTGTAGGGACTATGGTTTCATAACCTGATTTATCCACTCTTCTTTTTTATTTCATTCTAATGTCTCATCAGATATATTTCGTTCAGTCGCAAAACCGTTTGAAGGACAAACATATTTAACATATATAAAACATATATTTTAAATATGAATAGAAAGTAGCGCTGCATTTTATTTGTACGCAGGGTTTAATTTGTAGCATGTTCATTTTTGCACACAAGTGGACCTTGAATTTGGTGAATGGTGCTCAGCAGATAGATTAAAGTGATGTTGGGTGTAATTTCACTCACAGAAGAGTCTTCTGAGCAGGAAGCAATGATGTTCTCATGGAAAGGGTTCCATTTGATGTCCAGCACATTGCCTTGGTGACCGCAGACCTTTGGATGATGAGGGTCGATACGGCCGGCCTATGCAAGAGAAACAGAACATAAAGCTTTTTAGAAGCCGATTTGATTTACGATTGACGCACAAAAGTTAGCACATCGTCTATAAGGAACAAACTTAAACAATTTTCTACAAATTGTATTTTTTTTCCGATTCTGTAACCACGTTTTTTCCTGGTCAGGGTCATGGGGCAGTCCAGAGCCCATCTCAGAGAGCATGGGAAGGGATCATGGTTCACCAAACCTGGGTCACCGATGAGGTAGAGGAGCGTTAAACTGTAATTGATGCTTAAAAGTTTGTGAATTCTTTCGAATTTTTTAGATTACTACATAAATATGATCTAAACCAATATCAGATTGTCACACAAATCCTAAAATTAGAACCAACTAAGCATATACAGTGGTGTGAAAGTGTTTGCCCCCTTCCTGATTTTGTATTTTTTTGCAAGTTTGTCAGACTTAAGTGTTTTGGAACATCAAACCAATTTAAATATTAGTCAAAGACAACACAAGTAAACACAAAATGCAGTCTTTAAATGAAGGTGTTTATTATTAAGGGACAAAAAAATACAAACCTACATGGCCCTGTGTGAAAAAGTGATTGCCCTCCCCTTGTTAAAACATAAATTGGTTTTATCCACCTGAGTCAACTGTCTCTAGCCACCCACCCAGGCCTGATTATTGCCACAACCTTTCTCAAATCAGGGACATCACTTAAATAGGACACTGCCTGTCAAAGTGAAGTAAACCAAAAGATCCTTTTTAGAAAGCAGCTTTACCACATCATGCCGAGGATCAAAGAAATCAGGAACAAATTAGATTTAGAAAGAAAAGTAAACTGAGATCTATCAGTCTGGAAGGGTTATAAAAGCCATCTCTAAAGCTTTGGGACTCCAGCGAACCACAGTGAGAGCCATTATCCACACATGGCGAAGACATGGAACAGTGGTGAACCTTCCCAGGAGTGGCCGGCCGACCAAAATTACTCCAAAAGCGCAGCGACGACTCATCCAAGAGGTCACAGAAGACCCCACAACAACATCCAAAGAACTGCAGGCCTCACTTGCCTCAGTTAAGGTCAGTGATCATGCCTCCACCATAAGAAAGAGACTGGGCAAAAATGGCCTGCATGGCAGAGTTCCAAGATGAAAACCACTGCTGAGCAAAAAGAACATTAAAGCTCATCTCAGTTTTTCCAGAACACATCTTGATGATCCCCAAGACTTTTGGGAAAACATTCTGTGGACTGACGAGACAAAAGCTGAACCCTTTGGAAGGTGTGTGTCTCATTACATCTGGCATAAAAGTGACACAGCATTTCAGAAAAAGAACATTATAGCACCTAGTCAAAGTCCTGACCTGAATCCTATTGAGATGCTGTGGCATGACCTTAAAAAGGCCGTTCATGCTCAAAAACCCTCCAGTGTGGCAACAATGACAACAATTCTGCCAGTTATTAGTTTTAGGGGCAATCACTTTTTTTCACACAGGGCCATGTAGGTTTGGATTTTTTTCTCCCTTAATAATAAACATTTTCATTTAAAAACTGCATTTTGTGTTTACTTGTGTTGTCTCTGACTAATATCTCAACTAGTTTGATGTTCCGAGACACTCAAGTGTGACAAACATGCAAAAAAAAAAAAAAAAATCAGGAAGGGGCCAACATTTTTCACACCACTGTACATGTTCATTTATTTCTTGAGGAAAATAATCCAATATTACATATCTCTGAGTGGCAAAACTATCTGCACCTATTGGATTAGCAAGAAGCGAAAACAGATTCAGAAAGAACAGGGATCTATCAAAGCCTGATCTTCAAATCACATATTTGTGGAACTGTTTCATCACACAAACAAAAACAAATTTCTGAGGACGTCAGAAAAAGAGTTGTTGATGCAGAAATAAAGAAATTCCCAGCACTACTGTATCCAAAGTGTTCTTCAGTGGTAGGTAAACCTGGTATAGCTGAGTGTTATGGTGCTAATAACTTGTGGGATTAAGTAGAGGTACTAATACTCTTTTAACTAATACCACTACTTCAGATCTTATTGACCTGAATACAAATTCCAATATGGTCTGAGCTGATAGGAGTCTGGCGACGTCAAACTAAGGAGTGTGCAACCACCCTTTTTCAGGCGGAGACATATTTTGCAGCACAAACTGCAATTTGCCTCCAAGATTCAAATGATATGCTTCTATAAGTTTGCAGTAAAAAGTATTATTATTTACAATTGGCTAATTTATTTAGGGTTTTCCTTCAATAAAATTCCTTGGTTTAAAGAACACCCAAATCATAAATCATCTTCAGAATTTAATAATAATAATAATAATAATAATAATAATAATAATAGTAATAATAATAAATTGATCATTATTAATTCTATTAAATATATGATATACTATAATAATAATAACAATTATTATTATTATTATTATTATTATTATTATATAATTATTAAATGTAATATATTTATTATGGTAAACAAACTATTTGTAGCAATTTATCTATAACATGAAAAGGCTCAATTATTATTGAAGATAAACAATAATAATAATAATAATAATAATAATAATAATAATAATAATAATAATAATAAATTGATCATTATTAATTCTATTAAACATATGATATACTATAATAATAATAATAACAATTATTATTATTATTATTATTATTATTATTATATAATTATTAAATGTAATATATTTATTATGGTAAACAAACTATTTGTAGCAATTTATCTATAACATGAAAAGGCTCAATTATTATTGAAGATAAACAATAATAATAATAATAATAATAATAATAATAAATAATTGATCATTATTAATTCTATTATATATATGATATACTATAACAAAAAAATATATTATTATTATTATTATTATTATTATTATATAATTATTAAATGTAATATATTTATTATGGTAAACAAACTATTTGTAGCAATTTATCTATAACATGAAAAGACTCAATTATTATTGAAGATAAACAATAATAATAATAATAATAATAATAATAATAAATAATAATAAATAATTGATCATTATTAATTCTATTATATATATGATATACTTCTAACAAAAAAATATATTATTATTTTTATTATTATTATTATTATTATTATTATATAATTATTAAATGTAATATATTTATTATGGTAAACAAACTATTTGTAGCAATTTATCTATAACATGAAAAGGCTCTATTATTGAAGATAAACAATAATAATAATAATAATAATAATAATAATAATAATAAATAATTGATCATTATTAATTCTATTATATATATGATATACTATAACAAAAAAATATATTATTATTATTATTATTATTATTATTATTATTATATAATTATTAAATGTAATATATTTATTATGGTAAACAAACTATTTGTAGCAATTTATCTATAACATGAAAAGGGTCTATTATTGAAGATAAACAATAATAATAATAATAATAATAATAATAATAATAATAATAATAATAAATATTTCATACCAAAATTACCCCCCCCCCAATATTACAACTGTTTAACAATACTATTACTAGATTTTTTATTATATATGAAATTATAATAATATAAATTACTATCCTTTACTGTTCAGACTGTCTAAAATATATTTTATTTTAAAATCTATTTTTGTTCTTATATCATTACATAGAAAGCAAGAAACAATCTGAATATTTAATAACATTTGTTGTAACTGAAATATATATTACATCCTGTAGTGTATTGTATCTGCCAAGACATTAAGTTTAAAGACATTTTCAGGGAATTTTCAGTTTGATTGTTCTGCAATGTGTCGACATATCCATTGTGGGGCGCTGCTTCACACCATTCGGAACCTGCTCTGTTCCCAGGTGATCGTATTAATGTTTTATGTCATTTAAGTTCACTGACCTGTTTTTAAATTCATGTGGGGTTTGTAGCGACGCCTGGGGGCACACTATTACTCCATTAATAAGGTGGGGCAATCACAGGGTGTTTGGCAGTGTTAAATTGAATACGTTGTACTTTAGTATTAATATGTAGGGTAGCAGAGAAATTGAAATGAACCAGCCTAGTAATTCATTGATACATCTTCTGTTATGAAGCTTGTGATGCTGCAGCAGGGCTGTATATTATCCAGAGAATGACAGAGTGAGTGTGTGACTCCTTCATTGAACTCACACAAATGGGGGCATTAGAGCAGTCAATCCACCCACTGGCATGTTCACAAAAGTTGGAACCCATGAAAGAAAACCCATGCAGGTATGGGGAGAACATGCCAAGCTCCACACAGACAGTAACCAGACATCAGACTGAACCATGAACCCTGGAGCTGTGCACCAGCATTTCTTGCTGCAGCCTTCAGATCACCATCATTCTCACATTTTCAGCACACAAAGAGCCATTTTTCTTCTTTGTATGACCATTCTTACCATAACTAGCACACACACGGCTCAAGGGCACTTTCATTTAAGACACATTCAGGAGTTAGAATTGATTTCCCACAAGGGCTCAGAATCCTCTGAGACAGACATAATGAAAAGAATAATTTAATGAATAATGTTAAAACGATCTGGATTTTAACAGGCCTTTCCTCTAAAAGGTGTATTTTAATGGAGCATTAAACACTGACACGGTTTATTAAATAAAATAATTCCAAAAAACATTCCTAATTTCAGCAGCTACTAGGGACGCAACATAATTCATTCTGACAGCTCAATCCAGCGATCTTCTAATAATAGCTGTAAGACAAAAGTTCCTCATTTGAATCTGATGTCATCCAGCAACAATGGAAGCTCAGTGGAAATGCTATTCCAGAGAAAATCCCCCTCCTGAGACAAAAACACAGCCAAAGCAGACACAGGCGTTCTTACTGTCACAGCTAACTGCAGCCTTTAATCACCACACCAGTGAAGAAGCTGCAGAATTGAAGAAGAACAGTTAAAAGCTTAAAACGCTGTGAAGTTAATCACATTTTCCTGGGTTGCTTTTTCTTCTGTTGCCATTACGTTGTTTGTTGTTTTTCACTCCTTTGCATTGTTTGGCTCTTGTTCTTTGGCTTTTTTATTTTTTGTCACAGATACAGTCAGACCCATGGAACTCAGAAACTTGGGAGCCCCCTGGCAAGGCAGCAACACGAGAACATGCAGAACAGGAACCTCGTCAGGCCAAATGAATTGGGGTGGGTCAGGACTGTGAGCCACTGGCAAGGTGAGGATTGCAGTGAGCCACATCTCCAGGGTTCCATCGCAGCTTCCAGGGCATTGGCCTCGTGAGGAGTCTCACTGCTGGCTTCAGATCTTGCTCTGCCTCTACCATCTCACATTCCATGTTTTCCAATTCCTCAGGTCATGGGGGCTGGGCCCGTGGGGCAGCAGACCAGTCTGGCCACCTTATGACAGCCTAGTTATTTTCCCTGTTATTCCCCCCACCACATTTTACTTGTTTTCACTGAATTGAATTCTCATTTGATACAGTATTGAAAAATAAACTATCAGCTTGAACACAAAAACAAACTGAGTCCCATTATTTTGGATGGAGATGTTCAAGCTCATATGTGGACATAATGTTTGTCTGTTCACTCCATCTGTGTGTGTACATGGTATCTGCTTTCTGTCAGGATGCTCATATCCTTCATTTAGAAGACAGACAGCAGGATGGACTGAGAAGTGAAAAGAAACTGGGTGATGGGAGGTTAGCCGGACGGGGGTCAGACAGGATGGAGCAGTCTAAGAGGATGCTGGGATTTCCTCAGAGACCCCCTGTTACGGGAGAGGAGGACAAAGGGCCTGGGAGAGAGGGGGGATCATTTTAAAATGTCATTTTTTCTTCTTTCCTTTTGTGTCTAATATTGCTTGGACACAATGGCAACAAAATGAAATCCGTCATATTTCTGAATATGTAATTAACTGGGCTGGTTACCAGCTGACATTTTTTTACTTTCCAATTGCTAAGAAGCATCTTTTTACGCTAAGGCTAATACCTGGATCAAATTCTGCTGCCCAAGTCTTTCAGGATATGTTTCAATCAGCTTTGCACATCCGGACCCTGAAAGAATTGCAGGTTCTTCCTCGAATTGCTTTCCATCAAATCCTTCCAGAGATTCTCAATCAGATTGAGGCTTTAACTTGGCCACTCTAGCACATCGAGGTTCCATTCTAGTCTAAGTATCCTGCAGACTAGAACAGGGTTTCAACTCTGACCAGCTTCCCAGTCTCTGCAGATGATAAACATGCCCACAGCATGACTCTTCTCACACATAGTTCTTTGCAGCAAGGTCAAAAAAAGTTCACTGAGAAATGCAATTTATTTATTTTTAATATAATTTCTTACAGTACTGTGCAAATGTCTTAGGCCACCAATAGATTTGTTGATTTGATATATTACCACATGTCATTGACCCAAAAATTTCAAACTTGAATTTGTGACTCCATAATCCTCTTTTTCACTGATCTTCATTCCAGCTTTGTGAGCTTTAGCACATCTTTGCCTTTTCACGCTGTTCCCCTTCTGAAAAAGTGAATTCTGATTAGACCATTCCTGATCAAGCTTCTTCAGACTGTAGAAGGCTCAACTTGGCATCCCAATGAAGCTGCCAGTTGCTGCTATTGCTCAGGTGTAAGGGGAGATCAAACTAAAAGCTTCCCACTGTAGCCTTTAGAAGCTGCATTTTTCTGATTGTTTTCAGTTTAATACTGCATGTACACTTCCTGTGCTCTCTGATCATATTCTAATAAATAATTGACTGAGAAATAATTATACAATTGCTAAAACCAATGGTATACAGAGGTGCTTGAAAGTTTGTGAATCCTTTAGAATTTTCAATATTTCTGAATAATTATGAACTAAAACATCAGATTTTCACACAAGTCCTAAAAGTAGATAAAGAGAACCCAGTAAAACAAATAAGACAAATATTATACTTGGTCACTTATTTATTGAGGAAAATGATCCAATATTACATATTAGTGAGTGGCAAAAGTATGTGAACCTCTAGGATTAGCAGTTAATTTGAAGGTGAAATTAGAGTCAGGTGTTTCCAATCAATGGGATGACAATCAGGTGTGAGTGGGCACCCTGTTTTATTTAAAGAACAGGGATCTATCAAAGTCTGCTCTTCACAACACATGTTTGTGGAAGTGTAAGGTGTTATCATGGCACAAACTGAATTTCTATTTCTGAGGACATCAGAAAAAGAGAGTTGTTGATGCTCAGTCAATCAGGCTTGGAAAAAGTTTTATAAAACCATCTCTAAAGAGTTGGACTCCACCAATCCACAGTCAGAACAGATTGTGTACAAATGGAGGAAAATTCAAGACCCATTGTTTCCCCTCCCCAGGAGTGGTCGACCAACAAAGATCACTACAAGAGCAAAGGCGTTTGTTTTTGTTTGTTTGTGTAAATAGTTGTGAGGTCACAAAAGGACCCCAGGGTAACTTCTAGACAAACTGAAGGCCTCTCTCACATTTGGCTAATGTTAATGTTCATGAGGCCCCCTATCAGAAGAACCACGAACAAACAACGGGTTAAAGCATTGTAAGCATGGCAGGGCTGCAAGGAGAAAGCCTACTGCGCTCCAAAAAGAACATTTTGCTCGTCTTCACTTTTGCTAATATCACACGTGGACGAGCCAGCCAGAAGGCTATTGGAAGAATGTTTTTGTGGATGGATGAGACCAAAATTAGAACTTTTTTTGGTTTAAAAAAGAAAAGCTTTATGTTTGGAGAAAAGGGGAAACACTGCATTCCAGCATAAGGACCTTATCCCATCTGTGAAACATAGGTGGTGGTGGAACAATGATTCTGAATGATATCATGAGAATTCTAAAGGAAAATATCAGGACATCTGTCCATGTGAACTGAATCTCAAGAGGAAAGGTTGTGAGTCATGCAGCAAGAACAACGACCCCTAAGCACACAAGCCCGTTCTACCAAAGAATGGTTAAAAAAGAATAAAGTTCATGTTTTGGAATGGCCAAGTCAAAGTCCTGACCTTAATCCAATGGAAATGTTGTGGAAGGACCTGAAGTGAGCAGCTAATGTGAGGAAACCCACTAACATCCCAGAGCTGAAGCTGTTCTGTACGGAGGAATGGGCTAAAATTCCTCCAAGCCGGTGTGCAGGACTGATCAACAGTTACAGGAAACGTTTAGCTGCAGTTATTGCTGCACAGGGGGTCACACCAGATACTGAACAAAGGGTCACTTACTTTTGCCATTCACTAATATGTAATATTGGATCATTTTCCTCAATAAATAAACGACCAAGTATAATATTTTTGTCTCATTTGTTTAACTGGGTTCTCTTTATCTACTTTTAAATCTGATGTTTTAGGTCATATTTATGCAGGAATATAGGAAAGGGTTCACAAACTTTCAAGCACCAGTGTATCTAATCTTTTGCACAGTGCTGTATGTACTAAACATACCCTTAGACCAAGCACAGCAAAAGTTTCCTAACCATGTCTGTCTGAATATATCCTTTGTTCCAAGTCCCTCTGGCTAAAGGCACATGCTGAATGCTGTAAATGAAGTAGCACTCTTAAGAGCTTAATTATCTTGTCTGGTATCGCCCTGAGGAGGAAGGATTACCAGTTTGAATCCAGTTCTTATCAGTTTGTCCTTATGCATTTCAGATCAAAATTTTTGTAAAAAAATAAATAATAAAAATCTTCAAGTGCTGCAAAATAAAATTCAGATTTGTATCAGAATTGAACAGTGGTTAGGGTGCCAACTCACAGCTCCAGAAACCTGGGTTCGAGTCCTGGCCAGGCTTTGTAACTAATAAAAGATCCATAAGTAAATGGGCAGCTGAGTTTAGTTTAGTAGAACTTGGTTGACTTCCATTGTTACCCAACTTCAACCCCCTCCAACACGTATGGATCAACTGGAACACTAACTGGAAACCAGGCCTTATTACCAAATATCAGAATTTGATTAATGCTATTGATTAATGCTCTCAATGCTGATTGATGAATAGCGAGCAACTGCGAGCGTTAAACTGAATATTAATGCATATTGGTGTCTTTTTCAGTTGTTCACATATTTGTAGAGTTATACTATATTATACTCTATTTTTAAGCAAATACAACTTCAAGAACCCTCAAAATCCCCAAAATCCTTTCATGACTAACAATTCAAACAGACCCAAAGACTCAGCAATTCAAATACGTGAATGTGAGCTTAATACAAGGATGTGGTTGGTTAAATTACACGTTTTTATGCAGCGGAACAACCCAAATTATCTTCTTCTGTCTATTTCACTCAGACTCAATGCAGCCACCATGCTCTCTAATACATACCCTCTTCCTTCTTTGCAAAGAAAGAAAGAGACAAACAAAAGGCGAGACAAAGAGAGACGGACCGAAACGGTCACATGTGTTGGCTGGAGACCAGCTCCTCCTGTGCTGAACACCACACACATTCTTTAACCTTGCACCTGTCTCCGCTAACACAGATTTGGATGCTAATTTATTCAGACAACACCTGTTATTGTCAGTCATACAAAAGGACTGTGAGGAGAATCTGTAATTATTGTAATTACAGTCGTGCTGTACAGTCAGGCTAGATTTACATGGAGTTAAATCACATTTTGTCTTCTTGGGTGATGCAGCAGAACCATCACTACAGTGACCTGGGTTTGTGTCCCAGCGGTTCCCTCCGACCAGGTCAGACTTCAGGTTGTGTCTGAGGGAGGGGGGGGGGGGTCATATGAGGGGGATCTTCTCTTGCAAACAAATATTTTGTAAAGTATTAAGTATGCTGCATTAGATTTGTTGTGATTCAGCTTGTTCACTACAACTACTTGCCTCCTGCTTAGTTGGGATGAAAGCCTACAGCAACACTGGGTCTTTTCATTGTAGGCCGATTTTCGGATCATTAGTGCCAAATCTCAGACTCAGTCACCACAGGGCCACGCCTTCCCGTATCCAACGCAAAGGAGAGCTCTAAGAAGAAAGCCACAGGAGCCCGTAAACTGTGCGTCACACCTTTTCCTAATTAACACTTGCCTTATTCCGCCCAGGCGTGCAGCTGCTGAGAGACGCACAGGAGTACATCATGGTGGACCGACCATCATGAACAGCTAATCGTTGTATAACTGGTCAGAACTGCTAAACACAGCCATTAAAGGTAATGAAATGAGCACAAATGGACGTTAACATGGTGGAAAATGTTGAGGTTGTTTATGTGTTGGCACCTCAGTGTGGTCTGGACAGTCTGTCTGTGTCTCAGGGCACTCAATACATCTGTGTGCGTCATGCAGACGCAAGCCTTTTTATAGCCCGATCAGAACGTTTCCACATCCTACGACTGTCCACAATAACCCGAGACGTTTCTCCACTGGCCAGAGTCAGATCTTTGTGCAAGTCTGGAGGCGAAGACCAGAACTGTAGATGGTTTAACCATTACTAATGACATCATGCTTAAGCATGCCACACTTTATATGCTGTTTTTCCACTTTCTGTTTCGGCTGTGTGACGATCATTCGGGTATGCAGCTTCAACTCCATAATGCCAGACCTTGTCACGTACAGTTTCCCATTCAACTCCATTCTGAAACTAGTAATCACACGGGTCGCTTTATTTCAGAGACCCTAATTCTGCATTAAATGTACTCCATCTGATTACCAATATACACTCATTGACAAAAAATAACGCACCCAGATAGAAATGTTGGATTGCTGCAAAACTATGCATGCAGTTACGTACATGATTACAGGTGTGGTCTTATTAGACACTGGGTTTTGCCACAAGAGGGCGTAGAAGTGCCTTCCCTGCTGCCCTACTAAAGGCTCTCAGATCCTACTTTTGGGTAGTGTACCTCTTGGTGAGGGATCGTTGACTGCTAGACATGCCTCTACGACAAACTCAAAGACATTCTGCCCAGTGGACAGACTTTGAGAGAGAGGGCACATCATTGGACTGAGAGAAGCAGGATGGACATTGACAAAATGCCCGCCCTCTGGGATGGTCTGACCTAGCTGTTAGGAGGCATTGGGAGCCATGGTTCTCTGAGGGCACAAACAAGCTCCATATGGACCAGACAGATCACCAGTAGAGAGGATTATTTGATCCGCCGACAAGCATGAGCAGCTAACAGTTTCATTAACCACCATCCAGGTGGCATGTTCACTACATATCCCCGTCTCTGCCCAGACCATTTCCAGGTGCTTAGCAGAAGGATATTTGTTGTCACGGCACCCATCAAGTGTCCTGCCATTGACAGCAGGCAACATCACCTTCGTTTTCAGTGGTGCCATGAATGAGAAACCTGAACTGCTATGGACTGGAGCTGTATCGTCTTTAGCGACAAATCCATGTTTGGTTTGGGATCCGATGATGGTTGGGTTCGAATATGGAGGCCTCATGGTGAGCGCTTCTATCCTGCCATGGATGAGGATCTACAGGCCCAGCTGCAACATCTGTGGGCAAATGTGCCACAGGATACCATACAGAACCTGCTTGCCTCCAATGCTCAACCGTATCTCATCTTGTATCCAGGCTAGAGGTGGCCTAACAGGGTACTTGAGCCTCCTTTCAACTGTATACTTTTTCCCATATAAACTCCATCACTTACATATGTAATCATTACATTCATACATATAAAGTTTCATTCCTTCTTGGTGTGCTGTTTTTTGTCTATGAGTGTGAAGGCTTCTGCTTCAGCTACAGCTGCCCATGAAGGATGGGACTTTGGGTTGTCGAACATGCTCTCAATCCAAATGCTATCACTTAATTATTACATTGTTGGATTTGCTTTTTGGAGAAACAGAAAGTAAAAGACTTTCTAAAAACAAATAGAGGCAAAAATCAGAAGCATAAGGCGGCGGCGATGTTTCTTTTGCCATGGCATCCTCCGGCTAAAGGCCTGGGAATCCAGCTGAAGACGGGCACCCTGTAGAATGAGCTCATTGATGGGACAAAGGCCATGAAGAGCCGTCCCGCTGCACCACACATTAGCTATGTGACTTTGAGCTCTGGTCACAAAAGTTCCATTGATAGCTGCTCATTTCTGACTTGAGAGAATGACCCAGGGGGGAGTAGGAGACCGAATGGTAGCGTAGCGTGACCGGATACTGTTAGAGCTGGTTTGAGGGGATGCTCAAAAATCACCTCTTTTTCTTAAATAAACCACTTATATGATTATTTGCATTTATTGTTGCACTTTCTAGTGGTTACTCATTAGTATGAGGCTTAGGGGGCAACTTAAAAGTAATGGGATTATTTTTTTCTAGGAAGTAAAGTAACCCCCAATTCCCTTGGGTTGAAAAAATGTATTGGATGAGACCAAAATAACTTTTTGGTTTAAATGAGAAGCATTCCAGCACAAGAACCATATCCCATCTGTGAAACATGGTGCTGGTAGTGTCATGATTTGGCCCATTTTGCTGCATCTGGGCCAGGATGGTTTGCTATCAATGATGGAACAATGAATTCTGAATTAAGCCAGCAAATTCTAAAGGAAAATGTCAAGAAAGCAATGACACAAAACAAGTCCTTCTACCAAAGAATGATTAAAGAAGAAACAAGTTAATGTGTTGGAATGGCCAAGTCAAAGTCCTGACTTCAATCCGATAGAAATGTTGTGGAAGGACCTGAAGCCTGCAGTTAATGTGAGGAAACCTGCCAACATCCCAGAGCTTAAGCTGTTTTGAATGGAATGCCACTCAGACATGTAATACTGGGTCATTTCATTCAATAACTAAATAATCCAATGTAACATTTTGTCTCATTCATTTAATTGGGTTGTCTTTATCTACTTTTAGGACTTTAGAATATATGATTTATGCATATATACAGAAAATACGGCCAAGCCACACACTGTTAGGTGAGTGATGTGCTACGCTTGCTTGGCTGTTACTCGGAGTTAGATTTGTGTTTATACAACCCACACAATTGTACCAAAGATCTTGCGCTGTGGTTTTAATCACCAAGTGTGCCATTAGTTTAATTGGACCATTCCCTTTCATTCACCCGTGGCTTTAGGATTAATTGCTCAGACAGAACGTTGATGCCAGCTGATTTTTAGCAGGTGCTCTCTGCGGTTACCTGCGAGACCGGGATAACCATGAAGGCTCCTCCTCCAGCGCTCTCTGTCACTATGGCCAGGAATTTGCTGTTCACAGCGCAGAAGTGGTTGTCATGGACGTTCTTTGTGATGGGGATGCCTTCGAAGCAGTGCTCCCGGTTGGCCACTTTGCCATAGACATTTCGAAACTTGGAGCTTCGGTAGGTCGGGCGCCATGACATCTGCAGAGCACAAACAGGAAAGGAGATCAGAAACCATTAAAACATTTTATAAATGTCATATATAATGTGGAATTTCATTATTTCAATTTTGGGAACTTATTATTTTCCTCGTTAGCAATGGCCAGAAACCCAGACAAATCAACTGTAAAACCACGATGAAAGTTTTTATGGATCTAAACTTAATGGTAACCATGGTAACCATGAATAAAAATAGTTATTAAAATTTAATTGGGGTTATTAGCTTAATCTGAAACTAAAATGACAAAACCTAAAAATCTAAAATCTAACCTTTTCAAGTCAGTGTATTAGGGTTATATTAGATGTGTACACACACACCGATAGTATGTAGACACCCCTTCTAATAATCTCACTTATTTTTTAAATTACCACACTTCCTGCTAACAAGTCTATCATGTGAAAGGCATTGAATCTGCAGAGACAAACAACAGCAGTCAAATGGGTTGTACTGAACATCTCAGTGACAATTCAACAAGTCAGTTCATCAACGTCCTGCTCTGCCCTCTTAAATTCCATACATAAATAGTTTGCCTGTACTTTATGAACCTGGCTGGTATAAACCTTATCTTGTTCAAACATTGTTGAGATGAACTGCCATTCCAACAGTGAGCTGAGGCTTATTGTCCAACATCAGTCATCGTCTGAAAAGCCTTTCACTAAGGAGTGTGAGAAACTACACACTAATAGTCATGTTTTTGGATGTAATTGTATGTCCACAAATTTCAGGCAATGTAATGCACATTTATGTAAATTTAATGCAGCAAGACCAGCAAAATGTGCATCAACTCATCAGTTGGAGTGCAAGCATGTATGCTGCATGTGAGAGAAATCCATTTAATCCTAAACAACATAATCCACAATCATATAGACTACAGCTCAGAAATGTAAAATGTCTTGTCTAAAAACTGCAGTTAATCTGACTTGGAAACAACAGAACCTAGAGTTCACAAAAACCAAGTTTGGGCTTCCACATGAAGGCCAGATGGTGCGGTTATGGAACACTGAACTGCACTGCCAGCCTGTCGAGGGTGTACCTCTGCCTGAGACAAGTGAATTTAAAGTTAGGCTCCAAATCCCCCCATCCATGGCTGCACCTAGGATAAGCAGGACTAAAAAAGTGTTTGAGTTTTGTTTTAATCTGTCTTGTATTTAAGTCTCCTTTTTGTTTCAAACTACTTCGAAATTATAATAAATATCTGTGACAAAGTTGTGACAGCAATGAAACACAGGAAGAGAATCATCAGTAGTTCTCCTGATGTATGAAAGAGCAACCATCTGCCACTTCATATTTAAAATTTACTTATAGGAATAACTGGCTAAAAATAAATTACTTTGCACAACTTTGGTAGACATGTCATGTTCATTACTTTAAATCTAAGGGTCTGTGCATGACAGTAAAACGTGCAAATGATTGCAATGTTTCTCATATCAGGCCAACAGGTTGTAAACAGTCAGTGTACAGGCCAATGACCCTGTTCTGTTGACGTTAACACAACCCTTAACCAACACAACCAAACAAAAGCATTCTGGAAAAACTGTTACGTAAAATTTATCATGTGGTCAAATGACGTCTTATGAAAAGAGCTTAAAATTTTCAGGGAACAAACTTAGAAATAAATGTCATTACTGTCAAATAATTACATTTTAAAACATATTTCAAAACAAACCACTTGTATTTAAGGTCTCATTGTTAATTTGTTAAAACGTGCAGATATAGCACAAGAAAAATTAAGACACTACTGCAAATTTTCTTAAAATCCACAAAACTACATGGGTAACAGCAATTCCAACACAAGCACATCTCATTCAGCTTAAGGAGGCACTGATAAGATGATCACCTGAACCAAATCTTATTTATTGAGGAAAGGTCGCATGAAAAAGAAAATGCATGAAAGTTGTGATTGAAATATTGATGTCTGAACTTTCCCAAGTTAGAATATTAGTAGTGGTTTGTTAAAAAGTGAATATGAACTTGTTTTCTTTGTATTATTGTTTGTATTACCTTTTATTTTGATCAGTTGTCATTTACAGTGAATAAATGTTCTTGTAATTGCTGCAAATAAATACTATTTGGAATTTGTCATTAATTTCTAGAATAAAACAAAATGTTAAGCTCTGAATTTTTCCAGCTTACTGTAAATGATATATATTTTTATACATCATATTTGCAGTAAGCTTATTCCCTGTAGACTTAAAAAAAGAAGTATTTAAAAAGTCAAAGCATGCAATTTGACCAAACCCAAACTCTTAAACATAATTTTATTAAAATTAATTAGAATGTAAAAATCAAATCTAATCATTTCAACCTGCAAACTTACTATAAGAATATTCATTTAAGTCGCCCTAAAGTTTATGATGAGCTAACTGCTGCAGTAAAGATCGTCATGAATGGCATTAAAAGATCAGCCAATTCCCTGCATGCAATTTACTAATAATTAAATGGAGACGCATTTTCCAGTCTGTGCTGCTCATAAATCCGGGCATGTCAGCGCTGTGAGCTTCCACAGCAAGCCCGCTGCCACTCAAACAGGAAGCTGTAAGCTTGTTTTTAAAGGCGCCTTCAAATCATCGTCACCGCAAAGCCACAAATGGGCGTGTAAGCGGGATTCCTGCACTAATGAGGCGACCACTCGAAACCGCAGAAGATTGGCTTAAACTCAAGAACAGGACATGGAGGGGCAGAGGAAGATGTAGAGCCACGAGACTCATCACGCACTATTAGAAGGTGGTACTGCTCATGATCCGAAAAGTTTCTTTAAAGGACATTAACATTTGGAAGATGGAAGAATTTGGAAGAACATTAAGAAAACAAAAACCAACCTACAGCTTTCTTATTTGTAAAGAAAGTTAGCCAGACATGTCTGAATTCTGCTAGCAATAAAACTAACATAGGGTTATCATTCAGTTTATTTGACAGCATCAATGGTTATTCATGACAGAAGCAAAGGTAAGTCCATGTTAGTTAGAGTCACTGGGCTATTAGTACTGTAGAACTCATTCTACTGCCACTGTTTGTCTATGAAGAATCCAGAAATGTCTGCTTTATACACTGCCTGGCCAAAAAAAGGTCACCACCTGGATTTAGCTATGTAAATAATTAAATAATTAAAAAAAAGAGCCTCCCATCAAATAATTACTGCATTGGTGATTATGTTTCAGCTGGCAACAAGTTCTTTAACCCTAACTGATGCAGTGAGTAGCTTCTCATTTGTTAAACAACCATGTTGAAAGACATCCTGTGGTCGTGGAAAAGATGTTCATCTGTTTCAGAAGGAGTGGTTCAGGGAGCATGAGCCATCATTATCACACATGGATTGTCCACCACAGAGTCCAGAGCTGAACCCCATTGAGAATCTTTAGGATGTGCTGGAGAAGACTTTGTGCAGTGGAACAAATCTCCCATCAATAATACAAGATCTTGGGGAAAAATGAATACAACTCTGGACAGAAACAAATGTTGTTACTTTGCAGAAGGTTCTGGAAACGATGCCACAACGAATGTGTGCCTTTATCAAAGCTAAAGGCGGTCCGACAAAATATTAGTGTGTGACCTTTTTTTTTGGCCAGGCAGTGTATTATGTATGTGTTACAAGTGAGTGTTGCTGAAAAAGCAAAGCTCACTAAATAGAAGTGACATCCACAAACTTTTGTCTATATCAAATAGCTAGTTGGCTATCATTCAGGTGCAGTATGGAACCACCTTGTATTCATTTATTTTCTCCACAGGTTTTTATAAAGGAACTCTTAACTACCATGTTTCATTCTTGTGTTGGCAAAAATATGCTCATATCTTAAGAACTCGCAAAAACAAAACTGTAAAGCCTACATGGTCACAGAATGTTACTACAGGGTGGGCCATTTATATGGATACATCTAAATAAAATGGGAATGGTTGGTGATATCAACTTCCTGTTTGTGGCACATTAGTATATGGGAGGGGGAAAACTTTTCAAGATGGGTGTTGACCATGGCGTCCATTTTAAAGTTGGCCATTTTGGATCCAACTTTATTATTTCCAATGGGAAGAGGGTCATGTAACACATCAAACGTATTGAGAATTACACAAGAAAAACAATGATGTGCTTTATTCTTTCATGAGTTATTTACAAGTTTATGATCACTTATAAAATGTGTTCAAAGTGCTGCCCATTGTGTTGGATTGTCAATGCAACCCTCTTCTCCCACTCTTGACACACTGATAGCAACACCACAGAAGAAATGCTCTCCCGATCTGATGTCCTTAGACTTTTATCTTTGGGGTCATCTGAAGGCAATTGTCTATGCTGTGAAGATACGAGATGTGCAGCATCTGAAACAATGGATACCGGAAGCCTGTGCTAGCATTTCTTCTGCAGTGTTGCTATCAGTGTGTCAAGAGTGGGAGAAGAGGGTTGCATTGACAATCCAACACAATGGGCAGCACTTTGAACACATTGTATAAGTGATCATAAACTTGTAAATAACTCATGAAAGAATAACGTTCCGTTAAAACCGAGCACACCATTGTTTTTCTTGTGAAATTCTCAATAAGTTCGATGTGTTACATGACCCTCTTCCCATTAGAAATAATAAAGTTGGATCCAAAATGGCCGACTTCAAAATGGCCACCATGGTCAACACCCATCTTGAAAAGTTTTCCCCCTCCCATATACTAATGTGCCACAAACAGGAAGTTGATATCACCAACCATTCCCATTTTATTTAGGTGTATCCATGTAAATGGCCCACCCTGTACTTACACACAATTCATGCTAATAATTGTTGGAGAAAAACATTGTTGGATTGCTTCCGCAAAACATAAATAAATTGGTGAGCTCTCATAGAACACACACTGAGTAGATTGTGGTACTTCTGTTACAATCATAGGGTATCAAAACCGCATCACTTTAGTATCGATTCGCATTGAAATTTAAGCAATACCCAATCCTACAGATGACTATGAGCCTCAAGAATGTGTGTGTGAGACAAAACTGGGATAGATCATCAGTTAGGTAGCATGTGGGTTAGTATGCTTATCAGATCTGGCTGATCATTTATAGTTTGCTGTAGAGGACAGAAGTGACACACATTAATAAAAGAAGTCACTCTGGCTTTTGGGTCTTCCTTCAGTCCTTTGTCCTTGAGCTCTCCTAAACATGTTTGTGCTGTGTGTGTATTCCTGTGAGCTGACCTACAGAGACACAATCATCTTTGTTTATTAATAAATGATTAACATCCAAGCAAGGCATCAGGCTAGAACACAAGTTAAGCTCTGCTCACAAAGACGAGCATTCATGAGCCATCACATACACTTTAGCTCAAACACTCCGGAGCACACATGACAGCCAGGTGCTAGATACGACGCACAAGAAATTAGCCTCTTGTTTCATATACAGTGTGGATCACTGATTTATTTGACAGTCATGTTCAAGCTTTGTTGTGAGTCTTCCTCTTAAAATGGACAGTATCTGCATTTTTGTATCCCTAATAAATGTACAGGTATGCGCTGTTTAACATTGGCATTACGTTCTGTAAAACAGGATGTTGATCGGACATTACCATAATTACATAGTAGTTTATTCGTGTTTTTTTTTAAACAATAATTTGAATTAAATTTGAAAATGAAAACATTTAGTGCTGTACAGTACAGGAATTATCTTTGTATGTTTTCTAAAACCTGAAACACTTACCTAAAAGAAACGATACCAATGTATTGTTTCAAGACTGCAATTCTCTTTTCTGTCACCACATTTCCAGAGGTTGTTTGTGCTAGTTTTCTGTCATTCAGAGGTGAACTAGATGTAAATAAGACAGATTTTTTCCCCTGTTATAATCCTTAAGACCTCAGCCATTAAAGCAAACGAACACTGATTAGATGGACATTAAACGCACGCCTGGATTTTTTGAACAGCTATTTAATTAATAGCTTAGAAAAAGTGTCAAATGCATTTTTCAAGCAGCCACAGGGGCGCAGGGGCGACTCGCTACCCCACCACAACCACAGCCAGGTTCGTGCCCCAACGGTGCCTTCCAACCAGGCCCGGTGTCACAAGCACGACTGGCTGTGTCTAAGAGAGGGGGATCATCCCTGGGTGCTGCAAGAGCAACCCCTTCCTAATCTCATGATGAACAGGCATCCTGGGAATTCCAAGCTAAGCTCCCATTCCAAAATAAAAGTCTTCATTTGTCAACCATGCCACATATCCAAATTTATGGTAACGTCAATGACAAATTTAATGTCCCTATTTTTTCATTAAAAAAATAATATGGATCTAGTTGATTTAATTGTACCCCACTTTAACCAGGAAGTAACTGGATCCTGAAGGGAATGCCAGTCCATTACAGGGCCTAGCAGGGGATGCATTTGCAGTGCTGGGGGTTGATCCCTTCGTCCGGCCTCAACTCCCTCAGACACTCAACCGTGCTTTTGTGCTGACCAGAAGACCCTGGAACTTGGGCCACCAGAGAACCTTTACATTTTTTTAAAGTTGTATGACCTCATTAGCGTTTAAATGATTATCTACATAAGGGGTCGGTTGTACCACATGACATTTTCAATAACTGGGTTGCATAAGGTATTAAATTGAATGGGTTTTTATGCATGGAAGTGTATAGGATGCACTTTAAAATTAGGATTTTTCAATCATTTTATTAAAACAAAACATTAAACATGCTCTTCTGGCACATAACCCAACGAAACTCTTTGTATCATGGAAATGCACAATGTTCATTTATAACAAATAAAGTACTGCATTTCAACATGAGGAGAGGAAAAATCATCACCCTAAATATAATGAAGCACTGCATATCACGCAAAGGTCTGACGATTTCTTATACCTCAATCACCAGCAAGAACTTCAACACAACAGTGCATTAGGACAGACACCACTTCATACCACTAATACATTTCATCGGTATCTTACCTTCCAGCTCCCTTCTGCTTCTCTGAAGCTGCTACTATGCCACACCTCAGAGGAAAAAAAGCTTTGGTCTTCTAGCATCCAGTTGGCCTACTGCTTCTACTGGCATCTGTTTCCCTCTTCCTCTGTCCTGCTATACTTCTCCTCCCACTCCCTCCCTCTATCCCTCCCATCCTCTCGCCTTTCCTCCCTCCCTCTTTCCCTCCGAGACAACTCCAGCTCTGGAGATGCACTGCAATTAGTCAAATATTACAGAATCCCTTCTTATCTGCATTTAACCATCACACATACAATTGTTCAACTGTATGTAAAAGTCGTGTTAATGGTGATTGATTATACACACACATTTTACTGTTACTAAGCCTTATGTGTTCACTAGATAGACAATTTTGTGGACACCCAAAACATTGGTATTAGTATGGAGTTTGGCCCATACCCTTGCTGCTACAACAGCCTGGATTTTGACATTAGACAATAAACCCTGGCTCTCTTTTGGCATTCCAATGAATTTTTAAGGAGTCTGTTACATTTACATTAATGTCATTTAGCACATGCCCGTATCCAGTACCTTAAGCACTAGACCACCACAGTCCCACACCACAGTGTCTGATGGAGTCAAGGTCAAGGTTCTGTACAAGCCAGCCAAGTTCTCAGTTCTTCAATGGACTTTGGTTTTAGGGCAGAAAGTTGATGAAATGACTTGCTGGAAGCAGAAACCCATAAATGTGTTATATTGAGAGTCACTGGGGTATGTATACAACCCTAATTCTACTGAAACTCTTTGTCTACGCAGAATCCAGAAATGTACGCTTCATATTATGAATGCGTTACAAGTGAGTATTGCCGAAATGACAATCATTAGAAGCGGCGTCCACAAACTTTTGTCTATATAGTTTACACTGCACCTAGTCAATTTTGAGGCTCCGGACTCCTGCACAACTCTGACTCGTATTAGCAGGGGCAAAAACAAGGGTCAAAGATGTCGTTTGAAATATCGTGGCACATTTCTGGCATTGGTATAAATTGAAAGTCTAAAATTTACCTATACGTTTTAAAATGTATGCAGCAAGATGTTAGTTTGTTCTCTTCAAAGTTATTTCCAAGTTTAGGTGCAGGCCATGAAACTATGGATACTTCATAATCAGCTGCAAACATGAAATTTAATTAACCTTCAGGCTGATATTATTTAATTAAACCTTAATTTCCCCCACATTCATGAATTTATGCAATTTCCCATTTGCTGGGGGCCAATCTGATATAATGAACATTTCTGGGTGCGTTAGAGAGTGACTATGAAAGACAAGGATAGTCGGTCAGACTGAACAGTGCAGAAAGCAATACTTTAATAAGGTTTATTTATTTATTTACTTTTGTCTCTGTTACAGCCATGCTACATTGAATCTCCTGCTTAGTACCCACCCTAGCTCCGTACATCTAAACACCTACTAACAGTTTGGTTTTACTCTCCATACAGTACTGTGCTTGGATCATCATTCGATATGTTGCTCTAGCAATGCTATAATGACCCTATATAACCCTCAATGACTGGACTCAAATATTTCAAACTTGGATTTGTCACTAAATAATACTGTTTTCCATCACCATTATGAGTTACAGTTGCCATGATGGGGTTCACTTGGTCTGCAACAATGTTTAGGTAAGTGGTAATTTGTCAAAAACAACATCCACATGAATGTAAAGACCTGAGGTTTCCTACCAGAACGTTGTCCAGAGTTCACTTCATACATCGGCAAGTGAACTACCACTGAGCCATCGGTCAAACTGCTTTCTGTAATCAGCAATGCATTGTGATTGCTCCAGGCCACTACTGAAATGGGGTTTGTGTTAAGAGACCACTGTTGGGTCTACAACAATGTCGGTTTATCAAAAGATGCCTTAAGGAGCAAGAAGGATATTTTTATGATCACAAATGAGACACTCAGACTTACAGACCAGGGCCAATATGGACTGGAAGATAGTAACCACTTGGGACAGGGCTTCCTAGTGTATTGTGGCCTGGAGGATGGTTTCCTGCCGCATACTATCTGGTGTTGAACTGGGATTTTCCCAGAATCTCAGGCATACTTATCACTATTCTTTTGAGTAAGAGCAAACCCACTGGCTATCTCTTTTCTACAGGGATCATTCTGGCCTTGAGACCGAGAGCTCTGCAGTAAGCTGCAGATCAGGGGATGGATATTACCGATTCAAAGCATAACCCTGAATTAAGATCTGCTTACTTATGCAGGACTCACAGGTACAGATCAATGCTGATGCGGTATAATTAAGCAGGTGGGTGTGTGTGGACAAAAATGTCGGACTTTACTTGTGTGTTGGCTGAGGGCCAAAGCATTCCAGAGAATTCACTCGGTTTATTGACTTTAGCTCGCCTGCAGCCAGTTCCTGTGGTGTTTGCTCTTTCTTCCCCCTCACTCTTCTTTCACTCAGTGCAAAGATGCAAAACAAAGCATCTGAGAATAAATGTCAGAGGAGAATACTAGGGGATCTGCTTATGTTTTATTAACATCTCAGATTCCATCATTATACATCCAGTCATGCACAATGTTGATGGGTGGAGCCCCATGGTCCTGCCTAATCACTAGAACATCAACATTTTCTTGGAGTGGTCAAAAGAAAGTGCTGTCGCAATAAGGGTTATCTAAGCATTACTTCTCTTCCTTCCTGTTGGCACTCACAGAAACCAAACTCCGAGCTAGTTTAGTAACGCACCATCCGATGACCAACTATTCATAACCATTCATAAAACTGACTGGCTCTATGAAATCTTTTCATTGGCTTTCAAAGTCGAGAGCGGAAGCTTGCATCTTTAAACAAGGGAACACTCGCAGTGCCAGTGTTCAAGGCTTTTATGGGGCACTCAGAGCTCCAGCTGCTACCCTTCTCCATCCCTCATGGAAGGAGATGGCACTCGATCTCATCCGGAGATAACCATCATCGAGCCAGAGGTCCTGCTGACTGTTTTGGCAGCTCTCGATCCAGCTGCGGGTCGGAGCTCCTTTCACAAGCGCGGTGACAGCTGGAGAGCTCCAGCTAGTCGGCTGCCCACCGGCACACAGCTAGCTTTGTGTATGGACCATGGCTAATGAATATCTTAAAACCAGGCTTTCAGATGAAAGAAAATGGAGGCAGAGCCCCAAAAGAAATACGAAAATGGACCACAATGAACTGTGACATGTTTGCAGACAAAGCAGCACCATGCTGACTGATTAATCAGGGAGTCTTATTTGAATGTGCTGGATCGCGTTAAAACTATAACGCATATTCAAAATATTCAATCACTTCTGTTATTAAAAAATAAACTGTGTTCAAAAAGTATAATTTGATTTAGAACCAGGCAATTATACTACAAGTATACATGTACTGATCCCCTTATTAGGTACACCTTTCTACTCTCATTGTCCATTTTATCAGTTCCACTCACCATATAGAAGCACTTTGTAGTTCTACAATTACAGACTGTAGTCCATCGGTTTCACTACATACTTTGTTCATCCCCTTTGCTCTGTTCTCTAATGGTCAGGACCAGCACAGATCAGGTACTATTTGGGTGGTGGATCATTCTCAGCACTGCAGTGACACTGATGTTGTGCTGGTGTGTTAGCATAGCAGTGCTGCTGGAGTTTTTAAAACACCTCACTGCCACTGCTGGACTGAGAATAGTCCATCAACCAAAATCAGTTACCAGCATCATGTAATTAGAGTATTTTAAAATAAAATAAGACAAAAACCCCTTTTTTTGTTTGCATATCACTACCAACACATGAAGACCACTCCTCAATGCCACATGGTGAGTAGTTAGATTCCATTGTTCTAAAGTAAACATGTCCCAAAGTCTGAAATCAGACTGTAACACTACAAATTCTCAGTTACCAATATGGGGGCAATTAAGTACTGCAAGTACTGTACTTCAAAGCTACGTTTGCTAGGAACATACTGACTAGCTATTTAAGGTATGCTACCAGAAATTTTGGGTTTAAAAAAAAAAAAAAAGTATACAATTTTTTATAAACCAAAAAACTACAAAAAAGACTACTTTTACTAGATATGTGAACCTTAAATATGATCCAATATTCATTCATTCACTTTATTTGCTTGATCCTTTATAGGGTCGTGGGAGAGCTGGTGCCCAGCCGGCAGCACAGGGTGCAAGGCAGGAACGACCCTAGACAGAGCGCCAATCCATCGTAGGTCGCACACTCTCACACACGGTCGGGGCACTTTAGAGACACCAATTAACCTAATGCACAATGTGGGGAGGACATGCAGACTGCACACAGAAAGGACCCAGACCACTCCACCTGAGATCGAACCCTGAACCTTCTCACTGTGAGGCAATAGTGCTACCCACCGAGCCACTGTGCCACCCTATGGTCCAAAATATACAACAACAATTATGGGAAACCAACCAAACAAATTAAAGCTGTTCTCCAACTTTGAAACAATTCTTAGCATGGTCAATATTTGGTTTGCAATGTATGAAACAATGTTCTGTAAACAAAAGTTACAATTTTTCCAACAAATGATCAGAATGGTCAAAAACCATTCAACCGTGAAGCATGGTGGAGGAGCATCATGGTTTAGGGCTAGCTTGCTGCTGGAGGGCCTGGACATTACTGAGGAAAGTATTTCGTTTTGTAAGTTAATATTGTATTAAAATGCTAAAGAAGATTGAAGAAATTGGAAAATGAAACAATAAAAGGACGTAAAACATGACCACTCATTAGCTAGATCTTAGTCAGATTGAGATTCTGTGGTCCAACTTGAAGAGAGAACAAAAATATTCCAGAATCTGATCAGCAGACACAGGAAGCATGATTCCTAGTAAATGAGGTTATTCAGTTACTTTTTCCCCCTAATCAAGACTGACTTTTTTTGGCATTTGTCTATTATCATAAAAGAACACTGCAGCTGCATAGCAAGAAGAGAAAAAAAAATCCAGCTGTAAGAACGGCATAGTCGCGATGCTACTATGTGTAACTTTTTGATTCCTTGTGGAAGAAGGTCAAGGACAGTCACTTGAAAGAGTCTGTCAAACCTAAAGAAGATCCTTCCTATCAGAAGTTTAATGCCCCCTCCCTAATGCCTCATCTTTATCTTATGAGCTGCATGTGTTTGATAAGTGTCAGACATTCACACCCACAAAATCAACATATTCTGGTTAATTCTCCCCATTTCCTTTCACTCTTGTGTGGACTGACAGCTTCATGGAAAATAATGAAATGATTGGGTATGAAAACCAGCAGCACATTCACAGAAAAATCACGTTAGTAAAAAAAAGTCCACCTTGTTTGGGGGTAAAGCCAGTCTGCAGTTACACTTTCTTTTACAATTGAAAGTAGATTTGCCTGTAAATCCTGATAAAATTGAAGTTAGGTGCAGAAGTGGGTCAAGGATTAAGGTACTTGACTTTTGATCTGAAGGTGGAGGATTCAGTACCCAGCAGTGGTGTGCGGACACTGCTGGGCCCATAAGCAAAGCATTTAAACCTCAGTTGTGCCTTGTAGAGTTTGTAATAAATTCCTAAATGTTGTAAAGGTAACAAGTGCCATCATATTTTAGTTTTAAGCTCCACAACATCAAGATTTTCACGTGCAATATTCCGGTGATGGACTGGCGTCCAATCCAGGGTTCTGTGCCTTAATCCTGTGTTCTCAGACATTCTCTCCCTGGAACTTTGACCAGGAATTGGTTATATTAAATATATAAATATTAAATTGGTTAATATTTAATTAGGACTCTCATGAGCACTGCTGTCGCATAGTAATGAGTACTGCCATATAAGGAAGTGTCTAAAATATACAAATCTGTTCTCTATCATACAGAACTATAAAGTAACCCATGTAATACAGTGAATGCTAAATAGAGACCCATTTTAGACACAGTCTAGGTGTAAACTGTTGACCCAGCATCAAGCAAGGCCAATTAGTCATTAGTGAGATAGCCTGTCATGTCTGTGATGTTAGCTTGGAGCTAATGCTACCCTAAATAACCTTATACTGAAACAGTTTTAGCTACTAGTAAATGACTCACTGAGAACATAATGGCTGAAGAGACTCTTACCGACATCCCACTCATTTCTACCCAAGACTAATGCAGACTAGGCTAATGACCTGTTAGCAAACAGGCCTGCGAGCTTTGGATTATTTACACTGCCTCCCAAATAACAAAATATACAACATAACCAATTTAACAGAAGTCAAACTCCGGTGTACCAACTCCCACTAACATTTATGGGGTATTTTATTCATCTAAACCACTGTATGAACCACTGACCCACTCAATGAATGAAGATCAGGAAAATACCAGTACAGGTACTCCCTGTTTCACAATTTTACTTTACAAGAGGAATGGAATAATACACAAATACACATTCAACAGAAACCATATTCTGAACTTAGAATTTCGATTCCCAAAGGCAAGGGATATGCAGCACGATGCTCTCTTGCAGATGCTGGGCATCCGGGCAGCAGCGCCCTCAGCTAATATGCTTTGTTTTACACTTTTAATATATAATTATATAAATTCAATAAAAAGCTGTGTGTTAGTGATTTTTGCCCAACTGTAGGTTAATGCAAGTGTTTAAGGTAGGCTACTCAATTATATACATTATAAATATTGAACTCTTCTGTCATTCTGATATCCGATGGGTTTGCCGAAACTTAACCTCATCGTGAATTGGCGAGCACCTGTAGATGGAAGTAGATGTTCTGAATGGCTTCCTACTTCTACCTACTCTCTATTGTTATTCATCAGGCAATTATGGGATAATGGTTGTTGGTTTTATATTGCAGCATTTAGTGACTGACATAATGGAAAGCAGTTTTAAAACTACAGGAAGCAGCTTGGAATTTCATCGTAGGAAATAATGCAAGTAAGCTCCTGCTATTCACTATATCAAATGGATTAAATATGATCCATTTCTCGATAACTAAGTAGCCAACACAGTACAACAATTTTGCCTAGGAGAGGTCAGACCCAGCGTCAGTCCATTGCACCTGTAAGTGCCTTTAACATATTGACTCCGAGTGAGCTGTTTTGGTAGCCTGTGTGCTTTAAGGCCTTAGTGTTCAGTGCGAGTAATGAGTTGTGTAACAGATGGCGTAATGGGGGATTAGATTCTCAGTGTGTGTAGAGTGAGCTGGAGACAACGGAGGGATATTACACATAGGCACATGGACAGATGAGGTGTGATAAATCAGATATAGAGGGTATCATGTGCAAAGTGGTGGCAGACAGCATCATGCTGAGACTCCTCAGCCAATCAGCTGTGCATAGGTATTAGAGCCAGGCTTCCCAGACCAAGATTATTCCAAATCAAGGAATGAAAAGAACAAAGAGTCAAAACTGATGCTCAGGACTAGACTCAATCCAGGAAAGTAAAAGTCCAGGAAACTGGCTCCTCGAGTACAAGTATTTCTGTTCTTGAGACCTTCCCAGGTATGTCCATGTAGACTCAAACGCAGGCCTCAACCATAAATGGCGTATTTAACTGGTGGGCTAAGTCAGCGTCCACAATATTGCATTTTAAAAACACATACGTGTGCTACAATCAGACAACACAGCACACGGTTATGGCTGATTTTATTGGTTATTAAACTCTCATCAGCTTAGCGCTGTTTGAGGTTCCAACTGCGCACCACATGCACCAAAAGACGAGCACTATTCAGAATGAGGACCATCTGGGCGACGGCTCGAGAGGAAAGCTCAAGCGTGGCACTTTGCCTGAAAACACACACACACACACACACGGCACTCTGCACAGACTGGCTGTAGGAAGACATTTATTCTTAGATGCACTTTTGGAAATGTTATTTTTTTCCCCCATTTAGCAGGCACAAACACTCAACCTACCACCAGTACTCCCTGTTCTGACCTGCTCAGGGCCAAATTTCTGCATTTGCAGAAGGTCTTCATCCATGTTTTTATTCGGCATTGCCAAGCAGAGATGCCTGAAATATGTGCATGTTTTCTCAATAACGAATGTTACCAAATTACCAGGATGATATCTATAATTTAGATGGCCCCACCCTCCTTTGAGGCAAATTTCCTTACATATCATCTCCAGATACGTATTCTCTGAGGCAACCTGATCACATAGAAGTTATATGGGACGTTACCTGGCTGCTGCTGCCCATCTGTGTGAGGGTGTCGTACTGCGCATTTATCCCTTACCCGGGGAAAATCAAAACACAATTTCTGTGTGCATTATTGCATTCCTATTGTAAAGTCAAAATATCATAAACCAAACCATCGCATCTGGGGAGCGCCTGTATTTAACTTTTGTCAATGAAGGCCTTTTCACACCAATTCCAATTTTTACAGATGACAAAAAACACACGTAATCAGGCTGACCAATCAGAGCTCGGTTGTCAGGCAGAACTGCTCATTCTGGTAGCAGCAGAGCACAAGAGAACACATTGACTATAAAAACATGGATATTAAAGAAAAGATCTGGTGGAATACAGCTGAAAGGCTGGAGAATGATATTCTGCAGAGATATTTTTAGACTGCTTGTAGTACTGGGGCACAGAATTTCGAGGGGCACAGCTGTACCCCTCTGCTTGCCAATCAGGGCACAACTGTGCATAAAAACAAAAGCCTGTTCAGCACTAAATAGATATTTGTTTTTGGAAAGATGCTAGGGCCGTATGGGAAACGTAGTGTCTGTAGAGAATTTGAGTGGTGCGTCCTGAAGTTCTGCTCAGCATTCCAGGATAAAATGGACTTTTTACCACCTTGATTTTAGTGAGGCAAAGCAACATTTGGGTTTGATGATGTCCCTGATACACGCTCTCCATACACACGTGCCACAAACAAAGACAGTCGTTAGACATGACAATGCTTTAGCTTTTCACCATTCATTTTGAAATCAACTGCTATGGACAGACGCTGACACGTGCCCATATTTCATATAGCGGAAAAAAAACCCTACTAAAATTGGAGATGCGTTTTTTCCTCCGACAGTGACGTTATCCTTTGTACTCACATTCTACGCATCAACTCAAATAATAGCTCGTCCTGATTGTATAACTGCACCACTCTTGCACATCATTATAAAGATAACCCTTTCCAAAATGGAATTTGAGTCTACCTGCTGCTTCTGGCTTCTGCTGTGAGGGAACAGGCTGGTTCACTGTGGAGCAGCAAAGGGGGCATTGAGTAGCCCAGACACACACCATCTGCCCTGGAGCATCTAGCCAAACCCCACATCTGTTCCATAAACACAACTTTCCCCATTATGCAGGGTTTGTATGGTCTGCATACAGATACAGTACATAGAAACCAATACAGAGGACTGAAGGTCAGTCAGGTACATGATTTTTATGAGCAATGTTCATTCATTTCATTGATTAGCAGGCTGCACACAATTCAAGGTCCAAGAGGTCAACGACAGGCATTTATGGAAGAAACAACCAGTCTGGATCTGTAATTCAATAATATTGTTACTAATACGCAGCTGTGACATTGATAGCACTTTCCTCAGAGTCATAATGGCCCCATTTTTTTCCTGCTTAGCTAATCACAAGAGTTTGTGGCCTAGATCTGCATTGCTGACTGCACTATAGTGCCTGCTATGCAGTATTGTGGAAATGTTTGGGCACTCCTGAGCAAATTAGGTTTTGTTGGGGTTGCGCAACCAACAAAGTGTCCCAGGTCACCCATCAAAATTGGTACCAACAGAAACTGTTAGTTATACCAATTTACACACGTGAAGAACATGACATACACCACAATGTCAGTAGCTAGAGGAAGTTTGAGCTGTGTGGCATCAAATCCACCTGCATTGCCACTATGCAGCCCTGTAAAGGAGTAAAAACGCAGACTGGATGCACCCATGACTTTTTAACCAACCCCGCTAAACGGCAACAGCTGAGCTCCTACTTTTTATTGGTGCACACAGTCTTTGAGCTGCATATGGTTGCGTTTATGCGGTGCTGGGAAGACGAGGATTGGAGTTAACTGATTTTTGGGACTGTCATGGATTCGCTGACGCTGCTGTGACTGAGACCGCAGGGCCTACCCCAGTGAGAGGAGTTTGCTGAATGGCCTGTTTACACCATGTTGCTAGAGTGCTGGGATAGGTGTCCTGGTTTTGCAAAGATACAGATGGGGATATTGTGTTGGCAAACAGATGAGGTCCCAAGCAAATGAAAGCAAGGAAGGCTAAATGAAATTGAAATACACAAACATATTACCTCACTTTATACATAGACGAAGCTGGTGCCTAATTAAGCCAGTCTTGGCGGAATTGGCACATTCCCACTAACATTGGGAGCCAGAAGATAGATAGATAGATAGATAGATAGATAGATAGATAGATAGATGGATAGATGGATAGATGGATAGATGGATAGATGGATAGATGGATAGATGGATAGATGGATAGATGGATAGATGGATGGATAGATGGATAGATGGATAGATGGATAGATGGATAGATGGATAGATGGATAGATGGATAGATGGATAGATGGATAGATAGATAGATAGATAGATAGATAGATAGATAGATAGATAGATAGATAGATAGATAGATAGATAGATAGATAGATAGATAGATAGATAGATAGATGGATGGATGGATGGATGGATGGATGGATGGATGGATGGATGGATAGATAGATAGAGTACTTTATTTATCCCCAAAGGGAAATTCTAAGTCTAAGATCACTAGTGAAAATGCTTCCAATTTCCTCTACTGTAATATGGTTTGTCATTACAAAATCACCAGTTAAAAGAAGAGTTAAATCTTTGAAAAAATATATACATTTCCAAATATTAGTATTTGATATGTTCCCATTTTTGCTGTAATGACAGTGAGCACTTGAGTTTGTAAAATCTGATTTTCTGCATTATCCAGCAGGATTTCACAATATTTCAAAGAACATTTTGTAATGTTACTGACTGCACGGCTTTCTCAGTCTTCAAGTGCCCCCATAAATGCTTAATGGGCTTTAGATCAGGTGACCATAGAGGAAAGTCCATGACAGTCAGCACTTCTTGATCTTGCATTTACAACGAATTGTTGCAAAGCTTTGTTTTTTCTTGCTGCAGTATCAATTATTATAAATTCATCTAAACAAGCATTTTGGCCCAACACTGTACTGTAGGTATTCAGTACTTGGCATCTCTTACTATCCAAGATCACCCATGGTAACCTGTAGCCTCTGCAGCAATCTTTTGCCACCAATGGCTAGACACAGAACACTATTGGCTCTTTACCTTCCTATGAACCAAACCTCTAAACTTCATTCAGATGCTTACTGGAAGACATAATTGTTCTTAAAAGCAGATTTACTTACTTTTACCCCAAAACAAGATTGTTGGACCCCAAACATCTCAGGGCAGAAACAGAATGCATTTTCTCTCATTATTTCTTGAATTCTCTGCCTTCACACACATCGTTGCCATTTTCCCTCTCTTTCTCACCAATGATTTCTCTAAGAAAAGAAATGGACTGGCACTGAGACTAGGTGAGGAATGCTACAAACAGCTTTGAGTGCCAGAGAATGTCAAGGAGGAATGTAAACTCTCATTTCTCTCTAATTCTTTTCGCATACTCACGCCCTACTACACTAGTGCCAACATGATCTCATACCCAATTTGCATGCAGTGCAATGAGAAATACGGATATGTTAGCACTTAAACTGTAACAAAAGCTACCCGTGTTACCCATGTCTTTCACTCTACCCTAATTCATTTCTAATTGTTCATAAGAGTTGGACTGAATATGATTCGGTTAAAGTGTCATGCCAAGTTAAACATGCAAGGTTGGATTTCGTTTGGGTTCAGTGGTAAGAGTATGACAGTTTCTGAGACCATGTTGACTTGGGAAAGCATCAAAACTGCACACCTGCTCTTTGAAACCATGCAGTGAATGGGAATAAGCTTGTGACATTTTGTTTCATCAATGTGGGTTCATTATATTTTTAAAAAGAATTCCTGTTAGATTAGCTGTGATATTCAGCAGAGCACTCCTTTCCCTGAAATTGCAAAAAAAAAGACCATCCAATGACATGATGATATTTAATAGCAATGCTGAGGTCAGTTAGTAAGTTTTCTATTATCTTTTACAACAGTGTTTGCTGTCCAAAAGCTGGAAAAGAAGTGCTTTGTCTGTGAAAATACTTCAGTTTTGAGGATGTACAAGAGGCATTTATTATTTATTAGGACATTATGAGAATTTAAAAAGCCTTTGGTGTCAGAAATTATTAATAAGCTAATTTATTCTGTCGCTGGAGAGTCGCTTGCCATTTATAATTGATTTAAAAATATATACCGGATAAGTGTCATGTGAGAATAAAGCCAGTCTTTACAGCTCGCTCCCATCACCATCAGTGCAATGCATCCTAATGATTTGATTTGGAGAGATCTTTTGTGAAATACAGAGCTCTTTGTGTCTGGGAATTACTGGGTTTCCATAGAGACCATACGAGGAATCCCACAGAACATATTCACCAGAACTCAGCCAAAGCAACTGGACTGTATACATCATGTAAAGTGGAACCAAAGCCTTTACTGTCAGTACAGTGCATAGAAGAGCTCATTTGAAACTTCTTTGTGTTTTATCTTCATCATAGCATTTGGGAACTCTTAAGCCACCATCTGTCGCTCCATTCATATGGGGTGACAAAGCCAAATTCCCTTAGTACTTGATCAACATGGGGAAGATTTAAGAACACAAATGAAACGATGTGAGATGACCTTCGTAATTCAGGCTGTGACCTGATTTTGTCTAAGGCACTCCAATGGAAACAGTTATTCATTTATCATCATCTCATCACCTCTGCTTAACCATTTCAGGGTCGTGGTGGCAACCTGGCAAGCAAAGAAGCCCAGGCATCTCCTTGGGGATCTCCAGCCACTCCCAGACCAGCTGGAACAGCAGGTCCAGGGCCTACCCTGGAGTCTCCTCCCAGTTGTCCATGCTTGGTATACCTCCATCAGGAGGCATCCGCATCAGATGCCCGAACCACCTTAACTTGCTCAACGCGAAGGAGCAGTGGTTCTACTCTGAGGTCCTCCAGTGTGGGTGCAGTGTCGGCAGTAATGTGGCCACAGTACCAGACTATAGTGGTTAAGAGCCTTTTACTGGTCGATCTACGCCCCCAACCGTACCTATTTTCATGAGCTTTGGGTAATGACTGACGGAACAAGATCATGGATGCAAGTGACCGAAATGAGCTTTCTCTGGCAGGTTGCTGGGCGTACTCTCCGTGATCAGGCGAGGAGCTCGGCAGTCCTGGAGGAGCATTCATCTTCAGTTACTGGTTAATCAATAACACTTTGACAGAACCTTTATTTGACCAGGGCAGAAATATTAGTCTGAACTGTTAATAAAGTGTAACAAAGAGCAACAACAACTTAATCAGGAAGCTGCAAAAGCTCACAGAACAGGACCACTGAATGCTAAAGTACATAGAACATTAGTCCTACACAGCTGTAACGTTTGGCCATATCGTGCATATCAAACCACCTGTCACTTATGCCAAGGGCAGACTTTATGTGCTATATATGTTCCCTGTAGAAACTAAAAGCACTTTGCATAATGCATCAAATGAGAATGGTTGCTGAGTGACTGCTCTCTCACTTCCTCTCCCACTTATTCCCTGCCTCCTCCTCCTCACCCAGTAGCTACACTGTGTAGGCGGAAATGCTTCCTTCTCTGGTGATGTAGCTCTCTGTGGATGTCTCTCTTTCACTCACACACTAAAAGTCCCTCATGCAGAATTCAGCTCAGCAGGCATTTGTTCCCACTCGGTGTCTGCACAGAAAGGTAGCTATAGCGCCCATGCCATTTCCTGCTACTATTTAATGCAGTACTGCATCACATGGATTCATTTTCATATACAGTGGTGCTTGAAAGTTTGTGAAACCTTTAGAAGTTTCGATATATTTCTGCATAAATATGACCAAAAACATCATAAGATTTTCACACAAGTCCTAAAAGTAAAAACCCAGTTAAACAAATGAGACACAAATATTATACTTGGTCATTTATTTAGTGAGGAAAATGATCCAATATTACATATTAGTGAGTGGCAAAAGTATGTGACCCTTTGCCTTCAGTATCTGGTGTGACCCCCCCTGTGCAGCAATAACTGCAACTAAACGTTTCCTGTAACTGTTGATTAGTCCTGCACACCGGCTTGGAGGAATTTTAGCCCATTCCTCCGTACAGAACAGCTTCAGCTCTGGGATGTTGGTGGGTTTCCTCACATTAGCTGCTCACTTCAGGTCCTTCCACAACATTTCCATTGGATTAAGGTCAGGACTTTGACTTGGCCATTCCAAAACATTAACTTCATTCGTCTTTAACCATTCTTTGGTAGAACGGCTTAGGGTGTGCTTAGGGTGCCCACTCATACCTGATTTCAATCAATGGAATGACAATCAGGTGTGAGTGGGCACCCTGTTTTATTTAAAGAACAGGGATCTACCAAAGTCTGCTCTTCACAACGCGTGTTTGTGGAAGTGTATCATGGCACAAACAAAGGAGATTTCCGAGGACCTCAAAGAGCTGTTGCTCACCAGGCTGGAAAAGGTTACAAAACCATTCAGACAGATTGTCTACAAATGGAGGAAATTCAAGACCATTGTTACCCTCCCCAGGAGTGGTCGACCATCAAAGATCACCCCAAGAGCAAGGCGTGTAATAGTTGGCGAGGTCACAAAGGACCCCCAGGGTAACTTCTAAACAACTGAAGGCCTCTCTGACATTGGCTAATGTTAATGTTCATGAGTCCACCATCAGAAGAACACTGAACAACAATGGTGTGCATGGCAGGGTTGCAAGGGTTGCATCTGTCCATGAACTGAATCTCAAGAGAAGGTGGGTCATGCAGCAAGACAGTGACCCCAAGCACACCCTAAGTCATTCTACCAAAGAAAGGTTAAATAATAATAAAGTTAATGTTTTGGAATGGCCAAGTCAAAGTCCTGACCTTAATCCAATTGAAATGTTGTGGAAGGACCTGAAGCGAGCAGCTAATGTGAGGAAACCCAACATCCCAGAGCTGAAGCTGTTCTGTACGGAGGAATGGGCTAAAATTCCTCCAAGCTGGTGTGCAGGACTGATCAACAGCTACAGGAAACGGTTAGTTGCAGTTATTGCTGCACAGGGAGGGGGGGTCGGGTCACACCAGATACTGAAACAAAGGTTCACATACTTTTGCCACTCACTACTACGTAATATTGGATCATTTTCCTCAATAAATAAGTGACCAAGTATAAAATTGTCTCATTTGTTTAACTGGGTTCCCTTTATCTACTTTTAGGACTTCTGTTGAAAAGCTGATGATGTTTTAGTTCATATTTATGCAGAAATTTAGAAAATCCTAAAGGATTCACAAACTTTCAAGCACCACTGTATAAGGGATACACTATTGACTTTGTCTGGTCAAGCAGACATCAACTTCTGTCCTATCCAGGTCTTCAGACCTTTTCTCTCATTCGCAGCATCTCTGGATGTTCCTTTCTGAGTGGGTGTGTGCAGTTTGTGACAGCTCCATTTTCCCACTAAGCCACAACAAGGCCTGTGGAGATTGACGGTAACTGAAATCCATCCTGGTCCTAGCACTTGTGTCCCCACAGGCTCACATATCAAAATCCACACACAGGAAAGTGAGTAAAGCTCAAAAGCAAGTTGCTGTATGGAAGATGATGATCTCTACAGAGCACAGTTAAAGTCCTGACGGGTCAGCAAACAGTAGATTAAATATGCATTCCAGCTAGAAAATGTATGTTTTTCAAGGACTCTTACACTAGGGTTAGAAAGAGCACAATTCATCTGTTGCATGGGTTTATCCTGGTCAGGTTCACAGTGGGTCTGAAGCCTATCCTAGACGAGAGCTGGAGAAGGTGGCCAACATGGTGGGATTTAAATATGGTGCCAGTCTAGCTTTCACCATCACAGAGGCAATTAAGGTTTTCTGGTGAGGGATTTGTTGGAGGTCAGAGAAAAAAAAAAAAACAATATCCAGAAGAAAACCATTGCAAACAGAGGGAAACCATGCCAGGGAAAACATTCTTGCTTGAGCTTGGGTTGAACCTATGCAGCACCAAGAAATCTGCTGTGCCAAAAGGGTATTATGGGATTCAGGTGTCTACACCACCCTTAGTTTTAAAATAGAGGAATCTAGAGCAATTCTAATTCTTGAGCTGTGGTTCAAGGAAATACGAGTTTTTGCTGCAAAGTAAGTGTTCTGAAAACCAGGGACTGTTAGGGTGGAGACTGAAATAATGGCCTTAGATTGAAATGAAAAATGTCACTGTCTTGATTCTTGAGTCACATAAGAATCAAAATAGCAGTACATTTTTGCTATGATTTCACATATTAATGGCAGCGGATTGATGACTCTTCCCAGATCTCTCCACTGGAGCTGCAGTGGGTTGCACTGCCTAATACAGAGCCTTTGTACATAACATCTTTAAAAATATTGTAATAAATAGGTAATCTTACTACCTGCAGCTCCATGAGTCCCACTGGTGTGGATTCATTGAAATTTGAGAAGTCATGCAGGTTCCTGATTTACAGACTGACACTTTATTATGTGGTTTTGCCCCTTTGAGAGGACAACCAGTCATCATAAAGACAAGCCTTGTGTCCATGCTGGGCAAAAAAGTGCAATGTCCAATTACAGCAGAGATGTTTTCTTGTGTGCAAAAGCAACTCTCCCCACTCAATTAACTGCCAGTGATTCGCCAGTGTCTGGGAGTGGCTTAAAATTAAAAGCTGTTAGCTTTCATAAGCTTTAATCTAGCGTAGTATTCAATCAGCAAGTACACAACCGCATTAGATATCCAGATTCGCACAGGCATCAGTGAGAGTCTATTAGCTCTGTGTCCGGTTCTCAAAGAATATTTTACACACACTATGCACTGTTTATAAAAAGGAGTTTGAGTTTAATGAATGAACAGGATAATATCTGATAAAATATTGAATATCAGACACTTTGGTAAACATTTCATCGCCGCATTTCAATGAAACTGTTTACACAGCGGTAGAAAAATGTCTACCGGTAGCGATTTGGCTATATTTTTATACGATAGCATTTATAGATCATTCACACTTTGCTGTAAACACACCTCAAACCTCAAGCAGAGTGTGTATGGCTTTTACTCTTTTACGTGAGACAGCCAAGAGGAAGGATGGAAGAATGTGAGGAGCATTTCAGAGAAAAAACATTATCTGTAGTGTCACAACAGTTGCTTTATCATCTTAAAATGAAGCATTCTAAGCAGTATTACGAAAGTCAAACAATGCGTGTCATATTCTGTGATGAAACGAATCAAAGAATCACTTCACAAGGGTTTGGCTGAACGTTCTGTTAAAGCTACTCCACATGAAGAAATCTAACAGATGGTAGAACATAAATGCCAACACATCTTGACTGAAGATATTCTGAAACGTAGCTATAATCCTCAAGAATAAGGTATTTGAAAAACAGAAAAACTGTTCAGCAGCTGCTGGTTATCAGAGTATCACTGTGCTCAGTCATCAGCTCAAGGCCTGCCAGCAGGAAGCATGGCCTCACTCTACAGTTCTCTCATACTTCCTGTCTTCTCTCACTGGTTCTCATTGTACCTCCGTCCTCCGTGTCACCAACGTCTCCTTACAACTGTCCCCAATGGCTTTAATGGCTAGCTAGATCCTCTGGAGGAGGCGGTTCTAAACACAGTCACTCGTATTCCTTGTCCTGTAATAGGAGGGTATTTATAAATGACATGCTCTCCTTTCCTTTTCCGCACACAGTCCCTCTGAAACATCCACACAGAGCAAAATGTGTTCTTCCTTATTCAAAGTGAGGTGCTGAGGGCTTGAGGCTCCATTTGGACTCGTGCACTTGGGGCTCGGGACTGGACTAGGACTCTTACATTAAGACAAATAAGTGACCACGGGTCCTAAAAAGGTTAGTGATAACAGCCAACCACATAGAAAAACAGTGAGAACCACAATAGCACTTCATGTACTTATAAGGTCCACTTTAATATTTTTTACTCACCAATCATGGGGCAGTATTCAGATTTATATGAAGCACAAGGAGCTCAGGTTTTACCTATATCACCTCGATTCAATGCGAGTCACTCCAGGATCCTGAGTCTAAGCAGGAAATGTTAAAATGGGACTTACTTTATAGCTACCTTCTACATCGTGTAAGTACACAACTCCATTAATTCATATAATACCTTATACAATGTGGATTTTCCTGGAATCCTGGAAAGGATTCATTCAGTTTACATTATTGCCTATGGGAAAAATTCCCTCGATACTCTTTTTCGGCACTCAATGAAACTTCTGGCCACCCAAGCTCACAAAATAGTCCACAGGACTGAAATCTGGCTGTGGACAAAACATTAGCAACTCAACTGACGCTGATGCTTTGTGCGTTTGGTTTCCATGACTAAACAGAAAGACACAAGCCTAGCAGCACACACAATGCTAAGAGTTACCTGATCACACATTTTTTTAATTCATCTGTTGGATGAAGCAGGCAGTGGTGGACATCAGGAAGATGCGACCTGCATGAAAGCGTAATCCAACATTTGGTGGAGGAGGAATAAATCTGTGGATGGTTATGATGGTAATGATGGTTTAGGCCAGGCTCATTAGGTGCAGTAAAGTGGAATCTTTACACCACAGCATACGATGACATTCTAGTGTTCCTGTTTCAGCATTGATGTGGAAGAACATGTTCTGCACAGAACCCTGACCTCCCATCCAGCACTATCAGTATATGGTAAATATAGAAGAAAGCCTTTCCAGAAGTGTGAAAGCTTGGTTTGGTTTCAAACATCCACAAGGGGTTTGCCACTGAGTGTCTCACGTGCACACAGTGGCAAATGAGAATGACTACAGTGCGGCATGTGTGTTAGGCTAAACTTTGATTCCCATTTTGTTCAGCAGCATGCTTGTGTTTTGAATGATCTGAGTGTATTGATTATGTGTTTGCGTACGTTACTGCAGGGAAGTGTCAAGCCCCAGGCAAGGCAAAACATAGTCGAGTTTTTTTTTTTTTCCTGCACTCTGGAGGAACATTTCTGACCTCCGACTTTTGCCCAATTGAATATCAAAGATGTTTACATGGGAGCAGCTGAACACTGGAGGCAAGATTCAAGAGCCATTGCAAACCCTCACCCACCATCAGCAATGTAGTTTCAAAGGCACTCTAGCTCACGAGAATCCATAAAGAAACACTTCAGCATAGTTCATAGGATATATACTATATAGAGTGTATGAGTGGTCAGGGTCAATCTGGTGCCCATCCCTGGAAAACACAGGATGCCGGTATAAGCATGTCCTGGATGGAATGCCAGTCTATCACAAGGCTGGGCAGAGGTCACTGTTGCAGTACCAGGGTCATCCTCCCTCAGACACAGCTAATCGTGACTGTACATAACACCCCACCCAGCTGGAAGGCATCGGCAGGACTCAAACCCAGGTTACCACAGTGGTGGGCTACATTGTCAGACCTCCTTGTGGACCAACTATTAGTTTTTGTCCCTGCTTATCATGGCAGGAGTTCATGGGGAAGGGTTGGTGCAAGCATGTGATCTGGATAATGTCATGACCTGTTGTTGATGGTATAGGTCAATTGAATTTATTGACCTGTGCCATGAATAGGGCTTCAGGGGAAGAGCGCCGACCCTGTGCAAATTGCATGCAAGAACCACGCTCTCCATTTCCTACAGTGGCTGACAGAAACCTAAACCTTCAGCTTCCATGCTCCATATTGCATGTTTGTTTTTCATCAAGTTAGTTTAATGGGAATTGAGAACAGTGATATATTAAAAAGAAAACAATATCTATGTATGCATATACGCAGCTCTAGTAGCTCAGTAGTAAGAGCCAGCTGCTGGAAATGGCAGTTCCATAGGGTCCTGTGATCAGTGGAAGCTTCTGATCTTTCAAAGAAGGGAAGCTCATTTATACGTAAACGATATTAAACTCAAACAAGGAAAAGTTGAAATGATGTTAAACTGAAACAAGGAAATACTATGTGTGTTTTAAAACAATGAATTCTGAATTATATCAGAGAACTCTAAAGGAAAATATCAGGACACCTGTCCATGAACTGAATCACACAAGCCGTTCTACCAAAGAATGGTTAAAGAAGAATAAAGTTCACATTTTGGAATGGCCAGGTCAAAGTCCTGACCTTAATCCAATCGAAATGTTGTGGAAGGACCTGAAGCGAGCAGTTAGGGTGAGGAAACCCACCAACATCCCAGAGTTGAAGCTGTTCTGTACGGAGGAATGGGCTAAAATTCCTCCAAGCCGGTGTGCAGGACTGATCAACAGTTACAGGAAACGTTTAGTTGCAGTTATTGCTGCACAGGGAGGGGTCACACCAGATACTGAAAGCAAAGGTTCACATACTTTTGCCACTCACTAATATGTAATATTGGATAATTTTTTGCAATAAATAAATGAGAATTGTGGGTTAAGGGTCTTGATTAAGGGCCCAACATTGGCAGCTTGGCAGAACCCTGGACCTTCAGGTCAATAGTCTAGTATGTGCATTACACAGTAAAAAAATGCAACTTCTTAAACTTAGAGTCAAGACAGGACATCAGGAGCTTTAAAAATACATTAACCGCGATACTGTACTTGCCTGGTGGAGAATGGCCAGCTCAGCCAATTCCTGATTTTCTAAAATGACTAATAACTGACTGACATAACATCCATCATCAGACATTAGACTTTTACCGATTTTGCTATATTAAACAATGTCCCATTTATTATAACTGCTCAACTAATCCCAGTCCCAACTACTACACTACTCCCAACTACTCACTATTCCCATGCTGACACTAACTAGGCTGTACAATTAGGCCAGGCAATATCAGACTGACTAGACTGTGATTGCATATTATGGTGCAATGTTTTTTTTTCTCTCAATACAGAGCAGCTCACTATCAATCAGTGAATGGCCTATGAACTTAAGCACATTCTGGTCAAATTGTGTCAGACAATAACCATCTCTGGAGGGAACAAACCTCAATATAAGCCATATCTGAAAAAGTTCAAAGAGTGCAAAAGTTCATTTACTGTTTCAGACGATATACCAGGGAATTTGTAAGGCCTCAGAACTTGGTTATGGTCAATAAATGTATCAATTCACTGGCCAAAGAGTGGCGCAAATGGTTAGCAAGGTCGCTGCACAGCTCCAGAGATTCACAGTGCAATCCCGACCTCAGACTCAGCCTGGATGGGTTTACTCTGGAATTTTTTAATATGATTTTGCTAAATGTAGGCCACTTTACTCAGTAAATCAGCAGAACTCCAACCAATTCAACAGTGGGATTATTTGGAACAGCAGGAGTAGTAAATGGGAAATGGGTACCAAACCTGAGCTGAATTACACCTAGTCAGTGAAGAAAAACCACAAGAAACTCAAGAACCTGGTTTAATTCTTACCTGACAGAATTGGGGCTCTTAATAAAATATATAAAAATATATATATA
>JAJAGP010000494.1:285797-389901 GCA_025084515.1 Ancistrus triradiatus
CACTTAATGTCGATGTGCATACTTCACATTCTATTTGAACTATGACTCCATGACTTTAATTCGCTCTTAGATTTATCATCTACGCCGCCCAAGGAGGTTGGGTCCCTTTTTGAGTCTTGGTCCTCCCAAGGTTTCTTCCTAGAACTAGGGAGTTTTTCCTTGCCACTGTCGCCCTAGGCTTGCTCAATTTGGGATTGGACGTAGTTATTAGGAGATTATCTAAACTTGTAAAGTTGCTTTGAGACAATGCTCCATTGTAAAAAGCGCTATATAAATAAATCTGACTTGACTTGACTATATATATGCCCTGTAATATTTTATATATTTGTATGTGTGTGTGTATATTTTATATATATATATATATATATATATATATATATACACACACACACACACACACACACCATATATTACCTAAGACATTAAAAACAAGACTAATTTTTGACCCACAATTCAGAGCCCACACTGCAGCTACAATATAAAAGCATTGAGTTGACTGCTGTCTAATCACAGTCCTCCATGGCTGTGCTGCTGTTTCAGCCTTGTCAGCAAACATGCATGCACAAGTCAAGGTCATAGTGTTCCATATGGCCCAGTCGTTTTCTGGCACCACCCACAGTTTCATCGTCCTCTTCGTTCACAGCTGAACTGCCACACGTACACACCACACATGGCTGCAGTGCACCACTACAGATGATACAGTAAACTCTGTAATCAATATCCTTTATCACATGTACTACTTGTACAAGATGCAGCTGTATGGGTAAAACACCACTCTGAAGCCATAATGCCACAAAAGTAATATATAAAAAATTTGATTATTACACAATATATGCCCTGTAATATGTCTCAAGGTTGCTTAGAAATATTTCTAAATATACCTATGAAGGTGTCAGGAGTGGCCTGCAGAAACTGTGCGAGAAGTGAGCATATTTAGCTCTAGTGTGTTGCATTGCAAAAACATAGTTTTTCCATCTCTGCTGCTCTCCACCACCAACCCCACTCCCATACATAGGAACTAATTCACGGTTCTTGTGCCGCTTTGGGTAGTTCATCTGAGTGGAGACACTTGTGGCTCATGTGGATCACCCAAGTGACAAAAAACCCCACACCATTATGCGATTATGCGTTAATTACGCCCTTCAGTGTAATTGCAGATTCTGAACACCAGAGGGTGCAGTCATACAAACACATATCTGTTATTTAAGATACAATGAAGCTACATTAGAGCAATTGATTTAAAATTGTAAGCCTGTTTCTAGTCATTTATTATGCTTTCAGGGGACCAAAGTTGTTTTTTTAAGAATTTATACAATAAAACATGCTTTGTTTTGCATTGTTTACACTTCAGAACTAAAAAGAAAAGTCTTTTATCAAACGTAAAGAAAACTGACTTGTGAACTTGGTATCATGAATCAAATCAAATTGTGAGTGCACTGTCACACTCCTAAAAACAGTACACATATTTAATATTTACAGAAGCTCACCACCAAATCAACTCAGGTTCAAGACCGGCGGTGACTTGCGACCAGTTCGGACAACACATTCAGACACAAATGGTCTGGACTGTGTTTTGACAGAGAACAGGCCAGTCAGGGGATCATCCCCCAGCATTGCAACAGCAGCCTCTCCCAGCCTTCTGCCCTCGAGGGAAAGGCATGAGACCTCCCTGCGACCCTGTTCAGGATAAACAGAGGATTGTCTACAAATAAATTGACTTGTTCTTATAACTTGTGCAATGAGACCTTTAATAAGAAGAAATATAATCCGTTTGCCTGCATTACTAATGTTTTTTGTATCATCTCAATATCCGATATCAGTTATTTGCTCCTTTCAACAAAAACGTAACTAATAAAGCTTTCTTATATGGACCTGCCATTGATCCGTAAAAGCCCACAAGGTCATAACTGTCCTTATGCAGTAAAGGGATTAATACATGACACATTTGGAAGAGTTGGCCTGCATGTGGCTCAGTCCTGTCACAGAAGCTCTTAATCCAGACATGTTAAAACCCGAGTCAGACAATCTGGCTAGACACTGGCACATAATTAGTCTAGCTCAGCCTATCCTGCAGGTAAGACATTCATAATATACTAATAAACACATTAGCACATGTACAAAGTGGTTAGGCTGCTCCTACAGAGAGGGCTCTAAACATCTGCAGCTCCACCTATAACTCAAGAGATACCACACAGTCTCTCTCTCACACTCACTCTCACACACACTCTCAGCAGCATCACCCCACTGCAGCAGGTCCACAGGCACTCCCCGCCCCTCTGCAGCACGCTTACCTTTGTGACAGTCATGCAGAGAGAGGGCGAGAGTTACCAGCTTCTATCCCCGAAATGCAGTGTTGAATGTGCTGTTCAGCAGCAGAGCGAGAAGCAGTCAAAGCAGATGAACAAGCAGGACGGGAAGGGACTGCTGCTTCACCGGGGCACTGCAGTGAAGTCTGTTCTGCTTCCTACTACATGGAAAACAGCCCTCCCTCCTCCTCCTCCTCCTCCTCCTCCTGTCTCTCACTTGCTCACCCAAGCTCTCGCACTATCTCTCCACCCCTTTGCTGTATTGAGTGATTAGTGTGCTCTAGTAAAGCTTACCGGCTACAGCTGAGAGATCAATTGCAGGAATCTGCAGCTGAAAACATTCAAATACTTTTACACTTATGCGTGGACAGTTTGAAAAGTTGATAGTTAAGGGCCTAACAATGGGAGATTGATAGTAATAGGCCCCAGTAGTGCAGTACTGGGCTTTTCTCTTAGTTTACGCAAACATTAGCGGGTTTTCCCATCCACCAAGTTTTTGCGAATTTTGAAGTAAAGTTAGGGTTTTCCGAATAAACAATGATGTATCAACATGCAAGTCACGATTCCATTCCATCCCTATCAGACCAAAAACGAAACCGGTATTGATGGGTCTAGATGTTATTTAATAGTAGAGTCTGATGTAGCTGATGAATCGGATAAGAAAATGAAGGAATGAAGAGGTGGGTGTGTTAAAGATAGCTGCGTTATGCATGCTGCCGGGAGAACCAACACACCACATCTCAGCCTTCATTAGGTGTGCCACTGTTCGTCCTGCCCAGCATCTCTGAACTCCAAAGAGCACAGCCATAAATGGCTGTAAAGACTATTCTGTTAAATTCCTCTACTTTTGCTTGTTTCAATGCCACCAATCCTTACAGGAACATACGTCATCTAAAGTTTATCCGCATAGCTGTAGGGGATGGAAACACGACTTAAGTTGCATTGTTTCCGGTTGAAATTCTATAAACGCACATAACACTCGCAAAAGATTTGGATGGAAACCCGACTATTTACAGTGTTTAGTAGACACCCTAACCAAGAGTGATTCACAGCTGAGAAGCTGAGGGCTAAGAACCTTGCACAAAGGCCCAACAGTCACAGACTTTCAGTAATGGCTTGAATCCTCAATAGCCCAGATTGATTATTTAGCAAAACTACTCGGTTTTTGACTAAACAGTAGAACTTGAAGAGTCTAGTTCAAGTACCCAGCAGAAAGAGCTTGGCAGATTCAAGAAAGTGTGTTAAGAAAGATCATACTTTTTAAACACTTTTCTTAAGAACACTTCTAAGAACAAGTGAGATTCTTGAAAACATTACTTTTTTTAATGGTTTCTTAACCTTTCGATAGCCTCACACTTGTCTTGGGCTTAAGACTTGACAAGGTAAGCTTAAACAGTTCAGTTAGTTTAGTGGAAATAAGGCCTACATACTTTCAATTCAATGGTACTTTTGCATAACCTTGTCTTTTCTTTCCACCGTGACCCCACAATTATCACATTTTCCAAGGAGGATTCTTCCACCATCACTTGTTTCTTGATTTGAAGTTTTTCCTCCATTTTGCTGGATTAAACTAAATAAGGGTAAATACATTTACATTTACAGCATTTAGCAGACGTCCTTATCCAGAGCGACTTACAGAAGTGCTTTGTATTCTTCCTAGTAACCAAAACCTCATTAGTACAAGTAAGCAATAACCCAAGAACACAATCCAGATACAACTTGCTAGTATCTGGTGTAGATAAATAAACAAATCAATGATTTTTAAGTGCTGGGTGAAGAGGTGAGCCTTTAGTCGCCTCTTGAAGACAGCAAGAGAGTGCCAGGACGGAGAAGAGTCTTGATGCTAGTCTTCCTTTAACCTTATGTAGAGGAGCCAGTCGAGCCAAGCTTGTGTCCCGGAGGGAATGAGGTACAGAGCATGGTTTGACCAGAGCCTTTAGCCAAGATGGTGCCGTTCCATTTTTGGCTTTGTAGGCAAGCATCAAGGTTTTGTATCTGGTGAGGGCAGCTACAGGGAGCCAGTGAAGTGAACGCAGCAGTGGGGTGACATGAGAAAACTTGGGTAGATTCTGAATCAGTTGCAGGGGTCTGATTGTACGCATTGGAAGACCAGCCAGAAGAGCATTGCAATAACCTACTTTTGACACAACAAGAGACTGGGCAAGCACCCGGGTGGCTTCCCTGGACAGGAAGAGTCGATATTGTAGAGAAGGTACCTGCATGACTGGGTAAGTTTGGCAATACAAATAGAAAATACAAATTCAAAATGTGTCTTATGCCATACACAGGTATTCCCCGATTTATGATGGGGATACATTCTGACAAAATCCATCGCATCCGGCTTTTCCCCACTACATTTCCCAGCGCTCATCACTTCCACCACATAACTCCCCATGTCACACACTGCGCTCATCTAGCACAGGAGAGTGCAGCAGAGTATCATACTGTGTATCACTTGCCTGAAGAGAACTCATAACTCAATCAAAACTGAATGTGTATTTATGTTTACTATATTAAGATAATATTAACAAGAACTGCATTTAAGAACATTCTTATGTTCTAACTTCTTAATGATTGTCTTAAGAACCTTCACAAGTTTTTTTTCTTAAGAACACTTTTGTGAATCCAGTCCCTGGGATTTATACTCCCAACCTGGTGTCCAATCATCAATCACTGTGCAGTACGTGTAAGAAATGGATAAGGATATACATAGTGCAAAAGGCAGGACTTGGGTGTGACTGAATCACTTCCCATTCTCCCTCTCTATATATAGCGCACTATATAGGGTGTTGGCCATTTTGTACTGCTGTCCGAATTCTCAGTAGAAATCTGAATTCCCACATTACCCATAAGGCACCAAACCTGTGTACAATCCATCCACACAGCAATTTCTTTCATCTCTAAATTTATTGCAGATGGCAGATAATACGGATGTAAAATTAAGCATGTGCTCAATCAAATGGCAGCTCGTGTGGAAGAAACGAGAGCCAGAGTTTCAGTCAAGTCTTATTGAGAAGAGGGTTTTAGTTGTCTAGAATTAAAACATTAAAACATTTTCAAAAATATCAATTTGGCATGCTTCCTGAATTCTGTTACGTGGTCTCCTTCAGTTGTACCCTACATAGTGCCCTATATAGAACAGTGCAATTCATTAATAAGGTATGAATTCAGCCACACATTTCCAGAGTTCTTCCCAGTTTAACAATGAACCGTTGGTACAGCTGCTAGGTGTATACTGCCACCTAGCGCGCGGTAGTGCTTGTGACCTTGACAAAACAGCTCCGTGTTCAAAAAGAGTTTACTTGAGAAGATAAAATGATGATTACAGACTGAAAAGTAATTCTAAATAGAAGTTTCACAAGATGTGTGGCTCAAAGGACACTACAGAGTTACCAATATTAAAGCGACCAGCTTGTGCAGCTTTAGCAGACGACTTTATCAAGAGCGACTAACAACTGATACGATCTTGCAACAAACAATCCGAGTAATTGTGGTTTCAAGGCTTTGCTTGAGGACAGCGGCATACTGGTAGTGCTGGGACTTGAAAAATCAAGCTTATTGGTCAATACTCCAGTATCAAAAGCACAGCTCAGCGGTTGATGGATTTATTACTCTAACTGGAAAACAACTGTGGCTAAATGACAAGATTGATGAAGCAAGTAGAGAAGCACTCACAGCCATGATCAGAACTGGCTACACATTTGGTCATAGACTTGCTTGAAAACAAAATGATTTCCACCTCATATCACCTTTACATACAGTAGGTCACAGTCACTGAAAACTCGCAACGGGTGCAGCGTATATTCATGATTATACACTACCCTCTAGTGGTCATGTGGAAGTACTGCACGTTTATCATTCAGTGTGTGAAATGAGCAGATTTACAGCTGATTTGTGGCGCCGTTAGTAAAGTTTTCTCTAACACTCACCTTGGGTTGTGCATTTCTTCATCCCGTGTCCGTCGAAGCATTATATCCCTATAGTCTAAACACAAACCGGCATTACACTGCGACATCTTCACAATATTTTGGCCAAAACTCTGCTCTGTGGACACATAAGAGACACATAACATGTCCTCATTACAGCGTGTGAAGACTTCAATACTAGATGTAACACAAATGATCAAACAAGCTAAAAATGTAAATTAATAAACTTACAACAACACCAACAAGGCTGATACATAAACATGCACTCAGTCAGCATTACGATCCACACACTTCACAAACTCGCAACTAACTGCGTTGGACGCCATTAGTAAGTAACAACAGTTGTATCATACCATTTTATGAGTTGTTTTACAAATTAAATGAACACCAATAAGTAAATTTTTCATTAAATACAGCATTGCAAAATCAACGAATCTCCTATTACTAACACACATCGGCCGAAAATAAAGATATTTTCACATAATAAACAGTCAAAAGCCAAACACTTCCCGTCCTACACACGGCAATTGCACGCCAATTTTGGCGGGAACTGGATGCTATATAGCCTATGAACCATGACTGTTTTAAGATGTTCTTTGTTTCCTTCTGAAGGCAGAGCCGTGTTCAATGCAGGTAAGAGCGCAAACCACTCACAAAATAAAAATAAATACTCAGTAAAGGCATGAAATAAGTGTAGCTGACCTACTTTGTACGATAAATGTCCACATCATCATCATCATCATCATCATCCTCATCCTCAACTAACTCCTTATATGTTGTTAACATCAGTACGAAAGTAACACCAGTAACAAAGTGTGAATTTGATTAATGATAATTGTTGGTTATAGTCTTTAAATGGAGTAAAAGTTCCTTTCTTTCACAATCCCGAATTAAGTATCTGACACCAACTATGCTAGTTAAGCCACAACTGTAGCTAGTATGATAATTTATATGCCATAATATATCATGTGGAACTGCTAAATCAACTGGTGTATTTTTCGGTAGGTGTTCTGGGTTTAGTGCCGTTAATCGTCAGGTGCTTTGTTACAGTCTTGACTGGTCTCTAACACTGGCGACTTTGTGAAAGTACTTGCTCTTGAATTGAGCTCCGTCTTCTGATCGCGGTCTTGACTGACAGTTGAACACCAGGTCTCTGTTATGGTCTTTGCTGTTGGTCTTCCTCTTTGACTTGGACTTGAATAGTCAAGGACTCAGTTTGGACTTGGACTCACCTAAGATTGTCTTGAAGACATCTGTACACTTAATGATAAAGAGAAACACTCTGTCTCTCTGTCTAGCTGATGGGGCTCAACTGAATGTGACAAGTAAGGTTTGCCTCATTTTTTAATTAATTAATTTATTTATTAATTTATTTATTTTGTGAATCATGTGCATCTTGTCAGAGAGTTGTGAGACCAGCCTTGTTGTATGGGTTAGAGACAGTGGCACTGACAAAGAGACAGGATGCAGAGCTGGAGGCAGCAGAACTTAAGATGTTGAGGTTCACTTTAGGAGTGTCCAGGGTGGACAGGATTAGGAATGAGATCATCAGAGGGACAGCACAGGTTGGAAAATTGGGAGACAAAGTTCGAGAGGGAAGACTGAGATGGTTTGGACATGTGCAGAGGAGGGATAGTGGATATATTGGTAGGAGGATGTTGGAGATTTAGCTGCCTGGCAAGAGACGGAGAGGAAGACCAAAGAGGAGTTATATGGTTGTGGTAAATGAAGATATGCAGGGAGTTGTGGTGAGAGTAGAGGATGTGGAGGATAGGGTGAGGTGGAAAAGTTTAACTCGCTGTGGCGAATCCTGATAAAGGGAGAAGCTGAAAAAAGAAGAAGAAGAAGATGTGCATCTTGTCTACTAAACATTCTGTAGGATTGCTTAAGCAAATTTGGCGTCATAAATAAAGGTCTTTAGCTGTAGTTTGATTTTGGTACAGAAATGAGAGCAAAATCAGGTTTTTTAGTTTCTGCCATTCCTGGAGAATTGTGGATAGCATGTAGTTTTGCAGTGGGAGCGGCATTCTAAAAGATGTCATTTACGACCAGTGATGTTATGGTTAGAGATGCAGGTTTCAAGCTCCTGTATTGACACGCTCCCACCATATGGGGTCAGTGTTATCCACTCTGCCTGCTGGTTGAGATTTAGAAACAACAAGACTCCTGTACCTCCTCCCATCAGCATCTTCCTTCAGAACCCACTGCAATCGTCCGAGATGTGCACCGTCGGCCCACTAAATCCCTCCCCTCAGAAATCGTTACTCTTGTGGAACTTTTAATGTGCTGATCTCCGATTACGCTTTCCCATGTGCAAGACACTCTGCTCCAGTCAAACACTGTCTGCACACAAACCACTTCCTTCAGCAGCCACGGGAACGGGTGAGGGGGAACAGGACGGGGATGGATGAGGTGAAGTGTATGAAGAGATGTTGAGATACAGTGAGAAGAGAGACAGAGGAAGCAGCCAGCTGAGTCTTGCCACGGTCTTATAATTTTGCATCTCATTTGTACTAATGAACAAATGCTAGTTTCTTACTTTTCTTGTTCAGTGTCTTTCAGATCTCTCAGTAAGGATGTAATGTTTTATGCATACAGTATAATGTGGTAAAGTCTCAAATGGCCATACCTACTCGACCATTTTATTGTCCATCAATAGTGCAATGGGCTTATACGTGCCAATACACGTCCATACATAACAGCATGAAATTAGTGTGAGCACAACACTGTATCGATGTGAAACTCCTTTAGAAAGGGCTGTGTAGTTAACACCACTCCAGCTGCTCCTTTTGGATGTGTACAACTGCTCAACCATGGAAACACCTCACACCTTATAAAAATTAAACTGGAACTTAAGTAGTTAGGCTGCTTTCCTGCAGCAGGTATCAATGGTTCAAAACCAATTTACTGCTCAAAGCTGATTAGTGATAGGTTGTTTACATTTTCTTTTTAATGTGACCTGTATAAAAAACTAGTCTGATCTGGTCATGTTCTTAAATTGATGGACAAATGCAGAAGAGTATTGAGCCACCTGACACAGCAACTTGGAAGTAAATAAACAAAATGGAGCTTATGGTAGTTGGTAGTAGTAATGGAGTAGGTGGTGTAGAGGGCCAAGATTTTGATGGGTTTCTGTGGAGAGAACTTCCTCAATCCATGACCGACCACATGAGTGGTGGCACCACAACATAGGTTGCTCTACAGACATGAATTCATTGAAAACTTTTCAGTGTTTCAGCTAGTTATGAAGCAGGACACTAATTTGACGTGATATACATCACAAAGTGAGCACTGGATGTATTGTGCTGGCTGATAATGGTAAATGAAAACTAATATTAATAAATGAGACACCTTAACTTAAATGAACATTTACACTACAAATGCAGCATCTGTTTGCATACGGTCTTATTTATGAATAAAAAAAATATTTTCTCTGCATTTTCACCACTATTTTTGAATATCGGCCACCATTCTGACACTATTCCACTATTTGAGTGCAGGCATTGGCCGGTGGCGATTATCTAAAAATGGCATTAATCTGCCTGATTAATTGGTCTGCTGTTTAATCGGTATAACTCTCGCCAAGCATTGACTAACCCGATTGGGATCGCCAAGTGTTTAACTGTAGGAGTTTTACAAAACTGTTCGTTGCGTTCTCATACCTGACTGCATCAATCTACCCTGATGAGAAGAACTCCACATTGTCCTACAAGGCTTGAAGTTTGATCCGACTCTTCAGCCTGTGGTTACATCGCCACATATCATATGTATTAGATTCCAGAACCACATATCAAAATGACCTAGATCTAAATTGAAAAGGCCTTACTGCTGTGTTTTTGCTGTTTAGACTGCCATGAAAGCATGAATTTGTGATATGAGGAACAAAATTGTTTGGATCACTTGCAGTGTGAATGTATAAAGTAAAAGTTCTTCCAAAGCTACATCCTTTAGCAGTGGATGGACTCACTCTGAGGCGTTATGGCTAAACATCATTTCCAAACATCATTTCCACTCTGACTTTTTCAGTACATTCTAATGCTAATGGTCTATAGAGATTGCATGACTGTATGCTTGACTTTATCCACCTGTTAGCAATGTGTTTAAACAGTACAATTCGTGAGAGATGGAGTGTCTGCATACTTTTGGCCACATTTTGTCACGCTCAGCACATGGACTGGAACATGTGTACACCACACACAGTTGCATTTCCTGGCTGCAACGATGGTCTTTTTTGTGCTAGCTGATGAATTTCCTGCCCTAACAAAATGATCAAACCCTTTCATTGCATCTAATTTACGGCAAGTTTTAAGAATGAAAGCAGACACTGAGATGAACTGGAAACCACGTGTACATCCCACAACTTTTCCTCTACATCTGTACTGAGCATAAAATGTTATTTCACCTGTAATCGGCCAAGTCAAAACCTGCAGCACTCTTAAATTTTCCTTCATTTTGTCCCTCCCTCTTTCGCATTTATGCAGTACTGTATATAAAACATTGCTACAAAAAGCACTAATTTCATTTTAACCTCTGGGTAATCTTTTTCACCATTCTGATTTACTACCACTTGATGAGGGTTAATGAGAGCTGGCTAAACCATAGTATTAACTCTGAAATGTATTTTAAATGACAAGGTACATTATGTATTGTTTGCATATAGGTAACTTTGTGAACACATTTACTTACCTGGTTTCTTTGCATGAACAGAAGGGACTGTGGTGGCTTAGTGGTTGGACTGTGGACCAAAAGGTCTAGGGTTCAAATCCCACCCCTGCCAAGTAGGGGTGCGATGATACATTTTGCTCACAATTCAATTAGTGATACGGAGTTCACGATTCAACTTTTCGATTTTTTTCCATTCAATAATGCATTCCTTTTTATGCCTGAGTTTTGAAACAAACAACTGTTAGCCCCCTGCAATTAAAAGACTTTTAATAAATAGAAATATAAATAAGTGCTACCTTAAATCACAGTAACCAAACAAGCTCACTGTGTTAAGCTCAGCCTTTATGTACTTAATATACTTGGGTTTTGTTTTAGAATGTATATGATGTATGATGCCCTCTGGTGTTCAAAACATGCAGTTGCATTAGATGTTATAAACAGAATGCACCTGATATTTCCACAATGCACAGTATCACAATGTATTGTTACACCCCTACTGCCAGGTTGCCATTCGTTGGTCCTTGAACAAGGTCTTTAACCCACTATTGCTTGGAATGCAAGATTGTATCAGTTGGAAGTTGCTGTATAAGAGCATGTTATGTTGACAGACGAGGCTTGTCACTGTATCAGCGTTGGTCTGGACTCCCATAACCTATCCAGTCTTTTTTCTCTCTTGTTTGTTGTCGAATTTGGCCAGAACCCTTGTCTTAAGTATTTTAATGTATATTTAACACCAGCTGATACAAATACACTCCTGAAATAAATAAAAAAAACTAGCAGTGCAAATATTTATATATAAAAAACAAAAGGATTCTTGGAAAACTAATTAACACACTGGTCCAACTTCAAAGGTTAATCAGAAAGAAATTGGGAAAAACACCAGACACAAAGGTTAAAACAGATGTACAGCATAAACATGGTGCAGAACAAGGCATTATAATTATATAAAATCAGTCACCTGTCTGGTTATGAATGTAGCCTGGATGTAAAACATGACATAAAACCCAACAAACAAGCCAACCATTCAAATGAACTGTTTTACACTTGTATTTACAGCATTTAGTAGACGCCTTTATCAAGGGCTGGTTCTTGCAACATGGGTTTATGGACCCCTGCAATGGACTGGTGTACCTCTACCTATGCCCATTGAATTCTGGGATAGGGTCCAGGGAATGCCGAGATGCTGACTGGGATAAGCGGGGCTAAAGCAGGATGCTTTTGCATGAAGCACTTTTCCACGTCACTTTCAGACTTTAGTGTTTAAAACCCCCATGTGGTGCCAGTTAGAAAACCGCATAAAGTCTTGTAAAATAATACATAAATACGCATGTGCTGTATGTTAATAACTTCCAAAGCCTCTCATTTCCAGCCGAGTTAATGCATTAGCTATGCTCTGTGGTATATCAAGCTATATGACACACATTGCAGCTGCCCGAGTGCTAACTCGAACTAGAAAATTTGATCATATCACTCCTGTTCTATCATCACTACACTGGTTACCAGTCAAATTCCGCATTGATAACAAAATACTTCTTAGAACTTATAAAGCTCTGCATGGCCTGGCCCCACATTATCTGAGTGACCTCTTAGAGTTTTACAATCCAACTCGTCTACTTCGTTCGCAGGCTGCAGGACTTCTTTTAGTTCCTAGAATTAAAAAAGTCACAGCCGGGGGAAAGGCTTTCTCATACATGGCCCCCCAACTATGGAATAAACTTCCCACTTTCGTTCGAGACTCAGACACTCTCCAAAGTTTTAAGTCTAGGCTAAAGACATACCTATTTACACAGGCTTTTGACTAGATTTAGACCAGGTTGCATGAATTGGGTCACTGGGGCGGAGTCTGGAGTCCAGGTCTGCCTGCCTGCCTTGTCGTTAGCCGGGAGTGTCGAGTGGGCGGTATGGCTTAACTGGGCGGCGGTCCTCGTGATCCTGATCGTGCCATCCGTGCACTTAGACTAAGGGCAAGTGGGGGTCATAGTCAAGAGTCGTATGTGATCAGAGAACGTTGGGTTGCGTCTTCTGCCTCCCGTGGGGTTGCCAATTGTTCATGTGATTCCTTTGGCGTGTTTCATCCGTTCTCTCTTTCTAGTATTGCTGCTATAGCTAATTGCTGCCGGGGTCTCATGATCACATGGCAGCAGTGATTGTTACTAGACAATGTTGCTCTTAATCAATAACTAATTCGTTTCTGTTTCTCTCCGAGCTGTGTTCCGGTACAGTTCCAGCCCCACCATGATGTTTCATCTGCTGTAGACTCCACTCAAGCTGCTTCCGTATCAGCTCCAGCCCCATTCATACCAGGGCCCACTTAATGTCGATGTTCCATACTTCCACATTTATTCGAACTTTGACTCCTGACTTAGTTTCGCCTGAGATTTCTTCATCTACGCCGCCCAAGGAGGTGGGTACCCTTTTTGGTCTTGGTCCTCCCAAGGATTTCTTCCTAGGACTAGGGAGGTTTCCTTGCCACTGTTGCCCTAGGCTTGCTCAATTTGGGATTGGACGTAGTTATTAGGAGATAATCTAAACTTGTAAAGTTCCTTTGAGAAAATGCTCCATTGTAAAAAGCGCTATATAAATAGATCTGACTTGACTTGACATTGTTGTATTCTGTAAATATCATCTGCTTTGATGCACTGTAAATTATATAGAATGGGGCATTAGTAAATATTTGCCCTGGCTGTAATAATGTACTGAAATGACTTTAGGAAAAGTGAGTGTGGAGTGTACACAATATTTCACACAAGCCAAATTACAAACCTGGTTGTACTCATGGTCTGCAAGGAAGTGGCTATAATGTTTCTAATATAAATACTCCAATATAACAAACTGAAATATTCCACTGAAGGAACTTAAATCAGCCTTTTTTACTGAGCTCAGAATGGCCCTGCAGCTTGAGGACCCATTATTAACAGCAGCGTTGTTTGAGCGGTACAAAACGCTCTCAGTTTTGCTTCAAATGTTTAATCCAAGACAGCTTTCACAAATCTACCTCTGAACCTGACAGCCCTTCTGTAACACTCAGTATGGTTAATATGGCTCAAACCCAGAGCGGCACGCATGTGAGCCGTGGATACACCTCCAGGCAAGAGGGTTATCCCAGTGGTCAGGGCTTTCATCTCGGTTTATCCTGTGTCGAGAGAACAATGTGCTGTGTGTGTGTGTCCTGTCAGACACTTCAATCTGTAAGTCTGTTGCTGCCGCTGTTGTTATGACAGCCTCAAACCAGACTTTCACAAAGCTTTCTATTAACCAGGCACAGATTGCAAAGAAAGCATCAGTGTGTGTGCGTGTGTGTGTGATCATGAATCTCCACGTGTGTGTGTGCACATTTAGCTCTTAGAATGGACAGCCAGATGTCCACCTGGACCTTTGCCACTCAGAGCTTAACGATCTAATTCCTTGCCATGCTTTATTGCTTTCTGCACTCATGATTCAACTGTATGATCTTTAATGCGGTCACAATGTTAATGACGCTTAATTAAACTGGTAATTAGATTCAGATGCATGAGACTTGACTACAGCCTGGTAGATCAGTAAACACAGTCTAGAAACAAGTGGATGAACCACTTTATTCACTTGACCCAATGACCTAAAGCAAACAAGACACCCAAAGTCTTCTAAAAAGGTGTGGAATACGTAAGAGTTGCTGCCACTGCAGGTGGGTGGCACTGTGGCGTAAGTGCTTCACGTCAGCTTCTGAGATCTCCAATTGGATTTCCAAGACTGGACTTCACCTGTGTGGTGTTTGCATGTCTTCCCCATGTTCCCATGGAACATGTGGGTTTCCTCCCATGTTCCAAAGGCAAGCACTTGGTATCTCAGTTGTTTCACTGCAAATGTGTGCATATGGCCTGCAATGGATTGGGGTCTTCAATAGGGTCAGTTCCCTCCTCGTGCGCTGTACTGACAGTTAGACCCTGGCTCAGATGGATAATGTACTCAGTATCAAGTGATTGTGTATTTGCTCTTACATTGGAGATGGCGTCCTTCAAGTGCACTTGAATCTGTAAAGACAAAATGTAGGATGTCTGCTCAGTACAACCTCTTTTTTTATCTACAGCCCGCTGAAAGCATCAGCATGTGAATGAGTCAGCGATCTATAACATGAAAACCAGTAGAAGCAAAACAAAGGTCAGCTTGCATGTGTTTAAATAACACCGACTAGGCCAGAACACACAGGCATGGGAGCAAGGTCAGGCTATTTCTCAAATCGAGACATGTGCAAAACCATTTAACTGTTCTTACTGAAACCTCTCTGTCTGCAGTATGCTTGAAATACAATACATATTGTATACAGGACTGAATTCATGGCTGAAAAAAAATACATAAATCGCCATTATAGTCCCATTACAGCTGCTGAATCTGAAAGGTTTACAGTCATGGTGAATGATTCATGTCTATTCCAAGGGGGGAATGAAGCCTGCAGGAACAGGACGTGAAGATCATGATTGTTCAGTAATTGTAAGTTGGACCTCAAACCCCTCACCGGTCTGTATATAAATATATATTGGAGTGGTTAAAAAAAAATAAAAATCCAACACACCTGAAGAGCAGATAGAGTCAATCAGATTTATTTATATAGCGCTTTTTACAATGGAGCACTGTCTCAAAGCAACTTTACAAGTTTAGATTATCTCCTAATAACTACGTCCAATCTCAAATTGAGCAAGCCTAGGGCGACAGTGGCAAGGAAAAACTCCCTAGTTCTAGGAAGAAACCTTGGGAGGACCAAGACTCAAAAAGGGACCCAACCTCCTTGGGCGACAGACAGTTGGGAGATAGACAGTTGATGTCTCACTGAGCATCTGTCCTTTAAATGATGTAACTATCTGTATAACTACAAAGCGGGACTGCGTATCCAAATGTTCTTTATCATCTACATACTCCATAGCATATCATCTTCGGTTTGCAGCGTTTCTAGATTTTTCTTTATTAACATGTGGCCTAACCCCAGTCCTTCTGGAAATCTGTATAATCCGGCCGTCAAAGCAATCGAACAGTAAAACATCTGAATCAGTATTTCCAGCTTAAACCCTGTCATTCCAGGTCTCCAGCTGTTTGGCTCGACTCGAACCCAGGCTCTGCAGCCTTTGTAAAGGTGCCTGCTTGTGAATTTTTCCACACTCCAGAAACAGGTCATTTGATTTTTTTTTTTTCAGCTCCTGTGATGTTATGAGTTTATTTTTGCTCCTGTCCCAGGAATATTCTGCATGGCTGTGGTGTTCATGTCTCAAATCCAGGAAGTGGACTTGATCCCTGGTGGGAGCGCCTGGTTCGTTCTGGATGAATGACGTGTGAATCGAGACTGATCTGTGGTTAGCTGTTAGAATTCAGACAGAAGTGGAAGTCTATTTTAGGAGAAAAGTAAGAACAGGGGGGAAAAAAATCTGCAATTCTAATTAGCCACAATCAGATGCTTAGACTTTCTCATGAATTTTTGTTGTTGTTGTTGTTTTTTTGTTGTGTTTTTTTCAAATACTGATATGACAACTTTTTTTCTTGAACTTTGAGTGTCACTGCAGGCCAAACCAGCTTGAAATGGTTGCATGCTGAGGCTTAGGCCAGTCCAGCTAATCTTCAACCTGGCATATCATCAGAAACGATTTACCATAAACACGGATGTCGGTCTCATTTATACATCCTCTGTTCTACTCTAAATGGTGTGAAGCGCACTTGTTTTGATGGAACATTCCATAGATCCATGAGAACAAAGATGAGTTTTGATCTTGTTTTTGGTTACAGTTGCATTTATGGGTCATGAATAAAAGTATGGAAATGAATGAAATATGATGCGTATGAAGCGATTATTCTCCAACACACAGCTCTGTTCGGTCACAGTTCAGTCATAATAGATACACATTCTGGCTAAACTAAAAGCACATTTGTATTTGCATGTCTTTATTAGCCACAATGATTCATCGCTTACAGTCCAGGCTGGAAAAGCTATGTGAACCACTGTGTTAAATAAATGTTAGGACGCTCTAAGTACTGATAACATTTTTTCTTTAGCTGATAAGACTTGCACAAGTCTGTGAGCAGGAATTTTAGACAGTGTTTGTAATTCTGGCATTAATAGCATTAATAGCTCCCTCCTTGCAATTTCCCTGCATCTCAGCCTGGTTTAAGGTCTGCACTCTGCACTCTGCCCAGAAGGTCTACCTCATTCACACTTGTTCTTTTCATGTGTCTTGCATCCAGATAAGATTTATACCACTTGAATTATGACCCTATTTTCACTTAAGTCAAAGGAGTCTCAAGTCACTAGCTTAATCTAATTGATGTGTCCTCGACTCATGACACTGGACCACCCACTTCCTGTGTTATTTACACCTTTTATTTGCAGAAGATGGCTGCTACATGAAACATCACAGTTTTTTGTACATCCTGTCTTTAGATTTCTCTAATCTGAGAGGATGGTGCCAACTTTGGGAGTCGGTTTCTTTTAGTCAAAATTTTCCCATAAGAAATAATGTAAATTGAATGAATCTGTTCCAGACGCAGAAAAAATCCAAACTGTATAAGTCACTATATGCATTAAGTTGTATCGTACAGGTGTTCCTGTCATAAGTTACAGTGGTGCTTGAAAGTTTGTGAACCCTTTAGAATTTTCTATATTTCTGCATGAATATGACCTAAAACATCATCAGATTTTAACACAAATCCTGAAAGTAGTTAAATAGAACCCAGTTTAACAAATGAGACAATAATATTATACTTCGTCGTTTATTTATTGAGGAAAACGATCCAATATTGCATATTAGTGAGTGGCAAAAGTATGTTAACCTTTGCTTTTAGTATCTAGTGTGATCCAAACCATGATACTACCACCACCATGTTTCACAGATGGGATAAGGTTCTTATGCTGGAATGAAGTGTTTTCCTTTCTCTGAACATACTTTTAAACCAAAAAGTTCTATTTTGGTCTCATCCGTCCACAAAACATTCCTCCAATAGCCTTCTGGCTTGTCCACGTGATCTTTAGCAAACTGCAGAGTAGCAGCCATGTTCTTTTTGGAGAGCAGTGGCTTTCTCCTTGCAACCCTGCCATGCACACCATTGTTGTTCAGTGTTCTTCTGATGGTGGACTCATGAACATTAACATTAGCCAATGTGAGAGAGGCCTTCAGTTGCTTAGAAGTTACCCTGGGGTCCTTTGTGACCTCGGCAACTATTACACACCTTGCTCTTGGAGTGATCTTTGTTGGTCGACCACTGCTGGGGAGGGGGACAATGGTCTTGAATTTCCTCCATTTGTACACCGTCTGTCTGACTGTGGATTGGTGGAGACCAAACTCTTTAGAGATGGTTTTGTAACCTTTTCCAGCCTGATGAGCATCAACAACATTTTTTCTGAGGTTCTCAGAAATCTCCTTTGTTTGTGCCATGATACACTTCCATAAACGTGTTGTGAAGAGCAGACTTTGATAGATCCCTGTTCTTTAAATAAAACAGGGTGCCCCCTCACACCTGATTGTCATCCCATTGATTGAAAACACTGGACTCTAATTTCACCTTCAAATTAACTGCTAATCCTAGAGGTTTCACATACTTTTGCCACTCAATCTGTAATATTGGATCATTTTTCCTCATATAATAAATGACCAAGTATAATATTTTTGTCTCATTTGTGTAACTGGGTTCTCTTTATCTACTTTAGGACTTGTGTGAAAATCTGATGATGTTTTAGGTCATATTTATGCAGAAATATAGAAAATTCTAAAGGATTCACAAACTTTCAAGCCCCTCTGTAAATGTACCATGAACTGATGAGTTTAACATGGTCTATACTGTATCGAAGCGGAGCTGACCATATTTACCATGAAGCTTATTTTGTAATAGTGTTGAAAATGTCATGTAATTTAGGTTCATCCCCATGGTCATCGGTCACACATGGGACAGATGGGAGAGAAATGTTTAAGTTTTAAACTTAAAGTTTAAAAATTTAACCAAGTCAAAGGTGTCAATAATGTTAAATAAAGGATGTAACAAAAAAAAATCATACAAAATGCTGTTATCACTGCCTGAACTATACTGCAAGCAATATTTACAAAACAGTAGCATATATCAAAAAGGCCTTTGCATTATGGGAGCTGTGGTCTTTGGCCTCAAAAAGGCGAAATCCAGTGTTGTAACTCTGCCTTTTCTTGTGGCATTAAATTGTTGCCTTAATGTGAAATTTACTTCTGAAGACAGAGCGGCTTAAAGAGTTTGTTGGTCCCTGTACAGATGAGCAGTCTGCAAAGCTATGAATTTTGATTTATGCTGGCATTGGTTTAGATCCACTACACGGTCAATAAAATGCTCTAAATCGTTAACGCTGTCTACTGCTCCTCTAATCGGGACCATATTACACCAAGCCTGGTTGACTCCCAGTCTTTTTTAGGGTAGCTTTTAAAGTACTGCTATTAGGTTTTAAAGCACTGAATGGATTAATGCCATCACACGTAATGGGTTGTTTGTCCCATTATGTTCAAAGTCATTTTTTTAAGATCTACTACGCAGAGTTGCTCAGTGCACCCAAAGATAGCAAGAAAGGATTATGTATCTATAATGTATGATTTAATAATTGGAATCAGATGGCCAATTACAATACGTTGGCAGTTTGCTAGCCCACCATCAGTGACCCAGTTTAGTCAGTGGTGGTTTACAAGTAGGTCGGCCATCACACAGTCATCCGCCAGCACTGGAATGGACCGGCATCCCATTCAAGGTACATGTTCACCTGCAAACTGTGAGTTTATCCTTACATACTTGCATTACAAAGGTATGCACCATTTAATGATCGCATTATGTTCTGTGAAACAGGTCACTGATAGAAATGGTCGTTGACCGGACATTAGTCACATGGTATTTGTGCTACTGTTATGTAGATTTAAAGGGTATTTGTACAAGAAAACAATACGTAAATGCACCAGAGATACTGCTGGAAACACGAGTGGAATGCTACCATCACAACAGCACCCTAAGCCTTTTAAAATTATACATATCACTCCCTTGATGAAATGCATAACACCATGAACCATCTCCATACACTGTAGAAACAAATCCTGGGTTCAAACCCAGGTGGGAATTGCAACGTGAAAATCATAGAACTCTGTGATAGACTCTATCCAAGATGTACCTTTGACTGTGCCCAGTGAATTCCCAGACCTTCTGACCCTGAGCAGGATAAGTAGAGGGTAAAAATGGATGCTTTGCTTTATTCACCTAGTAGTAGCAAGACACACAGTGGGGGCAAAAAAGTATTTAGTCAGCCACTGATTGTGCAAGTTCTCCTACTTAGAAAGATGAGAGAGGTCTGTAATTTTCATCATAGGTACACTTCAACTATGAGAGACAAAATGAGAAAAAATCCAGAAAATCACGTTGTAGGATTTTTAAAGAATTTAATTGTAAATTATGGTGGAAAATAAGTATTTGGTCACCCACAAACAAGCAAGATTTCTGTCTCTCACAGACCTGTAACTTCTTCTTTAAGAAGTTCTTCTGTCCTCCACTCGTTACCTGTATTAATGGCACCTGTTTGACCGCGTTATCTGTATAAAAGACACCTGTCCACAGCCTCAAACAGTCAGACTCCAAACTCAACCATGGCCAAGACCAAAGAGCTGCCGAAGGACACCAGGAAGAAAATTGTAGACCTGCAGCAGGCTGACTAAATACTTTTTTGCCCCGCTGTATGGCACCTCAAAGCATTACACGTTTCCTTCCTCAGTTGAAAAAGGTGTGTTATTTGACTCCTGTATAAGGCGTCATATGGAGAGCATGTACAGACCTGGCACACAGGGGCTCAACTTGGCGTTTAGGCGGTCAACCACAAAATAAATAATTTCTCTCATGGCTCTCTGGACCTAATAATTACATGCTGGAAATGACGGTGCTCTGGTTTTCCATGGACACAGGGCAGAAAAGATGAACTTGCAGATCCGAAATGATTTCTCTCCCCCCCCAACGTTTTTTTTTCCATCCCGTTCCATAGGATCTTATCCGGAAGCTCTGTGAAACATGACCACGCATTCCCTGCGGCAGACGCGGAGGAAGCCTGTGTTCACTTCGCACTCCAGTTTAACAGGACAACATGGAGGCAACCGATCTGATCCCAGAGGCTTCTGACGAGGCCAAGCCGGGTGAGCTGAGCATACAGATTGTTTTCACGCATACTCAAGTTTAGGAAGAGCAGTTTCCGACCGCAGGCACATTGTATTGCCATTGATGGTTATGGGTCCAGGTTCTCAGAGACCCTCGCTCGGAGTTCGTCCGGTGAACTTGGACAGTACATATACCTGTGGAAATAATTTGGACCTGTGTGATCTTTCGGGGGAACCATGCAGGCTTACGCACACACACTCACACACAACCGTGTATGTGTTGCGTGGCGTGAACTGTGTGTTGCAGTCTCGCTTTGGTGTGTGGTTTTATTTTCCACATTACCCCATCTTCCAGTGTTGCTACTGGCTCGCTCTGCCAGCAGCCTTCCACTGCCAGATATCTGGAAAAGTAGGAATGACTCACTTTTCAGTCTTTTTTACATTTTATATTTATATTAGGACGCTGTGCCATTTTTCACATCATTAGGAGCTTTTTTTCACTTGTACACTTTTGCCTTACTGGGAATTCACTTTGTCTGTCCAAAACGAAAAAGTGGCCACATGACACCAAGAAGCGAGAGTAAAATGTTCCGACAAATATGCAAACAAAATTCGTGGTCTCATTCCATCAGCACTATTTGTGTATGGGATTTTATTGCTGGATTGGGCTTCAGGTCTGACTCGAAGGGCAGTTTATAAACTGCAGAGGTTATGAGGGAGTCTCGCATCTTGTGACAAAACAAACAACATTAAATGCTCCAAACAGTTCAGCGAGGCTGTTAGAAAGATACTTATGAAAAGAACTTCAGGCGCATAATTATAGAGATCATTACAAATGATACAGTTCCTAGAAGGAGCCTTTTGGGTGAGAGGTGAAACGTCTTCAGGTACCAAGAAGTCCAGTTACCTTCAACTTGTCTACCATGACCTTAATGACTGAGAACCTAGAAGTTCTGATCAGTTCATGGCAGTTATCCCCAAACTTGAATCATTTTTGTTTTTGCTGTAATATTGGAAGTGTTTAGCGCTGTCGCTTTGCACATCCAAAGTCAAAGTCAGGTTAATTTATATAGTCCTTTTTACAATGGAGCATTGTCTCAAAGCAGCTTTATAGTTTTCTGTTATCTAGGTTATATACTTATAAATTCTAAACTAAAACCCTCATATCCCTACCAAGGACCTTCCATATAGTTAGTAGTGCACTGGTCCAGTGTGCAGTGCTGCTTTAACAATCTTTTAATGTTACTTAACACTACTGTATATACAGTACATACAAGTCATCAGTGTAGCAGAGCCAAGTAACAGCAACATTAAACAGTGAATAAACTATCCACAAATCAGTGTTACACAGCTGCGGTCTGATTCCTAAAGCACTTGTGGTGTTAGTCAGAGATCTCATTGCTCATTGCTTATGGTTCCATGTTGCTTATGGTTCCATGTTCACACATGTGCTATATGGGAAAACCCCTAAAACTGTTATCACCCACCCTTGGCAGTAAGTGGCACTGGCTAAATATCAAAATACTAAATATCAACAAATCCCAAAAGTCAATGCCCCACAGTCAGTAAAGAAACCGAAGCTATAAAGTGTAGGTATTAAAACATCTCAATGACCTACAAAACCTCAAAGTAAAAATGATATACAAGAAATCAAAGGAATCAAAGGTTTTAGCAAAATTCACTGTTTCCAGACTTGAATATCATTGTTAAAATAATACAAACCCCAATGTGTTTTAGCAGCGACTAATATTTGCTTCAGAGTAGGAAGGTATGTATCAGATAAAAATAAATGTTCTAAATAGGAAATTTCTTTAGTGGTGAGCAAATAAATTGGGAGATACAGGCACATATTACTCTCATACTCCCAAATGCATACCCCCTCACCAGTGCTGAACTTTTGACTGTACTATAGTGTACAGAAGTCTTGAGAATGACACGTTTCCACAAGATGGAATAATGTGGGTTTCATTAGGATAAATTTGAAATCATTTATTCTTCCAGGTATAACCAGTGCTGAGAAAACATTGGGATGTTTTTATTTAGACCAGAAAAACTTTATACACAAATGGCTGTCTCTGTTTGTATAAGCAACTCCTTCCACAACAGTAAACATGCTCAGAATTACAACCCCAAATCAGAAAATGTTGGGACGGTATGGAAAATGCAAACTGAAAAACAAATAAAGTGCAGTGTCTCTTACATTTACTTTGACTGTTATCTCATTGAAGACCAAATTAACCCTAGATATTTCATGTTTGTTCTGGTCAACTTCATTTAATTTGTTAATAATCATCCATCCTGCTTTTCAGACTGCAACACATTCCATAGAAAGTTGGGATGATCCAATATTACATATTAGTGAGTGGAAAAAGTATGTGAGATCCCTGTTCTTTAAATAAAAGAGGGTGCCCACTCACACCTGATTGTCATCCCATTGATTGAAAACACCTGACTCTAATTTCACCTTCAAATTAACTGCTAATCCTAGAGGTTCACATACTTTTGCCACTCACTAATATGTAATATTGGATCACATCATTTAGTTTTTTTACCTCATTACTGGACCTAAATTCCTCTGTCCCAACTTTATTTGGAATGTGTTGCAAGCTTGAAATGCAGGAATGGATGTTTATTAACATCCATTATATGAAATGTTGACCTGAAAAAAAACATGAACTATCTTGGGTCCATACTGTCTGCAATAAAAACCCAAATTTGTGTGCAGTCTAAAAGATTTTCTGTTGGTGTATGTGATTCCATATGTGTTAAGAGAAAATATGTAGTGTCCTGACACACAGCTGGCATAAGCAAGAGTTTGTCAAAAAGTAGAAATTATACAAAATGACAAATCCAAATTGCTAAATGTTGCTCTTACTAGCCACTTTACTAAAACTGCTCATAGACCTACTTGCCTTGAGGCAATCCTGTGGCAACCGCACAAAGCATAAAACCACATTAACACGTGTCAAGAGCTTTGGATAATGGTAACGTCAAACATCTGAATGCAGAAAAATGTAATCTTACTGACTGGTTGTTGTCGGATTTCATAAACTGCTATTCTCCTTGGAGTTTCAAGCACAACATTCTCAGAGTTTACAGAAAATGGTGAGCTCTGAGGGTGGAAACGCCTTGTTGATGATAGTGGTCAGGGAAGTATGGATTTGTTTGAGCAGACAGAAAGGCTACACAATCTCAAATAAGTCTTTACCACAGTGGTTTTCAGAAGACCATCTCCAAATGCACAACCTGTTGAACCTTGAGGCAGATGGGCCACAACACCAAAATGCATCAGGGTCCACTCTCACCCCTAAATGGAAATCTGAGACCCCAAAGTGCAGAGAATCACCAAAAATGTACAGTTTTTCTTCTACCGTTGTGGGGTTGTGGGGTCCAGAGTGAATGTAATTGTAAATGTTCCCTGGAAAAAACACTGTTGTAGTTACAGGGGACCAGAATTCCTTCTTTTAAGCATTGTCTGGACTCGAATTCAAGTTGTTGCAGTGGAGGGCTAACGAATTGCCACTGTACCAACTACTGGGCAGCTGAATATTGGAAAAAGTCTCCTGCTTTGATGCATCTTAATTTATGCTGCAACATGCTGATGTTATGTGGAACAAACCAAATGAATTCACGGATTTAGGGTTCCTTGTGTCAACAGTTTAAGCTGGTGGTGGTGTTGTTTTCTGGGCACATACTGGGCCACTCTAATACCAGTCAGTGGACATTTGAGTATTGTTTCTTACCAGGTGTGTCCCACAATTTAACCCACCACCAAATGGTTACAGCATGACAATGAATATTGTCAAATAGTCATCTCATACTGCTTTCCTAGTCACAAGAACGTGTAGAATGGGAGATCCACAGAATGAATGTGCAGCTGACAAATCTTCCTTCATTCATTTTCTTAACCACGTAATCCTGAGCAGGTTCACTGGAAAGCTGGTGCCTAGCTGATGGCAAAGGGCATAATGCAGGAACAACCCAAAATAGGACGCCAATCCATCGTAAAAGGGACACACTAGGGGCACTTTAGAGAAACCAGTTAGCCTAACATGCATGTCTTTAGACTGTGGAAGGAAACCAGAGTATACCCACACTGACATGGGAAGGACCTAGACCACTCCACCTGGGCCCTTCTCGCTGTGAGGTGGCACTGCTACCCACTGAGCCACCGTGTCCCGGCAAGTCTGCGGCAATTACTAAATGTAACCTTACCAACATGGACCCTAATCTCAAAGAAATTTTTTTAGCACTTTACTGAATCCATGTCATGAAGTCCAGTTCTGTGTCGGTGCCATGTGAGTCTGAGCTGAGGATTGATTAATCAATAGAGAATTTTAGTTTAGACTTATTGGTTACAGATATTTCTCTGTTCAAAAGTAACCCCCTATTATAACTTTGTCTGAAGGTCAAAACTGCAGCACTACCTGGTGTCTAAAGAAGGTCCTGGGGTCAATCCCAGGGTGGAGTGACCTGGGTCCTTTCTGTGTGGAGTCTGCATGCTATCCAAACTTCATGCTAGCTAATTAATTGTAAATGTGGGCATTGTAAAAAGGGGCAATGTTTGCTTTAAACACCAGGGCTGAGAATCAAACTGCTGGACTCGTTTCCCTAGACTGGTAGAGCATTAATATTCGGATCCATTTAAGAAGACAAATCCCTTCATGGCAGTAAACTAGCTCTTAATTGCAACATTCTTATGTGAGCTGTTTAATGAACACTGCTGAGCTGAAATGTTTAACGAGTCACTTCTTTCGAGTCGGAGCTGAATCATGAGTCAGTAAATTCGAGAGAGACATGCCTGCTACATACAGTTTGGCACCTATTGTGAAATTGCATGTTTTAGTGGCTTTATAAACACAATCTTTGCAGGAGAGAGAACCTACATATAATTTTAAAACATATTTTTTAAAACCCTACTGTAAACTTAATTTACAAACTAAAATGCATATATGTAATTTCACCATTGATGCCCAAGCTATACATGCATATCCAGTATCCAGCCACTGACATGGTCACATGGCTTGGAAAGTCTGTTCTTGACATTGATTTTATGTTAGTTTTTCATATCAACTATACAAGCAACTACACGGCAGATTTTTAAAACGCTCTTCAATCACTGTCAACTTTATTGCTACACCTTGTACAACCCCTGGCAAGAAGTATGGAATCACCAGTCTTGGATGAGCACTCATTCAGACATTTCATTCTGTAAAACAAACTCAGATCAAAAACACGATACAATAATAAGGTCATTCCAAAGTGAAAGTTGTTGGCTCTCAGGAACACTCAAAGAAATGAAGAGAAAACATTGTGGAAGTCAGTGAATGTTACTTTTATTGACCAAGCACAGGGAAAAAAAATGTGGAATCACTCAATTCTGAGGAAAAAAGTATGGAATCATGAAAAACAGATAAACAAAAGACCATTCAAAATACATCACTAGTATTTAGTTGCACCACCTTTGGCTTTTATAACGGCTTTCAGTCTCTGAGGCATGGACTTGATGAGTGACAAACAGTATTCTGCATCAATTTGATGCCAACTCTCTTTGATAGCAGTTGCCAGATCAGCTTTGCAGGTCGGAGCCTTCTTGTGGCCCATTTTTTTCAATTTCCACCACAGGTTTTCAATTGGGTTGAGATCTGGACTATTTGCAGGCCATGACATCGATGAATGTGTCTTTCTCCAGGAATGCCTTCCACTGTTTTTGCCCAAGATGCATTGTCAATCTTGGAAAATTATTTTCATCACCCCCTCCAAACATCTGTTCAACTGAAGGGATGAGAGAAACTGTCCAAAATCTGAATGTAAACACTTGTGCATCAATAGAAGAAGAATAACCACAGTCATCTCTCCAGTGCCTTTGCCTGACATGCAGCCCCATATCATCAAGGACTGTGGAAATTTTGGTTGTTTTCTTCAGGCAGCCTCTTCATAAATCTCACTGGAACGGCACCAAACAAAAGTTCCAGCATCATCACCTTGTCCAATGCAGATTCTTGACTCATCACTGAAGATAACTTTCATCCAGTCATCCACAGTCCATGATTGCCTCTCCTTAGCCCATTGCAGTCTTGTTCTTTTATGTTTAGGTATCAATGATTGTTTTCTTTTAGCTTTTCTGTATTGAAATCCCATTTCCTTTAGGCGCTTTCTAACAGTTCGGTCACATACATTGGCTCCAGCTTCCTCCCATTTATGCTTCATCTGTGTAGTACTTTTTCGGTTTTCAAGACAAATGGCCTTAAGTTGTTTGTCTTGACGCTTTGATGTCTTTCTTGGTCTACCAGTACGCTTGGCTTTAACAACCATTCCATGCTGTTTATATTTGGTCCATATCTTGGATACAGCTGACTGTGAACAGCCCACATCTTTAGCAACCATGCGTGAAGATTTACCTTCTTCAAGAAGTTTCACAATCCTCTTTTGTTTCAAGAGACATTTCTCTTGTTGGAGCCATGGTTCTTGCCACTCCACTTCATGAACTGCAGTGCTTTTAACTGCAGACTAACGAGCAGGATCTACTCTGAGGCAGGTGTCCCATTTAGGGAAAGGAAATTGACTGTGTGTGTCCTTATTTTTCTTTTCTACCTCCAATTTTATGATTCCATACTTTTTTTCCTCAGAATTGAGTGATTCCATATTTTTTTTTTCTTTTTCCCTGTACTTGGTCAATAAAAGTAACATTCACTGACTTCCACAATGTTTTCTCTTCATTTCTTTGAGTGTTCCTGAAAGCCAACAAGTTGCACTTTGGAATGACCTTATTATTGTATCATGTTTTTGATCTGAGTTTGTTTTACAGAATGAAATGTCTGAATGAGTGCTCATCCAAGACTGGTGATTCCATACTTTTTGCCAGGGGTTGTAGATGTGGAGTCTACAAGGTGAAGTCAGAGACAGTAGCTTATCTGTTGCAGCACAGTTTGTGTTAGTCATCCTCTAATCTTTCTTCAGTGCTACCAGGATGCTGCGTTCAGGATGCTGGTGGCTGGACATTTTTGGTTGGTGGACTGTTTTCAGTCCAGCAGTGACATTGAGGTGGTTTCAAACTCCTGTGCTCCAGCACTGCTGTGTCTGATCCACTCATACATACTAACACACCACCACATCAGTGTGACTGCAGTGCTGAGAATGATCCACCACCCAAATAGTACCTAATGTGTGGTGGTCCTTTGGGGTTTCTGACCATTACAGAACAGAGTAAAGGGGACGAACAAATTATGGAGAGCAACAGATGGACTACAGTCTGTAATTGTAGAACTACAAAGTGCAGTGACCACTAAAACCTAAATAAAGAATAAGCAGAGTATAAACGGAAAAATATAGAATATATAAGACTTTTGCATAATACTGTATACTGTTAGTTCCACATTATTGAGTGCTATTAAATCAGTAAGTCAGTTTCTCTACATCTATGGTAATATGTTTGGTCACTGAAGCTGCATACACACATTCTCTTTTATGGAAGCTTTCTCTGAATCCATGGAGGTGGACAGACATCTGTGCATATTCAGCAATGTGGAGGAGTTTATTTACATAGCTGAGCATTCGTTTTTTTATCAGGGAACGTTCTGGTGAGGCAGAGAGGGGAGTTACCGAAACACTTTCTGGACAAAATGTCAAAAGTTGGAAGTGTCTAAGGATGAAGCAGGGCTATTTGTTTCAGTAATATACACTGCCTGGCCATAAAAAGGTCACCACCTGGATTTAACTAAGCAAACAGTTAAATAGTTAAAAAAAATAGCCTCCCATCAGTTATTTAACCCTAACTGATGCAATGAGTAGCTTCTCATTTGTTAAATAACCATGTCAAAAGACACATCCTTTGGTCGTGGAAAAGATGTGCATCTGTTTCAGAAGGGTCAGATTGTGAAAGAGTGGTTCAGGGAGCATGAGCCATCATTTTCAGACATGGATTGGCCACCACAGAGTCCAGAGCTGAACCCCTTTGAATATCTTTGGGATGTGGTGGAGGAGACTTTGCATAGTGGAACAAATCTCCCATCATCAATACAAGATCTTGGGGGAAAAATTCATGCAACGCTGGACAGAAATAATTGTTGACATTGCAGAAGCTTGTGGAGACGATGCCATAGCGAGTGTGTGCCGTAATCAAAGCTAAAGGCAGCCCAACAAAATATTAGTGTGACCTTTTTTGTTTGGCCAGGCAGTGCCTACACGATATATAACCAAAACTCAAATCTAACAGGCCTATTTTATGACTCTAGCAGCCATGTTATCTCCATAGCAGAATGTGGTGTTCTGAACACATATGTAAACATTCAACATAACACTCTCATAGGTTTCCACCTCCAAGTCATTAGTAAAACAAGGTCCATAAAGAAATGGTTTGCCAAATTTCGATGTAGTTCACTGAAAATATAAAAACAGCTGAAATACAGGTCATGGTGTACAATCTGAGTCTTCTTAATTAAAAAATAAATAAGACTCAGACTCTGGTTGAAATAATATAGTTAGCAGGCAAAACCAAAGAGCTTGGGAGCATGGCTTTGTTGGAAACACTTAAGGGAGGGTTTGATGGGTTAAATTTTAAGCTTTAGCTAAAAGTGATTCTTCAGAAATCACTGATTTTGCATTTAAGTCAAATATGGAAATGTGAAGAGCAAACAGTCAACACAGCTTACAAGGCCAGGCCTATTGGTGAAAACCACAACATTCCTTATCCTTAATCTGCCCCTAGCATTCAAGAATGTCTACCTTGACAGCTGGTCGGCTCATGATCCAAAGGCACTGCAAGTGCCTTAACCAAAAATGGCAAACTGAGCATGGAACGCATGGGATGAATCTCACTCTGAGAATCACGACCCAATGAAAATGATGGCATGAAGTGGAAGCCAAACATTTTCCGAGAGTGTTAAACTTGTGTGGTTTTCAGACTGGATGTGCAAAGTAGTCTGAATGGCCCAAACACACTGACAAGTCAAGTGTCCTTAATTTGCATTCTGCTGTGATTTACTGGAGTGTCTTCACACTTTGTGAAGCTGGAGCATGATGTGCTGAGGCCTAGCATTTTGAGTGTGTTTTAGACACACGGCATCCCATAAACAGACCTTAGGGTAGCTGTTATCATTATGGTTGCCAGGCCGACTACTCCATACAGGATGTTTTGTCACATTTGTTGAGAAACACAAACATTTGCTTTGAAAATGTCCCAAGATAGCTGGCTGTGAAGATCCCACAGTGATGTAAAATGGTGTATGATGGGATTTGAATAGTAACACCTCTGATAATGATTGAAAGGAGTCCCAAAAAGTATTGAAAAATGTTAACTCCCATGTAGCTTATGTTTGAGCCTAAAAAACTGGACTTTTAGCCGCAGGTTAATGCGACCAGTGAGAGTAAATAAAGGGTTGAGTAAGTAAAAATTCCAAACCTTTATTAACATTTACAGCCAAGGATGCTTTAGTACTATTCAGATTGGATTAGTTTATCAGTGAAACATCTCTAATTGAATGTTTACTTGTCTTCCTTGGGCCGTATTCTCTGTGAACCCTGTTGTTTGCATCGCAGCTAACTGACTGGTACAACTGGTCATTTTTTCTAGAAAACTGAAAGTATTTAACAGCTGGTGTGGCTCCCAGCTACTAAAAACAGCAAGTCCTGAGGACCAGGCTTCAAACCCCAGACTAGGTTTGCTGCAGGGGTTTGGGACTGTTAATATAAAGTCCAGTTATGCACCAATTAACGTCAATCAGAACAAAATCTGTTCACAGGCAATGTCTTAAATTATAATGAATTAGTATAGGAAATAAAAATCTGTTTTAACTCTGGACATACCGGCCATAAACAGACTCATAATGGCCAAGACGCATTACAGCACTGCCTGACGTATGATGTTAGTGTATAATATTATTTTGATTTCTAATTACCACATTTTACTTAACAGATTCCTATTTTTATGATTATTTATGTATTGATAGCATATCATAGTTGTTGTTGTTTTTTTTTTTTGCCATGTCAGTCGTTACAATCACTCATCAATCAGTTGTGTTTTCAGCTGTGACCAGGGAGACCCCTGGTCAACATCCATTTTGGTCAACGTCCTGCTTCACCCAGTGTAATGCAGATGTTGTGCGGCGTCCCCTTAATCAGCTGGTGGTATCTGGCTTTTCATATGTTTTGTCATTTTTTTTTCCTCCTCTCGTTGCCCTATGAGAAATGAGAGAATGACGCTCACCCAGGACATCCAGTCCAGTTAAATAGTCCAGTGACTCTTAAAGCCTCCATTTGTAGATTTCAGGAATGTCTCTGATTGACTTGGTTGGGTTGATTGGCAAGTAGCAGCGCTCAAAAACCTTTTACCCCCAACACAAGGCGTCATCTGCATGTCAAATAAGGGCGATCCTAAATCTGTAACTGTCTCAGGAGAGGAGTGACAGACACTCCATGACCGATTCAGATGGAAACTAAATCAGAGTAGCTTCTGTAAAAGACCAAATTAACACAGGACCCCATTTAAATGTAATCCTGTCTAAATAGGGCTCTTGGTGCCAAAGTATTTTAAGTACCTAACACTACTCGTTACTGGACTGTTTTTGTAAAGCAGGGCATACACTGCACCAGTGATGTACTAGTTTGACATACTACTTAGTACACCAGTTTGTGGTTTGGGACGCAGCCTGTTTTCCTTCCTGACAGACTTTTCACATATGCCGCAGATGGCGTCATTTTTGCTGCAACAAGGAAAATGAGGCGTCCAACAGCAGTGTGCATGACATTTCACAGAGGAGGCATTTAAAGTTTTAAAGTCCTACACTCAAACCTGTTTCTTATACCTGATTAGCTTAGAGATTAACCAACTGTGGTGACCTAGTGGTTAAAGTACTGCACTGTGGACCAGAAGGTCCAGAGTTCAAATCCAATCTCTACCAATCTGCCAGTCCATGAGCAAGACCCTTAACCCACAATTGGTTGGATTGTAAGATTGTATTAGTTGTAAGGTGCTCTGGATAGGGGTGTCTGCTAAATGACATAAATGTACTTGTAGTTTATCTCATAAGGATGTAATGCGTTTTCAATTGTCTTAACCAAAGACAATTACAATTACAACAACCTACAGTTGCTAGAATATGGCTTGTTTAATCTGCTCATTATCTTAGTACAGTTTGATTCATGTCCTATATTGTTTTGCAAGGTTTATGGCTACATGCATTGATTTGCATTGATGCGGCAGTTCAGTAATATGAGATCATTGAGATCAACAAGCCTGAAAATGTTCTGTTACCAGTCTGAAAAAATGTTTAATTTATCTTGACCAAGCAATGTCAGCTGTGGTGGTGCTGATTTTAATGGACTGCACTATTAAGGGTTGAGGGTTCAAGTCTCAGAACTGTCAAGCTGCCACTGTTTGGACATTGAGCAAGGCCCTTAAACCTCAGCGGCTTGAATTGTAATTTGTAAGATTATATCAGTTGTAAGTCTCACAGGATCAGAGCGTCTGCTGAATGGAAATGTAATTATCACTATTACTTTCCTATTGCCTATCTTCTACCAGCAAGTAATTAACTCTGGTAATTTGATTGATCCATCAGCCCAAGGTGATACAAAAGGAGTGTGATGAATGGATTATGCCAAAAGGAATACAGATGAGCTGGTCTAAAGACTGTGGATGTGGACTGCTTGAAACATGGAAGCTTTATTTAAGCTGTACGTTTATGGAGGAGAAGATCTGCCTCTGTGCGGGTCATATTATCCACTGGTAACATGGACTGTGCATATGTCTCTCACCATAAATCATTTGCTTTGTTACAACTTGGAAAAACCTCATGTCTGCGAGGAAAATGGGGGGCCGTGCGGAGTCAGCCCAGCCTGGATATCAGTGTAAAATGTAAGTGAGATATTGTAATTACTGGCCATGCTTTGCCATATATTGAGCCATAGAATTGGCAGTGGCAAGCAGGGAAAGCAGAACCAGAGATCTGGGTTAGCACTCAGTGGGGTGTTGGGTTAACACAGCTCTGACGGAGGCTGGCTGAGGACACTTGACTCTGTGGTTTGTGTTTTGCTGTGCATTGGTGATTTCCAAGTTTCAACCACAGGAGAGCTCCTGAGGGGAGCAGACATTGACACTCTCTGTGGTTGCTTCCAGCAATCTGTGTTTTATAATCTACCACTGATCAGAAAAGTCCTGCGTGCAGCCGACACACTGCAAATATTTTGACCACTATGCTTTCCATAAGCAGCAGTGAATGGTAAGTCACCTAGTTTTTCAGGACAAGTGTTTATAATCAGTCTAATTCTCAAGTTTCAGCAGATCATCTGGGTTTCCTCATCTGGCAAAGCCTGCTATTCAGAAGTCCTTTACAGCTTTTGTTTATGATCCACTAACACACACATATATATTTACATTTAGTCATTTAGCAGGCGCTCCTATCCAGACGACTTGCATCTGATACAATCCAAGCAATTGTGGGTTAAGGGTCTTGCTGAACGACCCAACAGGATTTGAACCCTGGACCTTCTTGTTCATAGGCCACCTTAACCACAAGGCTACCATAGTCCCTATTCAAACCATTTATTCTTTACCATATTTAAAATGTAGTTTGACATGGATAAGGTAGAAGAATCATTTGAGACATGATTTGAATTGATGAACTACATCAATACTTAAGGGCTCAGTTACTGCCATAGGATATGACTTACTTTCAGATCAGTTTAGCTGCTGTCAAGTTTTCTTTTACATATTTTTTCCTCCAAACAGGGATCACTGTCACCTCCCCTATCTCTGACACAGCCAAACATGCCTGTACACCCTTCAGGCTGGGAATTGAACCTGGGCCACCGCTGTGAGGGGCATAAACATTAGTCTGTTGCACCACCCGAGTGCCACTGCTGTGCTGTGAATTGGTAACATCTAGGACCAGTAGTAGGTCACACATGCTCACAGAATGGGAACACAGAGTTGTAAGTCATGTGGATAAGAACGTCTGCTAAATATGTCTATAAGGACAGGACATGTTTGGAAGATCTTGGCTTTTTGAACATCTAGGCCAACTAAGGAGATGAGGTCCCTTTTTGAGTCTTGGTCATCCCAAGGTTTTTTCCTTATAATGTTTAGGGAGTTATTCCTTGCCACTTTAACCCTAGCTTTGCACAATTTGGGCTTAGGGCCTACATAATAGAAGATGATAGAAAATTGTATAAGCAGCTTTGAGACAGTGCTGCATTGTCAAAAGCGCTATATAAATAAATGTGACTTTGACCTGGACAGAGACCAGTCCTAACCTAAATTCCAACACCTTGGCTATGAACGAGACCTTCTCATAAGTGAATTACAGCAGCATAGGGATACCTGCTCCACATTAATGCTTCAGGAATGATGGCTTGAGACAGTCAGGGATGGGGTCAGAATTTCATCTCTGGTACAGTAGCCTGTCCCTGACTTACGGTAGTACAAGTTTCCATTCCAGGTGGAGCTGTGCTCTGATGTGTGATATATTAGAGGCCTGAAAGCTCACAGTCCCCAACTCCCTAATGAAGGAGACAAATTAATTTCTCACCACATGGTCTGTTCATATTTTTCCTATTAGTTATCTCTCTGAGGGCCTGGTCTGGCAAAGGACTCCAGGTCCTGTCCTTCTCACCAGCTATGCATCGCACTGGAGGTAATACCGAAGGTGATCTACATAATTGTTTGCAATTGTAGCTCTCTGTGGATGTGAGGTAAGTGTGGATGTTTTACTACTGCTCTCGAATGAGTTCTGGACCTCCAAATGTAGGAAAGTAAAACAGACGGTCGACATTTCAAAAGCCAGGCTCTCAGCTTAATAACGTAGTCCTGTGTGTTTGTGATGGGCTAAATCCACCATTCTGTGGAAACTGACAAGAGGCAACCCAACTCCTCCTTTTTATTCTTGGCTCTCATCCTCTATTCATTGAGAGAAAATGGAGGCTAATTTTAATTGCACGGTTCACTATAATTTATCATCTGATTCTGACTGCTGATGCACTGCAACCAGACGGCAGGAGATTCTTAAGGCATGAGCAATGTCCCCGCAATTTTTTAGTGCTACAGCACGATTTGGCGTTGCAATAGTTACCAGGGTGCTCTCACCACATTCTGCCTTCCTTTTCTCGCTTCTATTCTTTCCAAGGAACTTCAGCATTCCTCCCTTTCATTTCTGTCCTTTGTGGTAAAGGAGATTAATTTTCAAGCAGCTGAGGGTCAAAAACAAAATGTCCTATCCATAACTGTTGACTGACAGTTGGTTCATCTATTACGATAGTACTTTGTGGTGTTGTGGGTAGTGTTGGCACCATTCAGTTTAAGGGCAACAGGTTCAGTCCTGGCCTGCAGTTACTGGTGGTGTGTAGTTTGCCATGGTCTTCCTGAACTGGTACATTGGAAGCTGCTCCAAACTGACACACACTACAGATATTAAGGATTACTCACATTAGATATATTCATACAAGTGACTATGTGAGTGTGTGATGGACTGACACTATATCTGGGATTTTTTTATGGCTAGACCCACTGTGACCAGAATAAGAGAAACTGAAGATCAGTGAAGGAATGAATGGCAGATTATGCTGGGGCTGAACTGCTCCATGGACATGGGTTTGATCTCCCACCCCTTAATATGCCAGTATATGCAATGGCAACTCAAAATATACACGATAGACGGGTGTATATTCCTACTGTTGCGGGGGTGGACTCCAAACCTACCGGGGGGTAGAATGGAAATTTGTTCCCCCAGTATAATCATTGTAAACCTAACTATATAATTTTCAATATATATTACATATTTATATAAAAACAATTTTTATAATATACAGTAATAGGGATTTAAAGAATTCATGCTAAGTATAGATGCAAAAAATTGGTTTAGGCTTGCATTCCCCCTTTCATGAGCCTCAGTGGTTTGGTTCGCTGCCTCTCATCACCTGCCCTGACACTTTTATTTTAAACTGTTACAATTTGATAAATTACTATTGTAAAGTGTTGTACATATTTAAGTTGCAATACATGGTGGCATAATTGTCCATAGCTTATTTTTAAAGATGACTACAGTAACTACATACAGTGTATCACAAAAGTGAGTACACCCCTCACATTTCTGCAGATATTTAAGTATATCTTTTCATGGGACAACACTGACAAAATGACACTTTGACACAATGAAAAGTAGTCTGTGTCCAGCTTATATAACAGTGTCAATTTATTCTTCCCTCAAAATAACTCAATATACAGCCATTAATGTCTAAACCACTGGCAACAAAAGTGAGTACACCCCTAAGAGACTACAACCCTAAATGTCCAAATTGAGCACTGCTTGTCATTTTCCCTCCAAAATGTCATGTGACTCGTTAGAGTTACTAGGTCTCAGGTGTGCGTAGGGAGCAGGTGTGTTCAATTTTGTAGTACAGCTCTCACACTCTCTCATACTGGTCACTGAAAGTTCCAACATGGCACCTAATTGCAAAGAAGTCTCTTAAAAGATCTTAAAAGACGAATTGTACATGAAGATGGCCAAGGCTAATAGAAGATTGCCAACACCCTCAAACTGAGCTGCAGCACAGTGGCCAAGATCATCCAGCATTTTAAAAGAGCAGGGTCCACTCAGAACAGACCTCGCGTTGGTCGTCCAAAGAAGCTGAGTGCACGTGCTCAGCGTCACATCTACATGCTGTCTTTGAAAGGTAGGCGCAGGAGTGCTGTCAGCATTGCTGCAGAGATTGAAGAGGTGGGGGGTCAGCCTATCAGTGCTCAGGCCATACGCCACACACTACATCAAATTGGTCTGCATGGCTGTCACCCCAGAAGGAAGCCTCTTCTGAAGTCTGTACACAAGAAAACCCGCAAACCAGTTTGCTGAAGACATGTCAACAAGGACCATGATTACTGGAAGCATGTCCTATGGTCTGATGAAACCAAGATTAATTTGTTTGGTTCAGATGGTCTCAAGCATGTGTGGTGGAAATCAGGTGAGGAGTACAAAGATAAGTGTGTCATGCCTACAGACAAGCATGGTGGTGGGAATGCCATGGTCTGGGGCTGCATGAGTGCAGCAGGTGTTGGGGAGTTACATTTCATTAAGGGACACATGAACCAATGTGTACTGTGAAATACTGAAGCAGAGCATGATCCCCTCCCTCCGGAAACTGGGTCGCAGGGCACTGTTCCAGCATGATAATGACCCCAAACACACCTCTAAGACAACCACTGCTTTATTGAAGATGCTGAGGGTAAAGGTGATGGACTGGCCAAGCATGTCTTCAGACCTAAACCCAATAGAACATCTTTCGTGCATCCTCAAGCGGAAGGTGGAGGAGCGCAAAGTCTCGATTATCCACCAGCTCCGTGATGTCGTCAAGGAGTAGTGGAAAAGTATTCCAGTGGCAACCTGTGAAGCTCTGGTAAACTCCATGCCCAGGAGAGTTAAGGCAGTTCAGGAAAATAATGGTGGCCACACAAAATATTGACACTTCAGGAACTTCACTAAGGGGTGTACTCACTTTTGTTGCTGGTGTTTTAGACATTAATGGCTGTAATATTGAGTTATTTTTTGAAGGAAGAATAAATTGACACTGTTATATAAGCTGGACACAGACTACTTTTCATTGTGTCAAAGTGTCATTTTGTCAGTGTTGTCCCATGAAAAGATGTACTTAAATATCTGCAGAAATGTGAGGGGTGTACTCACTTTTGTGATACACTGTATATATGAAAAATGTTTGGTTTGATTGACGTATTTCCTCTGCTTTTATAACTGTACTTAAAGTTCAAATTGCAATATGTTCTTGTAAAGCTAATGTGGCAGACACTGAGATTAGACCAGTAATCTATTTAATGCATACATATTTAATGACTCCAGTGCAAATTCATACTGAAACCATCTTCCAAATGCCTCTCAATTATGATTGTTAGATGAGATCATGCCACAAACCTCCGCCCATGTATAGTGATATAGTGTGCCATCTACAGGCCATCCTTAGCATTACTTATTGAGCACAATAAATCCTGTAGCCTATTTAGATTTACTGCAACAGTAGCCTACTTTTGATAACACCTTCGGTGTTCTAAAGTGTTGTTCTGTTCAGTGTCATCCCCAAATTGAAATGAAATTAATGCCCTTGACAGGACCTTCACAAAACTGTAGCCATATCTTAGATCCTATAGATTTGCTTGTATACTAAGGTTTCATCTCTCTGCTAATATGGTATTTGATTATAAATGAACATCTTAAATGTAACAATCTAAGAGATACAAGAATACATAGCAAGGAAATGATTTTTAAAGCATGACCTAATCGGCAGTGAACCCTAGACAGATCTGTGAGTAATTTCATTAAATGGACTATGAATAATATCAGTTATTTTTCTTTTAAAATAAATACCACTCTAATTGTCATATCAGCAGAGGAAAAAAATAAAAGCTTTCGAAAGTGGCTCGGAAAAATCATTATGTACATCAGCTGAAATGGAAGCACCATTGAGCGGAAAGGAAATGGAGGTAATTTGCAGGTCCATTAAAACATTTTAGAGCATAGCTCTGTTTTCAGCCATTGGAGTCTTGATAAGACCAGGTTTTAGGGTAGACTTAAATCGGGCTAGGTTTGCCAAGACGTGTCGCTACACAGTTTGTGTTACACTTTAAAAAGAAAATTGCAAGTATAAGAGCCAGTGGAAAGAATCAGATTGAGAAATTCCTTCCATTCAGCTCAGAAATAAGACTGTTCTTTGTCTGATTGTTAGACATGCCACTTTACGTCATATCTCTGATTAAATCTACTTGCTTTTTCTTTTAAAGATTATATCAGTTGTTTTTTTAGAGTGCTTTCAGTCATAATCAGCTTGATGTTTATCAGATTGCTTTCCCTTTCACTTCACGATTCAGTTTTTTTTTCTTCTTCTTTCTTTAATCCTCATCCCAAAACATCAATAAACAATGAGAAATGTTTTTTTGTGATTTTTGTTGTTTGTCACATATTTCAAAGTACTAAGACTATTTCAGACTTTGTGTACCACTCACCTTTTCAACTCGCACTTGGGATGTAATATTAATTGAATCACCTGAATTAAAAAATTAAAAGCAGTAATAATGGTGCTGGATGGAGCAGTGGTATAATGCATAAGCCCACCACAACAGTGAGCCTGGTTTAGTTCCTACAGTGGATTCTGGCCATCACAAAGACACATACTTGACCATGTCTGAGAGAGGAGAGGCCAGATTGGGAGCATTGCTTCAACATTGACCCATTCCGAGCCCTAAATGATGGAGCGCCCACTCGTCTAAGGTGAGTTCAACTGTGCTTCATAGAGCATTACATGTGTTTTTCAGTTAACTTGTTTCAGTGCCACCATTGCCTTCAGGAGTATCACACAGCGAAGACTGGCTAAGTCCAGTGCTTAAACTGCGACCCTTCCCCAGCCATGCACTGGACTGGTGCCCTGTTTGTCTGCACCATGTTTTAGCCTGTCTTCATAGAACAAGTCATGCACACTAGATGCATTCTAGGATCCTGATGAGGAGAAATATATTCGGATCTAATGGTAAGGTACTGGCCTCTGAACCAGAAGGTCCAGGGTTGAAATTCCACCTCTGCCAAGCTTCCACAGTTGGGTCCTTGAGCAAGGCCCTTAGCCCACAATTGCTCAGATTGTAAGATTTGTACCAATTTTCATTCTGGATAATGGCATCTGCTAAATGTAAGAAACACTGTACCAAAACAGCACAAGACCTCTGATACAATACCTATATAAAATAAACAGGAGTGCACATATTCATGGGCTATAATTAATAATTACAACACCCCATGTCCAGTAAAAAACCTATAAAAAGGTATATCATGCCTAAGAAAAATAAACTATACCAAGTAACCAGTAATGTCAAGATGATTGCCTTGTGACAGAGTATGACAAAAACAATGAAATAATTAAAAATGTCTCCTTTTTCTACAGATGATGTTCCGTATCTGTCATCCAGCAATCCTATCACCTGTAGGCTGGGTCCCAAACTATCACCAATGTTCCAGGAGAGTTCACAAGACCTCCTTCCATTTATTCTTTCCGTCATAAAGAACTCCATAATGCCTAGCCATGTTCCTTCACATTTAAGATGGCAAGAGTCATTCCTATTTTGAAGAAGCCTACACTCGACATCTCAGATGTCAACAACTACAAACTGGTATCAGTCCTCTGTTATCACATGTCTGGTATCCCAACACGCTGTCTACAAATAATTGTCCATCTTTATCATACCGAATGATCTACAGGAAACACAAAGTAGCACACTCCACAGAAGCTGCCCTAGTAGCTGCTTCTAAAAAGCTTCATGCCACCAAAGCAGCCAAAGTTTCATCGGTTCTAATATTTCTTGACCTTTCATCAACCTTTGATGCAGTCACCGAGAAGATTCTTCTTCCCATCCACTTCAGTATTGGAAACGCAGGCTCAGCCTGGCAGTGGCTTGCTTCCTACCTGTTATCATGGAGAGGATCTACATCTACATTATGTGAACTACATTGTGACCCAAAAGGCTCTGCACTGGGACCATTTTTTTTTCTCTCTACACCTGTTCTCTTTTCTAAGTTATAACCTCTTCTCCTTCTACTGTTATGCTGAAGACACTCAATTAAGCCTTTTCTTCCCCCATCGTGGATGTCAAACTCAAGCACTCCCTTTGAGAAGATAAGAATCCTCTGAGATCAGCTGCATCTCTTGATCTCCAAACTGACCTGACCAAGTGATGTAAGGTGGTACTGGCAAGTCTTCCAGGAGATCCCTGTAACTGATTCTCACCCCACTGCTGCGTTCCCTTCTCTGGCTCCCTCCGCTGTCTTCAGATGGCGAGTAAAGACTTTACACTCAGTACTTGTGCCAAGACTGAAGCTCTACTTGCACATTTTAAAATGACCCTCTGTGGGTTCTCCTAACCGTTTTAATTGGATGATGTTCTTGGCGGTAAGAAAAAATTCAAAGCAATTCTTTTAGTTGCTCTGGATAAGCATGTCTGAACATGTAAATTATGGGATAGGCATCACCCTGCAAATATGATCAGGTTAAATCGGGTTAGAACACGGAAAGAAACAAAGGTTTGAAGAAGTTTTTTATTATGAAGCAAATTTGAAAAACGATGAAACGTATTTTGTCCTGCCTGTATGAGTAAGAGATTTCGTTTACATATTGCAGCACACGTATATCTGTGGTTCACCAGAGTGTCAAATCTGTATGATGTTTAGTCTGTGAAAGCTTTTTATGATTAAAAATGTTCAGTGATTTTGAAATGTTTATGCACAATACTGTGCAACAGTCTTAGGCCACAATTAGATTTGTTGTTTTTAGCAATGGTATAATGGCCATATATAACATAATGTCAACCAGTCGGCCCAGAAATGTCAGGCTTGGATTCGTCACTCCATAATCCTCTTTTCCACTGATTTTTCCTTCCATTCTTTGTGAAATTTAGCACATCTTGGACTTCTCAGTCTGTTCACCTTCTGAAAGTGTGGCTTCTTGGCTCTTACCCTTCCAAAACAGACCATTCCTAATCAAGCTTCTTCAGACTGTAGAGGGGTCAATTTGGCCTCTCGATGAAGTTGCCAGATGCTGCTATAGCTCAAGTATAAGAGTACACTAAATTCTTACCACTGTAACCTGTAGAATCTGTTTTGTCTGATATGTTTCAGTTTTTTAATACTCTATACAGATTTCATGTATTTTTTGGTTGTGTTCTAATAAAGAGACTGAAAAATAATTCTATATGATTTTTATACCGTTGCTAAATCAATGGTATATCTAATCTAATGGTGGCCTAAGACTTTTGCACAGTACTGTAGATCATTTACAATATGATACACATTACCCCTAATCATTCATGTATTTTAGCTCATGTAGTTTTTCTGGTGTTTGCCTTCAACACTCATCCTATATGAAGCATTAAAATTGGCCCACTGCTTTCCTAAAATAGAAGCTTAACAGGCACCGCTCACTGGCTTTGATGAAAGCAGAGAAGTTACAACATTTTAAGTGTCCTTAATGAAGGCTACTCTCGCTTTGGTCCTTCAACATGTGCAATCATCATCAAGCCTCCTGTAATTTAGTGCCTAATCTGAGAGCGTTACTGTATATTGTGTTCTACACAAATACACCCAACAGGTTTAGCAGTAATATATTCATTCCTTCATTACAAGTAAGAGCATCATTCAGAGCAGGGTTATGGGTGGAGTTCTACTGGGATGGCTGGGCACAAGGTGGGACTACACCAAAGGTATTATGGCCATTGCAGGGCATCACACACCCAGATTTATTTACACCAAGGGAATATTCAGAGAAGACGGTCAAAATTTTGAGGAGCTGGGAAGAAGCACTGTATCTGTTAGACATGAGGAACATGCCAAACACCAAATAGATAGTAGCTAGAGAAAGATTGAACCTTTGAGCCTTAAGCTGAGCATGATAGTTCAGAAATAAGGTTTTAACCTTGTTAATGTTTTAACAGGGTCTTTTTGGAAGGGTAGCACCCAATAAACCATGTTTTTGGAAGGGGAACAGGGTGAAAAGGTTAAGATATGCTAAAGGTCCCAAACACTGGATTGAGGATCGGGGGGAAAAGAGTATTATGGAGTGACAAATCCAAGTTTGGATGATGTTGATGATATGTTCATTACACCATTGCTAAAACAACAGATCTAATAGTGGCCTAAGACTTTTGCACAGTCTGTATTTTGAATGTGAAAGGGTTTGGGACACCTTTTCAGATGATCCATTTGTGTTCATTGGATGCAAGCAGGGTTCCACATTGCAAGCCTAGTCTGGAATCCAAATCTTAAGGAAGTGCAGGCTCGTAAACAATATAACCTAGGTAATAAAAAAAACCTTTATGAGTAAAACATTAAATGTACCTATATAATGGTCCAAAACAAACAGTCATGATCCAAGATACTAAAACCAAGACGTTCTGTATGTATTATCAAGTGTACATCAAGAAATGAATAATCACGACCATGGACTCGAGCCCAGTCATGTGTTAAGTGTAATGTATAGACTACATAAGTGCAAAACATACAGCGTCACAGTTTGTTGTCAACATGTTGATAACAGTAACGCTTCAGTGCAAAGTAAATGGGTTGATGATCCAGGTCTGATGAAAGGGTGCTGAGCCTAAGGTCGACCTATATGTGAAGAATTATGGTCTGTAATTGAGAGAGCAAACATGAAAGGCAGCTGAGATGGGACATAGCAAAAGCATTACAGCAGAAGCATTCTCAGCCCTGGTTCTGTAATGTGACAGCTCATTCAAACTAAGTGTGTGTTTGAGAGTGTAAGAAGGACGTTTAATGGGTGGAACGCTTCAGTCACATCCTAATTACATCGCCTCATGGTTGTACAGCACATTCCTACAGAAAAGGAGATTCGTGTGATTGTGAGACGAGTCTTAGGATCAATATCACCTGTTACGTAAAGGATAATTACAAAGCTGAAAGTGAGTCTTTCTTTATAAATAAGACCTAAAAAGTCATCAGATTGTTGTTGAGATGTTGTTGAGTGTTCTCCCCATGGTGGATGAGAGAGGCCTTTAGTTGCTTCAAAGTTACCTTCAGTTCCTTTGTAAGAGGCAGACTATTACCTTGCTCTTGGAGTGATCTCTGTTGGTCGACCACTCCTGGGGAGAATAAGAGTGGTCTTGAAGTTCCTCCATTTGCACACAGTCCATCTGCCTGTGGATAGGTAAAGTCCAAACTCTTTAGAGATGTTTCTTTAACCTTTTCCAGCCTGATGAGCATCAACCATTAGTTTTGCATTCCACAGTAATCTCCTTTCTTTGTGCCATGATACACTTCGACAAACGTCTTGTGAAGATTAGACTTTGTTTTGAAGATCCTTGGTCTTTAAATGCAGGGACTTCATGAAAATCTGATTAGGTTTTAGGTCATACACATGCAGAAAAATTGAAGATTCTAAAGGGGTCAAACTTTCAAGCACCACTCTCTTTGGTTGGTTTGGAAAGTGAATACTGAGCTAGGGATTTCACAATAGCGCAAACCACCAAACCACAAATCTCTGCTCCAGTCTTGGTATCTGAAACATTTCCCTACTTGTGGGCTCATCTAGTGAGGGGGCATCAGCAAACTGTATTCAGCTTAGATAGATCATTAACAAGTCTGAGAAGTTTTAGAGAATCACTAGTGGATCATCTAGGAAGGTTTCCAAAATGTTTTGACCTCGAATTTCCTACTCAGGGTATCGGTACCTCAGCACCTGTACATGGAGAACACAAGTTGCAGACATAAGGCGCAACAGCAGTCCATCACACTTGGCAGTGGTCGCCACTGTAGCACCTGAGAATGACTTGAATCATGCATGGAGGTGATGCCTGTCCTGGTAGGAAGGCACCACCGGAACTTGAATCTGGATCACCGAGGTGGCAAGGTAGCACCTTAGATCGCTGCACCACTTGAGAGCCTATTTATACAGGTCCTGTCATTAAGATTGGTAGAAAACAACATTTTTGCATGACTGTACGCATATTATAAATGCAAATTGTAACTTTTAATAGCGTTAGTAGTAGTTCTATTAAAAAAATTGAATGGAATGTAAAAATTTATAAACCCCCATATATAAAAAAAAGGTTCACATAGATTTTTAAAAGCTATATGATTGTTTTTAATATTTTTGAATTGCTAGTTTTAAGGTTATGGGTTCAATTCCTAGCTCTGCCAGGCTTCCACCATTGGGACTTTGAGCAAGACCCCAAACCTTCAACTGCTTGTTTGTACATTCTCTTATTCTACTTTTAGGACTTGTCTGGTGGGGTTTTAGGTCATATACAGTGCCTCCTTCCTGATTTCCAATTTTTTTGCATGTTTGTCACACTTAAGTGTTTTGGGACATCAAACCAATTTAAATATTAATCAAAGACAACACAAGTAAACACAAAATCCAGAAAATAAATCCAAACCTACATGGCTATGTGTGAAAAAGTGATTGCCTCCTAAACCTAATAACTGGTTGGGCCACTCTTAGCAGCAACAACTTCAACCAAGTGTTTGTGATAACTTGCAACGTGTCTTTTACAGCGTTGTGGAGGAATTTTGGCCACTCATCTTTGGAGGATTGTTGTAATTCAGCCACACTGGAGGGTTTTCGAGCATGAGCATGAACAGCATCTCAATAGGATTCAGGTCAGGACTTTGACTAGGCCACTCCAAAGTCTTCACTTTGTTTTCTTCAGCCACTCAGAGGTGGACTTGCTGGTGTGTTTTGGATCATTGTCCTGCTGCAGAACCCAAGTCTGTTTCAGCATGAGGTCACGAACAGATGGCCGGACATTCTCCTTCAGTTACTTTTCACACAGCGCCATGTAAGTTTGGATTTTTTTTCTCCATTAATAATAAACACCTTCATTTAAAAACTACATTTTGTGTTTACTTGTGTTGTCTTTGACTAATATTTAAATTGGTTTGATGTTCTGAAACACTTAAGTGTGACATGCAAGAAAAATAGGAAATCAGGAAGGTGGCAAACACTTTTTCACAACACTGTACATGCAAAAAAATAAACTCTAAAGGGTTCATAAAATTTCAAGCCCCACTGTATTTTGGTTGGTTTGGAAAGTGAAGGCTAATACTGAGCTACGGATTTCATAGCAATGCAAACCACAAATCTCTGCTCCAGTCATGGTATCTGAAACATTTGTCTATTTGTGGGCTCATCTAGGGGGACATCAGCAAACTGTATTCGGCTTAGATGGGTCTGTCAGCAAGTCAGAAAAGTTTTGAGAGAATCACTAGTGGATCATCTAGGAAGGTTTCTAAAAGTTTTTCATAGGTGAAGCACATCCTGGATGGAACATCTGTAAATTATAGAATACAACAGGAGTCGCTGGGTCAGCACCAGGATTTGGTCCCCTTCTGTCTGTTGTTCTCTCCCTCAGACATGAACCCACCTGAAGGCAGTTCTGGATCTTGACATGGAGCATGGTGGTGGATTGGGAATGCAGCTGCTCCACCCAAGCTCCTAGTAGTCCTTTGGAGGTCCCATTCATTACGTTTGTACAACACAACAGATGCAGTGCACTAATATACAGTAGAGTAGTAGGTGAATATGATATACCAATGAATGCAAATACAGGTTGACTGTGTACAAGATGCATCTGAATAGAAGAAAATATATAAGGACACACATTTTCTTTAACCCTGCAACTTTTTAATGATGAGTCAGTGTCTATGGAGAGACAGTAAGAGAGTGAGAGAGAGAGAGTTGCAAAGTTTTCCTTTGGCTGAATGTGCACCTCCTTTCCATTTCACCAGTCTCCTCCTCTTTCTCCGTGATATAGTGAAGGTTTTCAGCAGCCGTGGAGACAATCAGGACTAGAGCTTAAGGGAGAACGCTGACAGCCACTGCCTCACTCACCCACTCCCTCTCCCTCTCGCACACACATGGAGTACTACTGCACTCTGCTGCTTTGGATCCTGTGCATACTGCCAGGTGAGTGACTGCAGGTCTGTGTGTATCTCGTACCTGGATGCAGTTTTATTCATGAGCAATTCTAGCTTGCTTTCTAGTGTAATTCTTTAGAAGAAACTGGCAATGATTGTGAAAGTCTGAACTGTCTGAGTTAAGGTTGGGAGTGGGACCAGTATAAACTTTCCTCTGCCAGAAACATCTTGACAGACGAAGGATGCTGAGTTTGCACTGGAATGCTTCAACTTCTCAAGCTCCCACACTTTCCCTCTCACATACACTTCTTTTGGCTTCACCCGATTCTTTGCAAACGTGCTAATACTTTCCAGAGTCAGATGCCACCGGCTGGCTCAATTATCAGTGAAATTACTGTAACAGCAGATCACACAACTAGAGCCTTCCAGCTAAGTGCTGTCCTGTGTCCTTTTAAGCCTATTTAAATGGACTTCTCTCTCATGTGGTTTCTGTATAAAAGATGAGATGCAAAACTTAAAAAATAGGTGCAAGTTACAGAAGTGATGTTTCTAACATTTTCTCCTGAGGTTGTGAAACAGGTCAGCGAATGATCTGAAGGACTGGAGAATGTCTTGATTAAAAACAGATCCAGCTGTGTTTATCAGCATCCTTATCTTTTACAGAACGAGCTACATTTCATAACGTCGCTTCCTCTCAGTGCTGGATGGAGGCCGAGACAGGATTATGTGCGACGTGTAAATATTTGTTGCTGCTTAAAGTTTGGTTGTGGACAGATTAATAGACAAAACAACAACTGCCCATGTATAATGTCTTAGATAAATAAGTGCTTCTGAACCGGGATGATGTGTGACATACTGGACCCGTGCAAGTCTGAGGACAGATAACTGTGTGGGAACTCTTGCTGAGTGTGTTTGGTTTCAATCAGCTGCTTGTCATTTAACTGATGGAGCTAGACAGCTTACCGGCCAAGGAAAGTTTATTCAAACTTTATATGATAGAGTCGTTTTCCAAAAAGCATCCATCTTCAGTGCACTGACATACTTAACAGCATAGGGAGGTACAAATGGATGACAAATCAGAAAATGAGGGCGTCCAGTGGTGATGTGATGCTACTGGGGATATGGTTTCAGTTCACTTAGAGGCAGGGCAAACATCACATTATACACTAAATTCTGGTGAAGTCTAGAGCTTAACCTGGAATTCACTGAGTTCCAGATAATGCAGAAAACCTCTGGATCTGCCATTTCCAGATAATCCAAAGACCTCTGGATCTGCCATTTCAAGCAGCTGGTTCTTACCAACAAGCCACCATAGATGTCTTACAAAGAAGGGTTGCAAATCAGAAAAACTGCAAATATCCTAACTAATCATTTTGATGGAATATCTGATCGGCTTGGTCTCTCTCTTCCAGGATGACCATGCTTCCATCCACAGGGCATCAGGAGTCTAGATATGAAAACCATATACTATGGTCTCACTCAGGTGGCACAGTGGTCTACTACACAGGCCCACCAGTGCAGTGATCCAGGTTTGAGTCACGGGACTGCCTTTCTGCTTGGCTTGGTGTCCCTTCCAGGCTCAGTGGTTCCCAAAGTGGTGGATGCAGCAAGACAAATGAATGAGGCATGTTTGAGGCAGAAAGATACATAATGCATGCCACTTGTATTAATTCCACTGTAAAGGTGATTTCTTACTTTATTTTGGTTTGTCCAATAAGACGGTGCAGTTTTGTATGAATTACAATGTTTAAAATAAATTCTAATGCATTTTGGAAGCAAAAGATGTGTACATGTGTTCGAATTGGAGGGGCTCAAATATTCTAATCTACAAAAGAGGGTCACTGCAGAAAACGTTTGGGAACCACTGGCTTAACTGATGTGCCACCACAGTTAAGCAAGTACATCACTAGTTTCAGCTAAAAACTACAGATCAAACATCAAATAACATCTGTCATAGTTCTTCAGAATTTCGAAGACTATAAATCTAAATTGGATATCCTTCTGTCTGAAATAATCTGTCCTAGCTGCCCTCTCTCCTTTAATAAATGATGCATGTGTGATAGATTATAAACCATTTCTGCTGTGGCATTGGCATTGCCCTCAATTACTGACTCAGCTATTTTCTTTGCTATTCAGGGTAAGGTGTTGATTCCAATGTACCAGTTTGTCTACACTTTCACTCGTGAGTAATTGTGGTTATTTGGAGTTGCAGAGGAGCTTTTTTGAATGCGAGCCAGCCATTTCTTCCAGCTGGTTTTCCTTGCCAGTCCTCACACTTTAATGCAAATAACCGAGTCCCTTGCGAGGCATCTCTCCAAATGCACTCTGATGAGCTTTCCAGACTGCAGAATGCACAGCAGGAAAGCTGGCATGATGGATGCTTGGGTTTGCCGGTCCCTTTGTGTTAAAAGTCCAAGTGAAACTGTATTACAATCTGCGTACAGACCTCAAGACTTCTGGTGAACTGAGAGCGTTCCGGCGATGGCGAGGGTAAACTTCAAGCATGTGGACTTTATTAAAAACAAAACTGCAGTCCCATAACCCTAGCCGATGGGCAGCAACAGGCCTCATTAGCATCAGAGCAGCTCCACATGTAAATATTTGTGAAGAGGATTGGGGGAGAAGAACGGATATGTGGAGGTGTTCTGTCCATCACAGATGGTGATCTCACACACATACAGATGTGATTTGTTCTAAGTTTGTTTAGGTGGTCTGAGATTAAGAGCAGGTTTGGGTTTCGGTCTGAGTTCAAACCAGTGAAGTCTATTAAGATTTATTTTGAGATAAGTCGAATCATGGGGTCATCTGTTTCAGATCTGAGTTGTACGACATGCTGATTGAGTTTTAAGGGGTGGACTCGTGTCTCAGGGGACTGCAATGCAGACGGGTTGATTCACTTGTTCCAGTTATTGACTGATGGCATTTTCTTACTTCTTTTTCTCCGAACTTGGTGACTTTTGGAAATACAAAGCATCCCAGAGTAAAAGGCCTGATGTGTGATCTATGGAGGGGGGGTTCTTAGTCTAGTTGTTATAATCTGGTTGGGACCCAGCTCCAGCATGCAGACCCAGCCTGCATACACAGGGCCAGGAGCCACTGCGCTGAGGCTTATTTATCTAGGCAGAAGCATTCGTACACAGAAAACCAAGACAAAAACCTCATGGAGTTGCTGATATTATTGAGGGAATTAAAATGCTCTGCCACGTTGGCCTTTGATGGAAACTTCTCCACACTCTCTTTGGATTCATTTCTTTTGATAAAATAGAAAAAGCTGTTCTATGATGTCTTCTTGATGCCAATCTTTGAATGGTTTCTGTAACCACCTCAAAGTGCGTCATGTCTGTTTGTGCCTGCCTACAGAAAGGAGATGCTTACTTGTAAAGAAATTAACAGACTTGAGCATCATTGTTTGCTAGACATTCCTTTTCTTGCTTAATCCATGCACTTGCTAGTTTAACACATCTGTGAACCATAAACTGTTTCTGTGTTTTATAGCTATATGTAGGAACTGACTCAAAATAATATAATTCCAGGAAAAATAACAACATCAAAGTTGGAGATTGAACAACATGTGTCTATCTGTCCAAGTGGCATCCTGAAAGAATTAATTGCTTTGTTTTGAGCATGTGGATTCATTTTTTGTGTGTGTATTTCAAGATTGGTGTCTTAGTGGTTAAGACTACAGGTATGCACCATTTAACAACCGCATGATGTTCTGTGAAACAGGATGTTGACCCAGTTGGGTGTTGACCAGACATTACCATAAGCACAGACTTTTTATGTAACTGTAATGTGACTATAGAAGGTATTTTTTTCCCCAAGAAAACTGCATGCAAATGATACGTAAATGTATCAGAGATGCCGCTGAAGACACGAGTGGAATGCTACCAAATACACAGCATCCCTAATACAGCTGCATTTTTAATTTATGGAAGTTCATAGTAATGATAGAAAATATGGTAATGTACTGAAATGACCCTGTGTAGTGGAAAGCTGTAACTCCTAAGAGGATGGTATGATGGACCTGATGATTTTGTTTGATGGAAACCAAACATGCATTGATAGACAACATGCACTTTAAAGCTTTTCCAGATTGATCCAGTACCAGCAAACATCGATCAAAAAGAGATTATAAGATATGAGAATTTCATGATGTTCAAAAATGTTCAGAGATGTTCTTTTTTATCAGAGTTGAGTATTCAAATAGCTACTCTTTTTTTTAGAAAATAAAGAACTTAGTCATCATTACTGAAATGTCAGGAAATAAGTTTGAAGCTTTGTCAGATACATCAGGATTTATCAGCTGTTATCACTCTTAGCTTCAATTGAAAGCAGGAGACAAATTTGGATAAGGGGAGTAAGAATGAGAAAAATCTGGAGATTCAGTTCAAAGAGGAGCTCTTTGGAAAATAACCATAGAGAAATACTCCCTTTTCATTCTGTTCCACTGTTTTTAACCTTTATTTGTGCTGTACCAGAGATGGGAACTAGATATGAGAATTGTGACTAGTTACACTTCAGTTGCTAATTTACTGGCTCAAGACCCGACTTGACTTGACATGGACTCTAATTCATTGTTTTTGCTAACTTGTGAACATCCCTCCTTGGAAGTGTTCATAAAACAGTTCACATAACATGAATGTTCCATGCATGTATATTTTTTTAGCACGTGTGCTAGCTAGCTCTGTGGACTGTGGTAGCCTAGTGGTTAAGGTACTGGACTCTGGCCCAGAAGGTCCAGGGTTCAAATCCCACCTCTGCCAAGCTGCCACTGTTGGGTCCTTGAGCAAGACCCTTAACCCACAATTGCTTGGATTGTAAGATTGTACCAATTGTAAGTCGCTCTGGATAAGGGCGTCTGCTAAATGCTGTAAATGTAAATGTAGCTCGCTAATTAAGAAACATTTATCAACTAATCGAGCTTAAGTTTTAAGAGCTTACAGATAATGTGCTTTCAGAATTTCTTCAGCTAGAGGTTTAAGGCTTGACGCTCACAATAGAGACTGTTGTACTGATGTTTTGAAAGTGACATGAGGGCTTTCTAACACACTCTCTTATTCCACACCCTTGGCCATCACATCCAGTCTGATTTTGGAGCTGAGTATTTAACATGCCTATTTTCATCCGTAGTGCTGTTCTGTCCCTATTGTGGTCAAACCATGTATAATGATCATCTTTACTCAGTAGTTTGATCATAGTTTACTCCTGTTACATAATTCTGACATAACCTACATTCCAGCATAGAACAGTTGTGATACTGATGATTCAGTGCTTATCCTGATATAGTTGCTGCTTAGTTGGTGTTTCTAGGATGGTCCTGATCTTATGGAATATTCCAAAGAATATGAACAGTTACAATAATTTGAATAGTTTATATTCATTAGTCTATATCATTGGAGTGTGTGCTAGAACTGTGACTGCTGACCCTTTCTTAAAATTCTTATGTTTTTGTCCCTGTATATTGCATTTATCACTGGCATGAGTGATAGACATGGCCTAGTCCACAACAACACTTAAATTGAAAGAAAATAATAATAATTTCGGATCATTTCAGGAAACAGTAGGCTATAAAAAATGCTGACAGGTCGTGCATCTTCACAAATCCACAATGTCTGTTTTATTTCTGTTCGTCATCACAGCAGATGAACATGGTATGACAGGGCATATGTCATCAATAAAAGAGCAGAAAAAACATCATGCTGTTCCAATTTAAATCACTGTGATTGTATCATTTATAGTGAAACTTTGATATTTCTTACATGAAAACCATTAAGAGATTCAGAATTGATGTGTTGAAACAACTGGAACTTCATACAATGTAATGGTTATCACCACGGAAACCCCACCGAGCCTTGGCAGTGCCACCGGCATTGCTGGATGCTCTACAGACACAATTGTATGAGGGAATGACGATTGAATGGAGATATCCTCCTCACCACTGCAGGGGTAGCCCCTCTCTGCCATCCGTAGTTTGAGAGAAATCTGGGGAACAGTTGTTCTTTGGTACAGTAATGACCTTATGTTGGGTCCATTTCATATTAAATGTATTTATAATGCATGCAATTAGAAAACTAAACCTCTCCCATTGTGTGATTACACGTTTATAGAAAGAAAAGGCATTTTTATCATTGTCTCTATCCACTGTGTATGGATGATCACCACACTTAATAATTCCTCACAATTAAGGGATTTTTGATGACCACCCAACAACTGGTGTGAGACTTCTGTCATATTTGAATCCGTTTCTAATTATTTTCTCACTGCAGGTAAAGAAGCTGAAATGAGTGTTTGTGGTTTAAAAAACCACTGGATTATTCCCAGTGGTGGATGGTAATGAAGTAACTGTAATTCGTTATTATATATTTGCTGAAGTGTTTCCATTTTTTACTTTACCTCCAGTGTATTTCAGAGTCAAATATCTTACTTTTTACTCCACTTCATGCAAAATCAATTTTTCCTTTTGGCTTATGTGAGCATAAAAACGTAAGATATAAAAAACAAAAGAAGTGAGAAGAAAGTGCACCAATCAGGGTATAGTGTGCACTTTGTTTTGAACTTGTTTAGACCTGTTGGACTAATAATGGCATTCAATTAAAAGATTGGTGTCCCAAGAGTGACACTAGAGTCTTTTCGCCTAAAATTAGTTGATTAAGCAAGATTTTTGTTACCAAAATATGACTTTAGAGCCGTAATAAATCATGCTACTTTTACTTTTGATACTTAAGTACATTGGAAGACACACAGTTCTGTACTTTTACTCAACTGAAGGTCTAAAGGGAGGATTTCTACTTTTCCTGGAGTAATATTTAACTGGGGTATCTGTACTTTAACTCAAGTACATTTTGTGTACCACGACTGATTATTCCATAGAGTAGCAATCCGATGCTGTACTGTTTTCACCATGTTTTCTTACAAACCTTGAATGATGTCAGCATATTTTAATGGTGTGACTTAAAAAGTTCACTACTCTGAATCTGTCTTGTTTGACCATCCACACTCTTCTCAGTTTTCTTCTACAGTTTCTCGACCTCACTGCCCGTTCTATTGTTTTAAACCCTGTCAGGGTTAAATCAATCACTCCATCGTACCCCGGCCTGCTGACTGAGTGACAGGGTCAGGTATAGCTTAAAGAAAGCATAATGTTTCTTTGAGAAGGAGAATGAACCTTTAGAGATGTTTTAGCGCCAGACCTCCATGACAGTGTTTGCTGCTTTAGTGTGTCCCAGAGGTCAGATCCTTCTCACACTGGGTGGTAAAGAAGAGTCATGCTGAGTGACAGCACATTTCATACAGTGCTGTAAGAAAACAAGCATGAATCCTTACAGACCACCTGTATGTTATTTTGTGTTCATTTGTAACCTGCTTAATTGAAAGTGTAATACTGTCAAATCAAAATTGTTGTGTGAAATAGGTTAGTTTTCTTGCTTTCAGGCTGAATAGGTCTGCCCATGTATTTCTATCCTACAGATTCTAGCTCTGGCAATAAAAAAATTATAGGTTGTGTGGATCATTGGATTTCTTGGTCTGCCCTGTGCTCTATGTCAAGTGTGACTTGCCTAAAACAACACGCTTCAACATGGGCTGACCAGGGGACATCATTATAAGAGGTCAAATTCTTGCCATTTATGTATTATTGCTTGGTGTGCAGAATATTCACAGATAAATCAAGGAATTCTGCATTTATGGTGCTTGACATTTGGGAATTTAATATCTGTGCCAAGGTATTGGCTCAACTGATGTTTCATAGGCTGGCATGGTGGATGCAGCAGGTTGGGTTGGTGCTGACTAAACTCCAGTGTCCAGGGGACCATAGTTTGATCCTTGCTGCCTGTTAGTGTGAGAAGTTCGCCACATTCTGTCCATGTCAAAGAATATCTGGTTTCCTCTTGCATTCCACAAAATATACCATGAAGTTACTCTGGATGCCACTAAGTATGACTGAGAATGTGATCAGGATGAAGTTACTGAAGATAAATGATCTTCCCAGAATGTAACAATGTCCACTTAAACAAAACCCGATGAAATGTATAGGGCTAATGCTAACACTCTGCTGTTTTTAATAAAACCCCTTAAGGAAACTGGATAACTTTAATAGAATAAAAATTTCAACCAGATTGGAGTTCAGGAGTGATAAATGAACTGTGCACATCACAATTATTTATAATTGTGAGATTCATCGTCCATGTCACCGTCTCACATTCTCACACTCGATCCCAAACATAAGGAACTGTAATACCTGGCAGCAGATGTGTGTGTGTGTAAAATATTTCCATATGAGGTTCACTGATGGAGCTTCCAAATCTAGGAACTGATCACCATTGCCAGTGAACATAGTACATCATTTTGTGGTTGGCTTGCATTTGACCAGTCTTTGCTTTCCTGCAGGGCTCCATAACTGTTTCAACATAGACACCAAGAATCACCGAGTCATAAAGGGCCCAAAGCAGGTGCAGTTTGGCTACACGGTGCAGCAACACATAGCCGGGGGACAGAAATGGTAAGACTCCTGTTCTTCTTCACCTACATCTGGCATTTCCTTTCCTTATGGCATGGTTTTGTATACATTTGTGCTGCTACTTTTTGTCTGAGTGATTAGTCTTCTTTGATGAGACTATGTTGTGAGTTGGGTGAATCACTTCCCTGGATGGATGGCGTCTTTATTCGCTTCTTATGTTGGTGACGCAATACAACAACTGTTCATTACTAACACTGGGATGAAATGAACACATGGTAAATAAATAAACTTACCTAGCAGTTTTTCTCTCGCCAGTGTTTCTGCAATTGAGGTCAAGAAGGCTTAAATTAAAAACGATTAAATAAACAGGAAAACCCATCCTGCCCACCATTGTTCCTTACCCCAAAATAACCCCTCGTATAATGGTTTATGGGGTTTACCACTGTTAAATCTCCTGTAAAATGGAAAATCCTTCCAGAAATATGAGATTCAACGTGGAATGAATAGGCCACTTCTCATCCATCAGTAACACTAAGCACCAGCGATGATGCTTAGTGTTTAATACCTTCAAAAACTCTTTATTCCTTCTTGGTTAGCCAGACAAATTTAAAGCCTTGCTGAATTCAAAGTACACATACAGTACTGTATACGCTTCTACTCTGTACATGCACTGCAAAGACAGCCCTTTTGCACTCGTATTAGCTTTCTTGTTCCATTCTGGGCCCGTACATGAGTTTTTAATTCAGCAGTTTCCAAACAGTGGTGGTGTACCCACAGCTATTGCATCTTCAAAACAGCTGTCATTGTACTGCTGACTCTCAGCTCCTGTATCACCATCACTGTGTTTGCCTGTAAGTGATATGGAACAAATCTGTGTTTCATCAGAGTGAAATTGCTGAGGGATGTGGAAATACATACAGTTTTTGTGAAACTGTTCGATTTTTCTTATTAATGCATAACTATGACCAACAAAATCAACAGATTTCAAGTCCTAAAAGTAGATACAGGGAACCCAAACTGTACTTGGCCAATTATTTCTTGAGAAAAAATGATCCAATGTTACATATCTGTGAGTGGCATTATGTTAAGGGACTGTGGTAGCCTACTGGTTAAGGTACAGGACTATGGACCAGAAGGTCCAGGGTTCAAATCCCACCTTTGCCAAGCTGCCACTGTTGGGTCCTTGAGCAAGGCCCTTAACCCACAATTGCTTGGATTGTAAGACTGTATCCATTGTAAGTCGATCTGGATAAGGGCGTCTGCTAAATGCTGTAAATGTAAATGTTAAGCTCCTAGGATTGGTAGTTAATGGAAGGTGAAATTATAGTCTTTCGTTTTCAATCAAGGGGATGACGATCAGGTCTGACTGGGCGCCCTGTTTCATTTAAAGAACCGGGATCTTCACAACTTGTTTGTGGAAGTGTATCATGGCACAAACAAAGGAGATTTCTGAGGACCTCAACAAATAGTTGTTGACACTCCTCAGACTGGAAGAGAATCCATATCATTCTATCCAAGGTTTTGTATCCTTTTCTGTAACATAGGATGATTTTATTTTTCCTCCATAAATAATTGGCCAAGTATAATATTTTTTTCTCATTTGATTAATTGGGTTCCCTGTATCTACTTTTAGGACTTGTGTAGAAATCTTTTGATTTTGTTAGGTCATACTTGTGCATAAATATAGCAAATTCTAATGGCTTCACAAACTGTGAAGCCACCAGTCAGACGATAATATGGGATGCTTTGCTTTTTTCATGCTTTTTTATACATGTATACCACAGTACAAGTGGTTTCTTGCAAAGGTGGAGGTCAGAGCACAGGACAGGCAGCCAGTATTTCTGGAGGAGAGCGAGACTTACGCAAGGTCCTAGATTTAAACACCTCACCTTTGAGCAGTAGCCCAGAGCCCAAACCACTGAGCCATCAGTGCTAAGGCCAATTTTATCACATTCTTACACCAAACATGTGAGCTGAGAGATCTGTTTAGTACAAATTAATTTGAACTTGATCTCACTGGTTTGTTTGAGGAATGGGAATTACATTCCTATTGTTCTCCAGACCATGATGAAAATGGCCTTTCCTCAACTACATTCTTCACATTGCTTTCTGTAAATACTCAATGGTGAGCCTGTAGTTGAAAGAAGTTTCTGTTTTAAATTTAGCTGGACTGATATTTTTGGGTATCAACAAAGTCTTTCTGAACCAAGCGGCTGCCCCCCGCTTCCCTCTCGCTGTCATTGCGACACATCTGGAAATTGTTTACAGGCCAATGGGAATTTCGTGTGCTGTGATCATGGTTTGCCTTCTGTATTTTTTATGTATACGTGAGTCTGCATGACAGAAACAGACAGATTATTTTTATATACCAGCACGACAGTGATTATTTTCCACAAGGCTTCTCAAATACGTGCTGACGTCTTGTCACTCGTGTATGTCGCGTTATTCTGTCTTTGTGGTAAATTTGTTGGGTACGGTGCAGAATTTCCCAAAACCACACTGCCATATATATTTGCTGTCAGAGAAACGTAGGAAATAAGAGAGCGACAGAAAAGCGAGAGACACCGAGAGTAAACATAAGCTAAGGCAACCGAATTCCTGCAGACTGTGCAGAGTGAAGCAACTGAACGTTTGCATAGTAGCTTGTCTCAAGGGGAGCTGGAAATTAATACAATATTTTCTCCTGGTGAGTGTGTGCGAGTGTGTGTGCGTGTCAGGAAGCTTGCGTGTTTGTATTGGCACAGCTCTGGGTGATAGCGAAGGGGTGGAACTGTGCTCAGAGGCTGTGGACAGTAGCTAACAGTGTTAGCTACTTTTGATCGCTTTAGACGCTAAGAGAATATGAGAGCCCACTCAGGAAGTGTCTTGTTATGATACTTATCAAGGAAAATATTTCAAGCTAGCCAAGAGCAGGCTTTTTCCTTCTCAATCTTGCACTTCTAAACTAGATAACTATAATGTCGATGATGCCAAGATGATGTTTGCTAATTGGTGTGCTGATATAATAGATGAAGAGAGGTTCCTAAAAGAGAACTTTATTGGGTACACCTTGCTAGTATCGGGTTGGACATCCTTTTGCCTTCAGAACTGCACATCCATGATGCCAATCTCTTGTTCCACCACAATGCTCTACTGAATTGAGATCTAGAGAATATGGAGGCCATTTGAGTATAGTGAACTCATTCAAGAAACCAGTCTGAGATGATTTAAGCTTTGTGACATGGTGCATAGATGGTACACTGTGGTCATAAAGTGACAGATATGGTCAACAACAATACTTGGGTAGGCTGTTGTGTTTAAATGATGCTCTGTTGGTATTAAGGTTCCCAAAGAGCGCCAAGAAAATACTCCCCCCACACACACACACCACCAGCAGACTGAACAAGGACGTTGATACAAGGCAGGATTAATCCATGCTTTCATGTTGTTTATGCCAAATTCAAACCCTACCATCCGAAGGAAGGTCACAGCAGAAATTGAGATGCATCAGACCAGGCAACGTTTTTCCAATCTTCTATCGTCCAGTTTTGGTGAGCCCATGTGAATTGTAGCCCCATTTGCTGTTCTCAGCTGACAGGAATGGCACCTGGTGTAGTCTTCTGCTGCTGTAGCCAATCTGCTTCAAGGTTCAATGTGTTGTGCGTTCAGAGATGCATACCTCGGTTGCAACGAATGGTTATGAGGTTTGTTACGAGTGGTCACCTGAGAACTGCCCTCATTGGATATTTTCTCTTAGACCATTCTCTGTAATTCCCAGAAATGGCTGTGCGAGAAATTTCAATGTTCAAAGTCACTTATCACATTTCTTCTCCATTCTGATTCATCTTGACCATGTCTACATGCCTAAATGCATTGAGTTTCTGCAATGTGATTAGTTGATTAGGTGTTTTCATTAACAAGCACTTGAGCAGGTGTACCTAATAATAAGGTGTTTATTCTTTTGGAAAGTGAGTGAACTTGGAACACAGAGATTCAGTCTTTCTCTGTCTGTCAGTGACTTCCCCTGAGGTGGAGAGCTCTCTCGGCCTTGTTGTTTATAGCAAACTCAGTGAACTTCATGAAACATGAATAGTCTTCCATACCTTTTGATTTATTGCATGTCTTTAGGTATTAAACTAGTTTAGATCATGGGTGGACAAGTCCAGTCCTGGAGGGTGGGAGGCTGGGAAAGTTTGGGGCTCAAATACAGCCTTATACAATTTCCCAGAGAATAGGCATAGTAGGTGTATCATAGCAAGGAAGAGTAATTGAGATCAAGTTTTGTTTCTATGGATTTGCTGCCAGGCAGAGTTTTGCTCCAATTTAATGCCAATGGTTCCCAGCCTATGTGGAAAATAGGAGCTTATGGAAAATGACAAAATATATAAGTGGTGGTATGATCCCAAAAGTGCTATTCGGTATTTTGATGTTTTTCTATTGCCAAGTAACACATGACATAACTTGGTGCCCTTGGTTTACTGTTCTTGCCAAAAATAAGGCACACCAAACATTTGTCAAATGTGAACATCAAGTCACCAATCCTTCATGCAACCACTATTTTGAAAACAAACATAATTTGGCTAGAAACAACATTATAGTACAGCATTTAGTAGTAGTGTTTAATAATATAGTGGAACCCTGCAATTCTAACTCCCATTTTGTGAATATCCCACTGTAATGCATGATATATTTTGATTTCCTACCTCACTATCCAAACCGCTAACCCGCTATCATGAATGACGTTTTGTAAAATACTGGAAGTAGTTGGCATTCTGAATGGCTAATTCCCTCTGCCTACACCCTTCACTTTCATTTTGGTCAGTACTTATGAGTACTTATTATGCAGCAATTGTTGTTTATTTTATATTGTGCTGTTTAGAGCTAGAAGAAAGGGCTGTGAGACAGGCAAAGCCCCACCCAAGCTGAAAACAGGCAGGAAAGTCAGATGTCACTATATGTTAAAAGTAGGTGGAATTTTGAATGTACACGAACCAGGTAGGAATTTCCCCATAGTAAATAATGGACACAATTCTCTCGTTATCTAAATATATCAATATTCAGTTGATTTCCTGGAACAAGGTACTAGAGTTGGGGGACTCAAGTCACATGACTTGACTCGAGTCAGACTTGAGTTGCAAATTTAAGGACTTGAGACTTGCTTAACTAACAGTAATTGAAAAAAGACTTGGCTTTGACTTGGTATTCATGACTTGAGACTTGATGACTTGACTCTTTTAATCGGATATTTGTTTTATGTTTTGTATGTTGAAATTTTCCTGGAAAATCTATCAATTGTGAATGAAAATGTTTAGTTTATGTTTGTTACGAAGGAGAATTTAAGGATTCTTGTCAGTATTAGATTTATGTGTTCCGGTTTGGTTATATCCACACTATCTAATGTCAGTATGCAGTGACATTCCAAATTAGTTATACTTAAATAATTTGAATAAATGTTCATGCTGTGATGTCATGTCAGTAATATTCTGTTTTAGGCTAGATATTTTCTTTTTTTAATGTATTTTTATATACATGATTGTGTTTTCCATTCAGTTGTACAGTAGTGTGGAAAAAATTTAGAAATCCAATGAAAACTGTATTGTATATTTTTAACATGTTTAAACATATTCACATTTGATCTTAACAATATAACAATTGATCAGACAGTTCTTCTGTTTTTGAATTTAGTTCTATTACATCAATCTCTCATTGTTTTTCAAATGAAGAACAAATAGCCATATATTTAAATATGTAAAAACAGTAAAGGTTTCATTTGGTGTCTTAATTTTTCACTTGACTATTTGACTATTTGAGTTTGACAGACGAGTTAAGAGTTCAAGAAGAAATGCAACGGTACTGGTTAATGTTGAAAGTAAAATTCAACTCTATGACGGCTGTCTTTTGTCTGATTTGAAAGTGGAAACTGGAGTTAGAGCATCATAATTTCGTATGTCTTGACTTGGGACTTGCTTGACTTATAGCAGGGACTTGACTTGACTTGTAGGTTAAGACTTGAGACTAGCTTGTGAGTTCCACCTCTGACATACAGTACATATGGATAATGAGGTCAGAGTGCATTCTTATAGAGTACATAGGAAAAACTATAAAGAATAATCTGATCACTAATCGAAGTGCAGGCCATCATAATTATGATCAGATGTGCAGATCCAGTGTACAAAAAGTGAAGGTCTGCCAAGTCCATTCTCAGAGTTTGCTGGAAATGGGCTTCCATGGATCAGCCAATAAATGCTGCAAACAACATAAAGAGGATCCAATATATGAATCATTACGTCAAAATATAACAAAATCTCATCACTGCTTACACTGAATGAACAATACATCATTATTTAAACTGCACAATGCTAAACATAATGGCTCTCCTCCAGTGGAAGGATATGAATCCTGTACTGCACAGTCTAGTGAAAAGCTATTAACAGGTCATCATGTTTACAAGCTTCTATTTGTTAAAATGAGTGTACTTCTTAGAGACGTTGGACTGCTTCCTGGTAGCAGGATCCTGGAGTTAAACTGTACAATTCAGTTTCACAGTCCACTCGCATCCATTGGCATCCTCCAGTGAAACGCAGCTATTTCTTTCATTTCTGTAAGGTTGAAAGCAGATACCGTTCCACACAGCCAGCTTTGTGCAGCTCCAGGTCCAAGAGTGTGCTTTAGGGCACAGGATATTTTCCTGGGCTGATGAATGTGTTATTATTCCAGAGGTCCCGTAGTCTGGAGAAACACTGGGTTGTTTGGGGTCTGAATAGCTCTTTGAAGTGGGAAGTGCTCTGTAGGGGAGAGCCACATGGCTGTATACTCAGTCCACTCACCTTTATATATGTTGACACTGCAATAGAGTGTTATGTACTGTATGGACTGCCAAGAAACCAGCACAGACCAGTATATATATTTTGGATGCCTTTATTGTGATCAGTCAAGCAAGTTCCATGTTCCACATGGTTGGTCCTGGTGTTGCTGGTAAAGCTGGCTAATCTGCATGCCAGTGTCCAAAACACAACATATACTGTTCTTTGGCATCAGGTGGATCAAATTAAATATTTGAAAGCACGCCAGGACTCAAAAGTAATACTTTTAAATCATTAACTTGGCTTGGACTGATTATGTTGATTACATAGATTGATGGGGATCTGGTTCAAATTGTCATGCTAGTGCTAAATTGCACTCTTTCATTTGAATACTTTTAATTGAAAAGTCTTTTAATTTATTCTTTGTACCTAACCATGTCAGAATACTGTACATTTTGCTTAGGTAATATTAGGACACAGTTGATGGAAAGTTAGCTAAACGGCCAGTGTTGCCAACTTAGTGACGTTATTGCTAGATTTAGCAACTTCTCAGCTTCAAGTTATTTTCAAAAATGCCACTACTGACAAATCTAGAAACTTTGTACAAACTTTATTACATAGTTTTAAAGAAGTATGAACGTAGTTTGGTTCATCCTGTAAAGAGAGTAAGAGAGAAGCAACAAGATATAAAGGACTGAAAGCACCTGACACTAGGCAGTATGTAAATATGACGTGATCCAGGTAGACAGCAAGCTAATTGGTAATAAACTTGCACTGAAAGGAGGATTTTTAATATCAGAGTCTTCATTAACCTTATTATATTCCCAGTGACGGATTTAAAAGAAACTAAGCACAGCCAAATATTCTCCATGTTTTTGTGTAGGTGACATTGAAGCAAAGATAACCAGCAACAAAGCTAATCGGGCTACCTGGCTACACAGGTTACAAATAGAAAGCTGACTTTGATTCGCTAATAATAATAGAAATGTTTTATATGATTTGCTTACATTTGTATAGCTTAGTGATTCTACTCCTTACAAATGAGTTTTAGGGTCAGATTTACTCAGTTGTGTATCTTTTTGTACATGATGTGCTCAGTGGGAAAGGATTATTTCTACACTGTGATGATTCATATGTGCCAGATTCACTTACCTAATTAAATTCAACCCTTCAAGAGGCTTTAAGTTTGGCACTTTAATATTAATGGAAATGGACAATTTTTGTTTTTTTTTGTTTTTTAACTGATGCTACACCTGAGACCACATGCACACAGTCCCCTGCTGCAGTGTTTTTTCTGTCCCCATCTACACAGGCTGTTTGGATAGAAATAAAATCAGAGTTCAGAGAGGGAGCGAGAGAGAGGATGAGAGAGATTTACTGACTAAAGCACCTATGGCTGATGCAGATCAGCAATGGAAACACAGCTGATTTTGGTTAAACCTTGGTGAGGCGGCATTTCGAAAATACATTTTCCAGATCAGTAATTCTGATATGTACGTTTCATTTTCCGTCTTGCAGCACGGGCCATTAATATTCAAGGACTCCATTGGTTGTATCTTTCACACAAAATTTTAAAAGGCCAGCGCATGCACATTTGTCTTTTGTCTAGAGCCGAAGTCTAGATATGACTGGAAGCTTAACTTATAGCTTCAAAGCTGCTTAGCGTCAGGCCTCTGCAAGGTAACGATCGTATAAATTAGGGGTTTAAAGATTGGAGATTCCTTTCTAGGTCTGAGTGACTCCCCATAGGAAAAGTAAATCACAAAAGAGCTCCACTAACAAAAAGACCTCACTAATCTCAAGTGTATCCCCTTGAGTTTTTCAGTGCTTAATCTGCCAGCATCTCGATTCTCATGTTTGTGCTGGTAAGAAAAAAAACTGAGCTCTTAAAATGAAGAAAAGCATCTCTCATCCACAGCAGCAGTTCCTTTTATTTCATATGAAGTACTTTTATGAGAACTCTAATTTCTCAGTGGTCATGCTCAGTGGCGGTTCTAGACCATTTGAATTGGGAGAGGGGGCAGGCTGGGGCCAGTGGCTATGTTAGAAGGGCCAGTTACTTTCTACCTAAATGTGCATCACGGGCATTAAGGAGATTAATTAGCTCACTTCTCATTTAGGGGCATAGGGGGCCAAGCTTGTGGTCACGGAGCTCTGGTCCTCAGAACCACCCCTGGTCATGCTAGCCTGATTGTTATGGCACTGCACATTCCTTGTTTTGAATTTTTGAGCCTCCTGTCCTAAGAGCAAGTTGCAGGAACAGCTGTTCCTGAGGACCTGGGTTTTGAATCCTGGGCTAGACTTGCAAGGTTGACAGTCAAGTAGTATTGTTATGGAACCCTGCAATGGACTTGCACCTTCTCCATAATGAGCCTGTGCCCAGAAAATATGCTCTCTGACACGACAAAAAGATGTCCTCCACCAATAATGGGATGTACTGTACATTTGATGAAACACCTTATCACACTCGTCTTTCTCTGCTTCAGCTGGCAGTTTGGTTTTGTGCCTTTCCGTGTCCTAATGAAATAAACAGGCACTATGCATTAAATCCGTACGCCTTGAAGCCTTTTTCCTCTAAGCCTGGGCCGCATTATATGCAGTTAGTTTTAGTGAGGGAATGTGTCTGGGCTTCTTGTTACTTAACAGAAGGTTTAAACTGAAAACTGTTAAATTCATAAATCAATGTACTATAGAGGCTTTTCTGTTTCTCTGCGGTCTCGGGTATCTCGATTTTTCTGAAATAGCAAAGAATGTCAGAAGTAATCAGACTAGGCATTAGCATCAATATGTAGCACCATCTGAATCCGTTCATCTTAGAGTGCATCCAGAGAGTTGCTCATTGTTTAAAAAGTTCATTTTTGTGGACAGATTTTCCAAGTAGGACACTAAAACAGGCCCATAGTTCAAGTACTAGAGAGCCAACAGTTTGACCTTTTGGCTTGAAACCTAGTGCTGCTATAAATTAGTTTTGCGTATGACATGGACTCCTACTGTCTAACATGGGAAGTCATCCGACTGTTTGCTTGCATGGCTGAAAATGCCTTTAAACATGTTTGGAGCCGTCTGAAGTACTGAATCATATGTCTTAATCATGGATAATGTACAATTAAGTGGCAAGGGACTTTGTGGTAGGTAAAGTACCCATAGCGTTAGACCTCAAGTTTTATTAAGCATGTGCCACAAATACACTGAAAGAATGCATGAAAGTGACTAAGGAAGCTTTTGAACATTATTAAGGAACAACAGATGAGGTCTTCAAGTCAGAAACTCATTGGAATAAATATGAAAACTCTTCAATTAGAGGTAATACCAGAGAGAACCTCCACAACAGCAAAAGTAAAGGATATCTTTGTTTTGCTTAAAGGAAGAACTTAGTTTTCCATCAGTATTACATTAGCAGTTTAATAGTTTTGACTTCTGTATCATTTTCAAGTTTTGTTTGATACCTATTTCAGTTAATTATTAGTTTCCTGTATATTTCTATTTCAAACCAACCCTCCACTTTAATTCTGCTAATTCTGGCCTGTGGCTGAGTCTGAAGCTATCCTGGACTTCATTAGGCAATTCTTCCAATCATAGAGACAAGGTCACTTCTAAAGGGGACATACGCTGTTGAAGGGAATACTGATCCCAGGTTGAGTATGGTGCTATCGGTGTTCTTAGTGCTTTATAAAGTCATTTCCTGACATTTATAGGCCCGCAGTGACCTACAGTACCATTTAATGCTGAGCTCAGGAGGATTTTCTTCATCCCCTGAGACCTTTGTCATGGCTGAAGAATTTGGCAACTGCTCCATAAAATGCATAAAGTGTTCATTCTAGCATGTGTGAAGACTCCTGGTAGAGCGGTACTCTTTTTAAAAGTTGGAACGGTTCCTATATGAGTGTTTGACGTGATGGGAAGCCTGCTGTCCACAGCTCTAGGTATTTGAACCACAGTGTCGGAATAAGGAATCGTGGCCTCTCTCAGCACAGCATACATATGTTTAATATTTGCAGAACATTATTAATGGGGTATTGTGTTATGCACCACGTCACTCCAGTAGTATCTGGAGTAACCAGTAGGAACCAAGACGTTAGCAGCAGATCCTTTAAGACCTGTAAAAGCGGGGCCTCCATGGGGCTGATTTGTTTGTCCAGCACATCCCACAAATGCACGACTGGATTGACATCTGGGGAATTTGGCCAAGTCCTGTTCTTCAAACCATTCCTGTACATTTTATCTCAGTTTACTTATTCTGCAACAATCAAAGTAACATCAACGTGATGGATGAGGATCCAAACTTTCCCAGCAGATCATTACCAGAGCTTCACACTGTCAGTGTTATTCACTTCACATGGCAGTGGTTTTAATGTTATGGCTGATCGGGGTACATACCACACATACCTCAAACCCAAAGTAACTTTTATCAGACTGGGTCACTGATAAAGAAAACGAAAAATCCAGACCAATATGTAAATGTCCTGCTATTTACTGCATAGAGCTGGATTATATGGAGATACTGTGTAGATAAACTGCATGGACAAAAACATCATCCAAAACCACACATGGATATGGATCTGGTCCCCCTTTGCTACTATTACAGCTTCTTCACAGGCTGTCCACTAGATTTTAGGACAGTATAGCACTGATGTTGGCTGATAACACTTCACTTCCAGTCAGGGTTTCATGTTGGATGGAGTTGAGGTCATGACCACTGTAGAGACCAGAGTTAAAGTCTCATCATACCCATGGTCTGACCAGAAGCTGAACCATTACAACTGACTATGTTGGAGGGAAGGAAGGCCTGATTATTTATCATCTCCCTGCCCTGTGTTGTCGGCTAGGTACAGACTCTCCCACAACTCTGTCCAGGGTTAAGCGTCTAAGAAAGTGAATGAATGAATGCTCCATGCTCCCTGCTGAACGATCAAGTCACCAGCAAAAGTGGTGGATGGATATGGGAAGCATAGCCCATTCCTTTGTATGGATGTATTACACTGCTGAACTAAGGCACTTGCTGGCCTGTGGCCTCTTAGCGTAGCATTGTGGGATTGCCAAGAGACTGGGGAATTGAGCAAGGCCAAATTGGGGCGGAAAGGGAAATTTTCCAGCTAACAAAGACCTTGATTTATGCAAAACTGCGACAGAGGAGAAAGAAAGGGCCTTCACCGAAAGGACGTAAATTTCCATTCAGTTTAAATAAAGTGGTTCTGACCTCTGACCTTTGTTGCTGAACCACCCACTTCACCCCAACTTCGCCACCCCTACTAGAAAAAATGATCTATTGGTGATCTATACAATACATGTTAACAGTTCTCCAACAAACCTCTGTTTCATCTACATCAAAAATGACTGATTGTGTTTTCTTTCAGGTTGTTGGTTGGAGCGCCATTAGAAACCAATGGGCAGCAGCAGACAGGTGATGTGTATAAATGTTCATTAAGCCGGAGAGTCCCAGGCCCCAGCTGTACCAAGCTCAATTTAGGTACTCCATCCGTATACATTCCTCTGGTTTATCCCTGCAATTATTTGTGTAAATAACACTAAGGCATCATAACTCTTTACTGTGCCAAAGATTTTTCCTCCACACTGTTTCCCTTAATCAGCGGGATGAATCTTGGATTTGTGGTTTGTGTAAAGTGTAACCAGGCAGCTGTTGGTGTGAAAAGCTGTCGGGGAGAGCATCACAGTGATTCATGCTTTTCTCGGTTTATATACATTTTCACATCTGTTGCTGCACTTTATGACACTGCAGTGGTGTGTGTTTGTGTGGGTGTAGTGTAGATTACAGAGACGGCTTACCGTCTAGCATGCTGTCTAACATCCAGTCAGTGCTAACTCTGGTTAGTCAGATTGTGAAAATGACACAGGGCCCCACATTTGAAGTTTTGCATTGCATGGGTGTTGTGTTTTGAATCTTGCTTTTTGTGTATTTTAAGGAAAGATATCTCTGACGAATGTATCTGAGCGCAAAGATAAAATGAGACTGGGCATGACTCTTACCTCCAACCCTAAAGACAACAGCTTTGTGGTGAGTTTAAACAGAACTGGTTCTTAAAAGTTCTTTACATTTAGTTCCTTCTGATGTGTACTTTGACAGCATTTAGTATTTAGATGCGCCCCCTTTTACTGCATTTGGCTGCGAGTACCCAGACCAAGGTGTAAGAGGGTTAAAACATGAAATAAAAAGCATTTGTAACACACAACTGCAAACAAAATTACTGATAACTGTAGTAGATACACCTTGTTTCTCCAAATATTGTGCATTTTATCAGTTCCACTTACCATATGGAAGCACTTTGTAGTTCTACAATTACAGACTGTAGTCCATCTGTTTCTCTACATATTTTGTTAGTCAAGTCAAGTCAGATTTATTTCTGTAGCACTTTTTACAATGGAGCTTTACAATTTTAGATTATTTCCTAATGTCTATGACCAATCCCAAATTGAGCAAGCCTAGGGCGACAGTGGCAAGGAAAACCTCCCTAAGCGTTATGAGGAAGAAACCTTGGGAGGACCAAGACTCAGAAAGGGACCAACCTCCTTGGGCGGCGTAGATGATAAATGTGAGAAAGAAACTAATAAGTCATGGAGTCATGGTTCAAGTAAAATGTAAAATATGCACATCGGCATTAAGTAGTCCGATACACAGAGTCACTCCAGGATCATGAGCAGGAAAGTCCTCTTTAGGATAGTCCTCTTTATTCAGTTCTCTAATGGTCAGGACCATCACAGATCAGGTACTGTTTGGATAGTGGATATTTCTCAGCACTGCAGTGACACTGGCGCAGTCCACCTACCAAAAATGTCCAGCCACTAGCATCCTGTAAGCAGCGTCCTGTGAGCACTGATGAAGGATTAGAGGATGACTAACACAAACTGTGCAGCAACAGATGAGCTACTGTCTCTGACTTTACATCTACAAGGTGGAGCAGTATGGTAGATGTGTCTGAAAAAGTGTTTAAAAACTCCAGCAGCGCTGCTGTGTCTGATCCAGTGCTGAGAATGATCCACCACCCAAATAGTAGCTGATCTGTTTTGGTCCTGCAGGGGATCTGACCATCAGAGAACAAAGTAAATGGGGCGAACAGAATATGCAGAACAGATGAACTATAGTCTGTAACTGTAGAACTGCAAAGTGCAATGTGGTAAGTGGAACTGATGAAATGGACAATGAGTGTAGTAACAAAAGTGTATCTAATAAGGCGATCAGTATCTTGAATTTCAGACAACACATGTCCTGCATATCTGAGTCTGTGTCCGTCCTTCAGGCATGTGGTCCCCTGTGGTCATATGAATGTGGCAGCTCTTACTACAGCACAGGAATCTGCTCGAGAGTCAACGCCAGCTTCAAATTCTCACGCACCATCTCCCCAGCCTTCCAAAGTAAGCTCAGCCCACCTGCACTCTGCCTGCACCTCGATTTAAGCTTGATTCAGGGTCGGATATCCCTGTGGTATTTCTAATTTTTCGTTTGATCATGCCCAGGACTTGAGCACAAAATGCTCCAAATGTGAGCAATCAAACGGAATTAAGCCGTACATTCCTGAAACATTTGAATGTTATAAAGACCGAAAGGCATCACACGCTAGCATCTGTAAAAACCAACAGCCTTCAGATCTTCTCAATTTGTGGTCTTGTGTTTCTAAACAAAGTGTAATGCTGTGACATGCCCGACTTCTTGCTCTCTTATTAGAAAATTGTCTCTCTTTTTCCAGGATGTGAGACCTATATGGATATCGTTATTGTTCTGGATGGATCTAATTCCATTTACCCTTGGTCTGAAGTGCAAGATTTTCTCATCAACATCCTGCAGAAGTTTTACGTCGGACCAGGGCAGATCCAGGTTTAGTTCATTTGGAAACTTTTGATCTGTTTGTGTATTAGTAACAGGTTTGCTTACATAAACTGTTTATTGGTGTATCATCTGGTGACACCAGTACAGGGAATGTACTGTAGAGGTATGTGTTCTGTGAAACAAGTTGTTGATTGCAATGGTCATTGACTGGACATTTCCATAGTCTTTTTATGCTACTGTAATGTAACTATAAAGGGCACTTTCACAAGGAAACTGCACACAAACAATACATAAATGTCTCAAAGATACCACTGAAAACACAAGTGGAAGCCAACCATCTACACAGCATCTTGTGCCTAAACTGTTACACATCTCTCCCTCCAGGAAATACACAACACCGTTCTTCAATAACAAACACACATTTCTATCACACAAATCACTTCTAGATAAATGTAGGTCAAGGTCATTTGTTATAATTGTTAAAGCGAACAGACGTTGAACGGATGGTGATGACTACCAAACCTCAACAGGCCCTAGCATCAAGTCCTTGAGGTGCCATCCGGCCAAATTGGGTATGGGTTAGTGGATTACACCACTGCGTCACTGGAGTGCCCCTTTGTATTATTTTATGTAGTTAATCCACTCATTGTAAATGGTGTTTGAACGTGTGCGTTTTTAGGTTGGAGTGCTACAATATGGGGAGAAAGTGGTAACCGAGTTCCAGCTGAATGATTTCCACTCAGTTGAGGATGTGGTGAAGGCTGGACGAATGATAGAGCAGAGAGGTGGAGAGGAGACCAACACTGCATTAGGCATCAATGTGGCACGGTACTACACACACAAACACGAGGTCTCTGCAAGCTATTAAAAACAGGACTTAAAAAGAGATATGCTTTTTTGGCTTATCTAATGTTGCTCGGTAAGACATGCCTCTAGTCCAGGGTTCAAATCATTGCTCTGAACCGGTCTCTCTTGACTGAATTGTTGCTGTGCTTGTAATGTGGCTTCACTGCTTGCTTTTCCTGTCCTATGCAGTGCCTCGGGAAAATGCTTCTTCTAGTAGTTCTGAGCCTTTGACTTCACTGTTTCACTGGCACTGCTGGTTAACAGCATTGAATCTGATGACTGTATTCCGACACTTTTTCTGCTGAGATGACAGCGCAAGCTGCTAGAGTTGCAACAACAGCGGCTCGACAAACTTTGCAATATATGTAGCGCTTCTGAACAATATTATATTATTTGCAGCCTATTGAAGTGTTACAGCTGTTGTTTCAGCTATGCTACCATATGACGATATATGAAAAATTCAACTGTACTGGAAATTAAAGAAAGTATTCTGCCCAGCACTAGGACCGAGATGTTTGTGAAGCAACTGTGAGGCAATGGTCTGAGATGTGATACTACCAGATCTCAAATGGACTCTATCCCATGTACTTTCAGATCCCAGGCCTTTAAGCAGGGTGGCAGGAGAGGTGCGAAGAAGGTCATGATTGTCATAACAGACGGAGAGTCACATGACAGCCCCAATCTGAAGCAGGTTATCGAGGACTGTGAGAAGGATGGCATCGATCGATACGCCATCGCCGTGAGTCCCCCCCAATCACACTTATGCTTTCTCCTTTTAGTTGTGCTTTCAGATTTAAGGTTTAAATGTGTTCCACTGAGCCATAATTCAGCTCCTGCAATGTGAGCAGAGAATCAGTAGTAATTACTTTACTTACTTTGGTAGATGAATGTGTTTGAATCTGCCATAAAGATTAAAGGAAGTTGAGATTGCATGAGGAGGGTAAACGAGCCACTGTGAGCTTCAGACTGTGTAAATATATCAACATTGCTGTCTCAATCTGTACATCCTATTGGTCTCCAGGTCCTCGGCTACTATAATCGCAGAGGGATAAACCCAGAGGCTTTCCTCCGGGAAATCAAGGACATTGCTAGCGACCCAGATGACAAGCATTTCTTCAATGTGACCGACGAAGCTGCCTTGAAGGATATTGTGGATGCTCTGGGAGAGAGGATATTCAGTCTGGAAGGTAGTGTGTTAAGCCTGCACGGGCACCTCACACCGAGATGCCTTATATCAGTGATATATTGGAGAACCTTAATCTGTAAGACATTCACAGCATCTTCATAGCAGGCTGCAAATTTCTTTGGCACAAATCTTAACTTTGAAATATTGTTGGTGCCATAACTCTCCCCAAGACACTCTAAGACTTGTTCGAATTGCTGTATGGGGAATATGAAGGACTGCTTCACCTCCCCCCTGTGCTCACTCTTTGCTCATTCTGGCTCTGATTCTAGGAACCAGTAAGAATGGGACAGCATTTGGCCTCCAGATGTCTCAGGCTGGTTTCTCCACACATGTAGTTGAGGTAAGGATTGCTTTTTGTTTGTCTATCGTTAGTATATTCCACTCCTTTAGTAAACAAACTGGTTTCTTTGTGTCTTTATCAACCCAAATTTCGTTTTGAACTTCATTTTCTCTGTGGAAGTTGAGGTCATCCTCGACATATGGTTCCCTTCTGTCTGCCACTGATAATACAGACAGGGATTTTTCCAACCCCCCCTTCCATAAAACATGAATTAAAAAAAGCTCTGCTTCCTGTTCCCGAGTGAGAAATACTAGAGAATAGTCTTGAGGAAGTGTTTCACAAGAAAGTAGGTATCTTTTTTTTTTTTTAAGGCCTTTTTTCTTCTGATATCAGTGCGAGAACTATTGGCTCGGGCATTGACACAGCTGGCTTGTCTTCTAACAGAGTCCAGAGAAGTCCACACTCCCTACTGTAATCGTCAGCAGCCATTTAGCTGGAATCCATTCCAGACTGTACCTGTTGGCATTGGATCTTTCCAAGTCTCATTCCAGGCTGGAATGCTACGAGCCTTCATCAGTGTCTTGATCACACTGTCTGCTGATGCAGCTGCCCCAACTTTTTCCAATTCATCATCACAAACGAGACCCAACCTGCCACGGGACGTACAAATACATAATCGTTTGATATTTGTGGGAAAGGACAGGATAGCTGCAGATGGTGACCGAGATGCCTGGAAATCCCATCTGTCAGGCTGCCGAATGTCTGGGATAGCACTTTGTCAATGAGAACCTGATTGCTGACAAGAGGAATAAATCATTGGAAAAAACTCTTCGCGCTTCAGGAGGAAAAAAAGTGACCCACAAATGCCCAGATGGTTTTCACTGAAATGGTGCCCTGTTAAAATATGGCCTATGGCATATTTATGGCTCATATACAGATGTTCTGCTGTGTTATGTGGCTTTTAGGTCTTATTTATTGTATTCAGCCATTGAATTCACCATGGAGAGTGTTTAAATCACTACAGTAAATATTGTGACTTTTCCTAGCTATTGTAGCTATGAATAGTTCAACTAACCATAACTTTTGTATACTGAACAAACAGCATTACATGCTACACCAGCAGGCTATGGTAGTTCCCCTTGGAGCACTTTAGTGCAACTCAATTTTCACGTCTTGATCAATTGCATGCCACTTTCCATACTGAATATAAGCAACACACTTGGGATGTTGGTATGGTGGGTATCAGAGGCAATACTATGACGTCATACAGTCGTATGAAAAAGTTTGGGCACCCCTGATAATTTTCATGATTTTTCTTTATAAATCATTGGTTGTCCAGCTCAGCAATGTCAGGTAAATATATCATATAGCAGATGAACACCGTGATATTTGAGAAGTGAAATTAAGTTTTATAGGTTTTACAGAAAGTTGTGCAGTAATTATTCAAACAAAATTAGGCAGGTGCATAAAATTGGGGGCACCCTTGTCATTTGAATACCTTTAGCACTAATTATTGGAACACAAAATTTGTTTTGTAAGCTCATTGACCCTTGATCTACATACACAAGTGAATCCAACTATGAGGAAAGGGTTAAGGTGGCCAATTGGAAGTTTTTCTCCTCTTTGCATCTTCTCTGAAGAGTGGCAACATGGGAGAGCCCTCAAAACAACTCTCAAATGGCCTGAAAACAAAGGTTGTTTCAACATATGGTTCAGGGAAAAGGGAAAAGCTCTCTCCGAGATTTCAGCTGTCAGTTTTCCACTGTGAGGAAACATAGTGAGGCAATGGAAGACCACAGGCACAGTTCTAGTTAAGGAAACTCCCGAAGTGGCAGATCAAGAAACAAATCTCAGATAGGCAGAGGCGAAGGATGGTGAGAACAGTCATAGTCAAGCCACAGACCCCCTCCAAAGACCTACAAACCTCATCTTGCCTGCAGATGGTGGGTCACTGTTCATCGTTCAACTATACAGCGCACTTTGCACAAGGAGAGGCTGTGTGGGAGAGTAATGCAGAAGAAGGCCTTTTTCTGCAGACCACGCCACAAACAGAGTCACTTGAGGTGTGCTACAGCACATTTGGACAATCCAGCTTCATTTTGGAATAAAAGTGCTGTGTAGATGACTGATGAAACTAAAATTGAGTTATTTTGGACAAACAAGGAGCGGGAAAAAGAACACAGCATCCCAAGACAAACACTTGCTACCCACAAGTAAAATTTGGTGGTGGTTCCATCATGCTGTGGACGGATGGTTTGTGTACTGGCCAGTGCAGGTACTAGGAATCTTGTTAAAAGTTGAGGGTCGCATGGATTCCAGTTAATATCTCCAGATTCTTGAGAACAGTGTTCAAGAATCAATGACAAGTTGCAGCCGAGGCCAACGACCCCAAAAACCCTGCTCAAAATCTACTAAGGCATTCATGCAGAGGAACCAGTACAACGTTCTGGAATGGCCATCTCAGTCCCCCAGACATGAATATTACTGAAAATGTGGGCTGTCCATGCTCGGAAAACCATCAAACCTGAACTGAACTGGAGATGTTTCTAAAGAAGAATGGTCCAAAGCACCTTCAACCAGAAATCCAGACTGGAAGCTGTAGGAAAGCGTTTAGCGGCTGTTATTTCTACAAAAGGAGGATCTACTAAAATATTGATGTCATTTTTCTGTTGGGGTTGCCCAAATTTATGCACCTGCCTAATTTTGTTTGAATAATTACTGCACACTTTCTGTCAACCTAACCTATAAACTTCATTTCACTTCTCAAATATCACTGTGTTCATCTGCTATATGATATATTTACCTCAAGTTGCTGATCTGAACAACCAATGATTTATAAACTAAAATCATGAAAATTATCAGGGGTGCCCAAACTTTTTCATACAACTGTATTTGGGTGGCTGAACCAGTTGGATATAATGGAGCTAGGTTAGTTTTTTTTAAGGGCTACAGAGAGTCTAGTCTTGATTCAAGCTCTATTATATCTCTGTAATACATCCCTGTTTCTTGATAAGCAATCAGTTGGTTATTAGCTTTGTTATTCTACATGCTGTGTAGCCCAAGAGAAAAGCCCTTTCACACTCTTATTTACTGATTTATCGTTACTGGTAATGCCTCAGTCATTCTTACGTGATGTGTCATAAACAGTTTGTTTGTGCCTTATTATAAGAGTGATTTTCTTTTTTTATTTGGGATTGTGGCCTTCAAAAAATAGACAGCTTCTTTAATACCTAGTTATACAGCTTATAATTCATTTTATGTGTACAGAAATGAATTATTACTATAACATATACAGATGGTCTATTCCGGGATCTTAAGTTTAAGTTTGCTCTAATATGTGAAGGAAGAATAATCCCAAACAATTAACATGCTGGCAATGATTCTCTCATGTCCCATGGAAAATGGTTGTGCTTTTTTGGAGTATGGAGACAATTGTATTATCTAACTTTATACCAAGAATTGAAATTGCTAAATAATAAGTTAGAAAAAGACCAGACGAAGATCAGATGACTATCTGTCTTTTATTCAGTCATGAGCCAACAATGTTATCATCTGCAAATTCTACCAAATTTCAACGCAATAAAGTGCAGTTATAAACTACCCCTGCTTTTTTAAACTACATACTAGGTACATTTATACATTTAATCCTATCTGGTCATTTTCTATAAAAGTCCATGAGTTAAAGATAAAAATGTCACCTCTTGGGTCAGTGGTAAGAACCAGCTCCTGGAACGTCAGGCAGTCGCTTAGGGCCTGGGTTTGAGTCCTGGGTGAGGATTGCAATGTGAAAGCCAGGTGGTCTGTTGCCATGTCCATGGTACATCTACCTGCTCTTAGTGAAATCCCAGTTAGGCTCCAAACCTTCCCCCACTAATCTAACCATAACATGCAATAAAACAGATATCCAGTGTTGGGCGTGAACGAGTTCAAAAGAACGCGTTCATTGAACACGCTCATTTTTCCATGAACGTTGAACTGAACGCAACACATTTTTTAATAAAGAACTTGAACGTGAATTAGTTCACATTATGTGTCATGAACGGCAGACATCACTGTAAATGAACGTTGGAATTTGTTTTCCATTGAAAACTGAGTGACATCTTTTTATCTTTTGAAACGCAACGAGAGAAAGTTCCTCCCTCCTGTATTTCTCGCTGGTGCCGCTTAAATCATGTATCACCAGACAGAAATGGTTTTGACATTGTGTGCGCAATGCATTGCGGGCAACGTAGTGTCCGGCTGAGAATAGTGTAACATACTGGCTAGTTAATAACATACCGGGCTTCCGCACGACGTTACCCGATGAATTGCAGCAGAGCGGAGTAGCCATAGCAACGCCGCGTACACACAATTGCAGTGCCATGAGCAAATGTCTACAATGAGCAGTTTCAAAGAACGTATAGTGATTTCTCTAGCTTGTAGTGTGAAAAAAAAGTATTTATTTGAATATCTCACGAAAAAAGTCAAATGAACTGAACTTTGAACTAGTTCAGAATTAAAATTGTGAACTTTGAAAGTGAACTGTTCACTTTGAGCATGTATGAACTGAACTTGAACTAGTTCAGAAAAGCTATCAACACTGCAGATATCCAAGAAAGTGGGCAGCCCTGATATTTACATACAATTTTGGGGCAATGTTTGTATTTTGAGGACATTTAAAATAAAAAGAAGGTAACCTCTGCAGGGTATTGACTTAAGCATGATAAATTTGTGAAAATATTAATGCACTCTTACAGTTTATCCGCTGAACTAAACTCTAGAATTATTATTAGCAGAAATGTTGTTGTTACTTTCTTTTCATTTAAAAATAAACCAACAAAACCTGTAATCCATCCAGAACTCAACAAACTTTTGCCTCAGACTCTAGTCTTGTTCGCTGTAGTACCTCTGAGTGCTTCACTCATGGTCATTTAAGTGAAGCTTGCATATTTCTCTTTGGCGAAACAAAAGTTGGTTAAGTGCTTCGTAGAAATCTGAAATGTTTTGACTTTACACAGTTTCCATGGAAATAGTCACCGGGGGGAGTTAGTAGATCACTCTAATATTGATTTAGAAACTGTTCCAATGGCCTACAAGCTATTTGTGGTGTTTGGCTATGCACAAACCACTGGAAAATGTGCAGTGACCCTGCAGCTATTCAGCTTTGCTGTTTCAAAAAAAATCTCATGCGAGTATATAGCAGCACAAAAACACTGAAATATGTTTACTCATAATGTGCATCCTTTTACAAACTTCATAAGGCTGTTAGCAAATCAGGTTATTCATTTTGCCTGCTCTTAGTCTTTGAGGTAATAGCCAGAAGGTGTAGTTGCCCATCCCTGCTTCTGGGATAGCTTTTGGACCCCCCAGTGGAGGTTTTTCTGGGTACCTTGGTTTCCTTTCAGCTCCATAAAACGTTCTTTCCAAAAACATGCCAGTAAGTGACTGAGTACACCAAATTGCCCTAGGAGTGGTGCTCTGTGATGCATTGATGCCAAGTCCAGATTATCTTTCTGCTGTGCCCCTGGCATTACCGGGCAAGATTGAGATCCACCACACTTCTGACCAGGATAAAATGCAAGATGGTTGCTCTCATTCTTTAAATACCCATGTAAAAAACAAATGATTGCTGACAAATTACGAGCATTTAGCTACGTTTTTGAAGATGATGGTTGTATTTTCTACAGGACGGCATTCTTGTTGGGGCAGTGGGGGCATATGACTGGAATGGAGCCGTGCTAAAGGAGACCCGGCAGGGAAAAGTGGTTCCACCAAAGACCTCCTATGCACAGGAATTCCCTGAGGAGCTGAAAAACCATGGAGCTTATTTGGGTAAGGTCCATTTTTTATACGGCCATATAGCAGCACTGATCTAACCACAGGAGGGGCAGTGGTAGTATTTGTTCTAATAATTGGATGGTTGGGTGTTCAAATCCCAGAACTGCCAGAAGGTGCATGATATTCAGCTGCTCATTGTAAAGTGTGGTGAAATGTCATGAGTTTGTACACATCATTGAGAGTGTCAAAGGTTCTGATTGATGACATGGTTATATAACAAGCCTTCTCAAACACAAGGGAGGCACACAGGGGTTACATACACTACAACGCAGTAGGAGTACACAAAAGGGACGAATCAGGGCAGAAATAAAACAGAGTATGGAAGATGAACAGGGACAAAATCTGGGCAGACGTATCTGAAATCATGCTTGGAACAAAAGCCCCGGCAAAAGCATTACATTACATATATGTAAATCTACGCAGACTGTTAGATCTAGGAAATTTAAAAGATAAGACCAATTACCTCTTGCAACTTAAAACATAAAAAGTGTTTGTGGAATAGGCTTCTTTATTTGATTGGCTGATCCCGGCTGTTACGTTCTATTCCTCAAATCTTGCTAACTAGATAGCTGCCACGGTGCCTTGTACAGATAAAGGGCAGGCATGTTGGACAAAATAGTTGGCAGCATCCTAATTTTTCTCAGATGTGTTGATAAATTACTGAGAAAACTAAAAACAACTTAAGTGGTATAGTAATTATGGTTAGCATCAACCTCAAACTGTACGTCTGCCATACTGAGAAGTGTAAACATTGTGTCATACTTGGTGAGCTCCGAGCAACAAGAAAATAAACATTCTGAAGTTGTGAACAGCAGAAAAACTTTGTCTAGTAAGTGGCGAAAAAAATACAATTGAAATGCAGAGTACGCGTTTCTGTTCATGTTTTCCACATCTTGGCAGCCAGTCTGTTCTGACTTCTGGAAGAATTCTGGAAATGTGGAGGCTCCATTCAGTAGTTGCATCATTGTTACAGTGCTGTGCATTTGTTGTAATTTCTCCAGCATCTGTCATCACATCTCTCACTCCCATTTTCTGTTCTTCATTCTCTCCATTCGGCGGTGAAGACCAGCGTAGCCACTCATAGACTCACATGTAGGCCTTGCCTTTTCCCATCTAAGGCTGATGAGCAAATGATTGCAGAGCCCTAATTGGGTCTGCAGGCACTTTAGGTTCTTATAAGCCCAAAATGGCAGCATTTTGTATTCGCAATTTGTTTCATATGTATAAAACAATTATGCAAAGCTTTGCCAAGAGAAAAAGAATTAATTTCATGGACCTATGATTTATAGTCTGATGTTTTTTCCATAACTATAAGGGTACACAGTGACGTCGGTGGTGTTAGCACGGAGCGGGCAGCTCTACGTGGCCGGAGCTCCTCGTTTTAACCACACAGGCAAAGTCATCATCTTCACGTTGAAGAACACAGGAGATCTCACCATACTGCACTCACTAAAGGGACAGCAGGTACCCAGAACACCCCACACACATCGGAACCATGTACGTTTTCAATATCCTGTAGCATTGCATTTTCTGCAATTGAGATTCAGAAACTGGGGGGACCAGACTGAAGAAACATACACTGAATCGAAAAGAGACAATAAACACATCCACAAAAATATAAAACACAATATTTCAGTCCTGGAAAGTATTTAACATCCCCAAATATTTAAAAAACTCCTTTGGAGCGGGTAGCATGATGGTGCAAGTGCTTAGCGTGGCCTGTACAGCTCCAGAGATCCCAGGTTCAATCCTGACCTCAGACTCAGCCTATGTGGAGTTTGCTTGCCCTCCCTGTGTCTGCATGGGGTTTACTCCATATACTCCGGTTTCCTCACACATCCCAAGACATGTTAGGTTAATTGATCACTCTAAAATTGAACCAGTGTGAATGTGTATGACTGGTATCCATGTCTGCTTGCTCCTGTCGTGGATAGCCATTGATCCTGACACGATGTTCAATAAACACAAACTATCCTTTGGTGGGTGCTCGAGTGGGATTATTCCCTGGGGCTGTAAGAGTGACCTCTGCTGGCCCTATGATAGTCTGGCACCCTGTGTTCTCCCTGAGCAGGAAAAGCAGGGTTAATAAATACGGTTGGTCATTACAGAAAATACTTAAACTTAGCACTCATGTAGCAGAAGAGCATGATGTGTAACCGATTTCAGAGTGAAAATCACACATGGGGTCTAGAAATGAAGGGCCTTCTCCATGAAATATTTGGGACACAAAATGTAGTCTAGACTTCCAGAGCCCATATGCTTTCAATCACAGGGCGTAATTCAAAACACAGACAGTTAGACACACGTGTGCTTACACACATACAAGCACACACAATTTAGGAATCACTTGTTTGTTGCCAGCAGCATGACTGGTCCTGCTGTGTTCGTGTTATTACACACTGTAGTCTCTGCCTTCCATATGTACCATACCCTAGTAATATCTGGTGTCTCTTTCCATTAAAGGATAGAGCTGGGGATTGACAAATGGTATGATCTGATGTGTACTGAGCACTAATGTGTGAACCTAAGGTTTGTGTGGATGTTGCTCTGCAACACTTCACTGTTCATCCCGTGCCTGTGTACAGATTGGCTCGTACTATGGCAGTGAGATTGCTGCACTAGACATTGATGGTGATGGAGTAACAGACAACCTGCTCGTTGCTGCACCCATGTTCTTTAGTGGAGGCTGGGAGAGGGGCAAAGTCTACATCTACCGGGTGACTGAACAGGTAACTTCACCTTATTCAATAATACAGTTAGAAGATTTCTACTAAATTTTGGATAGCTGTAGCTAACAGTGTGGTGTGCAAAACAAACCAGATGTGCCCTAAACCTCTGATTCCATACAAAATCCAAAATAAAATGTATAACACCAATGGATAATTTGATGCAAAACTGTTCAAAAGAATAAGATTTGTTGTTTTAGAAATGGTATAATGACCATATGTCATTATTTCTCAGTCTCTTTATTAGAATACAACAAGAAAATACAGGATTTTTTAATACAGTATTAAAAAGCTGAAAAAATAAGAAAAAAACAGCTAGAGTGACAAACATTTAGGGTGACCTTCCCTTACACTTGAGCAATGGCAGCATCTGGCAGCTTACAAAGTCCAAAGAAGCTTGATCAGGAATGTTTTTGGAAGCAAAGCAGGCAACAAACTACTATTTCACGAGGGGAACAGGGTGAAAATGCTAAGATAAAGATTAAGCTCAAGGGAAAAGAGTATTATGAAGTGACAAATACAAGATTTTTGGGTCCAGTCGTCAACAATACAGTACAATACAGTGTATGGTCATTACACCATTGCTAAACCAACAAATTTAATGGTGGCCTAAGACTTTTGCACAGTACTGTATAAGGCACTGGATTTGTAATCAGAAGGTTTAAGACTAGCACAAATCTAGACTGAGTATAAATCTCAGGGTGTCACTGTTCTGCCTTAGGTGCATTTGGTGCAAGGAATAGGCTACAATGGAATACTAATGCAATTTCCCAATTAAAGGTATTAAAAATGGGAAGAATTACAGAAAATATCAATTTAGAGTATCAAATTCCATTGAGGCACTTGAATAAACTGAATCTTCAATAACAGTTTTAAAGGGTTTCCTCAATATCCCCAAGTAGAGACAGGCATTTGGCACCTGTTATGGTGCACCAGGTGCCAGGAGCATACCTCGTCTTCATTAGACTCCAGTGCACACTGAACTCAGTAGGAAAGCATTTGGTCTTTCAAGAATAATTACCTGCAGCTTGTGGTGCGAGGGAGCTGCACTAATAGCTGGAAATGTCTGGGCAGTATCTGTGAGGGAGCGGTGGTGGATATGGAGGAGAAAAGCAGACTGGCATGCTTCTTTCATCCAGTTCAGGGTGGTTTCATAAGACCTTTCCCACTAGCCATGTGGAGCAGATGAGCAGAGAGGGAGGTGAAGTCAACAGGTACCAAGGGAAGATTCAAACCAGAGATGGTCCCTTCATTATTGCTTTTGTCGGAGGAACGTTTTATAAAGCTTTTGAAGTGGTATGAGCCTAAGGGGCAGATGCATGCAAAGTTGTGGGTAAGACTTTCTATAATTTAACACAGATTCAAAGGACATTGAAGGAGCTCTTCGCCTTAGGTTAGTAGTTAGTATCATGTACAGAGTTGATTCACCTTTGGGCATAAATACAATGATGTTTAGACTCAGACAGACATAGACAGTAAAAACAGACACACATCGTCGTACAGTGTGTTAATAGGATAGCTACTATTCTGTGTGCCAATCTAGCACATCCCTAACTTTAAATTTCCTCTTCCTTTGTCTCTCATAATCTTCTCCACCCTCAGTCTCCTTCTCTCTCCAAAAACAAGTTATTTAATGCCCTTGGACTCTGAGAGCAGTTTATCTGGGATAGACTAGTGGTATTTTTAGGAGGAAGGGATGTGTGTGTGGCTAATTACACTCCCAAATACTTGGCTGACATGCTACATTTTTTTGCTCCTAGGATTTGCACCTTTGCCTTTAAAATTTCAGCTCACATGAAACTAATTGGTTTTAAAGGTACGCTGTAGATCTTTTCATTATATGCACTTCGTATGGGTAAAGACTCTTAAGCGGTACTGCAGATGCATTTTATGCATTTGACCCTGTCAGCTGGTGTATGGTAAAGCAGTTTTATCTGTGAATATAGTTCTTGGTTATCTTAGCAGTGCTGTAGCCCAGTGTGAGGTGAGTATGCACATGTTGTACAGCAACGAGACACAAAGCAAGGTCTCCTTATTTTAAAAATTTATGTCAGTTATTAGATTTTGTATACAAATTAAATATGGCCCTGCTAGCACAAGTTAGCAATCGCTGGGTGGACACTATGCAGTCGCAATTGGACCGGTTTGTGGGAGGGAGGTCAGATAGGGATCATCACAGGGAACTCCTTTTTTTGCTGTAGAAAGAAATGGTTGGTTGGTGACAAGGTTTGAGGAAATTCCATTTCAGGGGGGTCATGCATGCATCAGGAGATTTTGAAGAGTGGGCAGTTAGGCATGGAAATTATGAGATTGAGGGGGTAGTTTGCATAACTCCATTTGATGTTTTCTGCTTCTGTGGAAGGAATAAAGTCTTAAAGTTAAAACTATTGTCTGTGATTTTCATATTTACAAACACTGTTGCAACATGGGGTCTGGTCAATTGCTGACAATCGCAAAACCAGTGCCCTCTGTGAGGAGCACTGAAACTCATGAAACCACCGATGGTCAAACGAGAGGTAATCCAGAAGAATACGAGACCAGAAACTGTACGGAGCTCAAGCTGACCTTTCAAAGGCACCAGCTGGATTTATGCAGTGCCGGGATCATAGCCTCGACTTGACCACAGCGCCAAGAGCTGAAGTGCAACTCTGTAACCGACAAACCTGTCTTTGCCAGAAGTGGAGATCAAACCAAAGTGGCACAGTAGGTAGAGCATTGGGTCCCAATACGGAGCCTCTCTGGGTCAAGCCTTCAGAAGGTCAGGATTGCCTCCTATTTCTCCAAATGTGGGTTCCCGAGTCTCTACAGTTGTCAAGTGACCAGACCAGGGTTCCCCCATATTAGAACGGTGAATAAATATTAAGACTAAAATCAATGTGATGTTCTTTTACTATTTTGTGGAGAGCATCAAGGAAATTGTACTTAACAGCAATGACTAGGACAGTTAAACCTCAGGAAAACTGGGATTGAAAAATGCTATCAATATTCTAGAGAATTTGTATACTGAAAAGTGGCCTCTGTTTTTGACATTGAAAAGCTACATTAATTCCTTTCCTTGGCTTGTGTGCTTAGCCCCGGTTCATTCTGGAGGGATTTCTGGAGCTTCCTGATCTGAGCCAGAATGCAAGGTTTGGGTCTGCCCTGGCACCTGTGCCTGACCTAAATGGGGACTCTTTTAATGACTTGGTGGTGGGAGCACCATTGGAGGACGAACACAGAGGAGCCATTTACATCTATAACAGCCAACGCAACAGGATACTGAGGAAGTATAAACAGGTAAGAAGGAGACTGTGTCCTCTTACTTTTGTGTTAATCTGTTATAGCAAGGAGTGCCTTCTTAGTTCTAAGATATCTCTCTCAATGTCTCTTTCAGAGGATCGGTGCAGCACAGCTAGCCTCTGGTTTGCAGTATTTTGGAAGGAATATTCATGGGCAGATGGACATGAACGGTGACGGGCTGGTGGATCTGGCTGTGGGTTCCCTGGGTGCAGCTCTGCTACTCTGGTTGGTGAATAGTCGAATAATAAGTGAATGACTGGAAACAATTCACACAGGAAATATTATTCTTGAGCTGAATAGCCTTATTCAGCAGATATAATATAGCCGTGGTTCTGCCTCAGGACCCGCATTTGTCCTTAATTATTAAGAAGCTGCCCAAAAGCAGTCTAGAGTTCCAACCCCTCATTTATTTGACTAAATGAAATAGAGCAGTAAAATTCCTTAATCCACTGTAAACAAAAAAACATATAAAATTGCAACAAAAGCACAAAACCCTTTAATCGTGGGAGATTAAATCTGGATACTCCAAAATCAGAATGTCAGAACTTTACTGTAAATTTAAAAATGTAAAAAATATATTACTTCATATAATTTTTTTTATTTTGAAAAATCAGTCATCCTGGAATTCCTAGGGTGCAGATGAACATGTACTTTGATCAAGGAGCCAGTCTATCGTAAGGCTGAATAGGGGTTACCATTGCAGGAATAGTCCCTCTGTATGCCCAGGCTTCCATCAAACAGTGCAACAGTTTTTATCCAGTGTGACTTATATCTACAAGGACCCAAAAGTGGTAGTGGCAGCTTGGCAGAGGTGAGATTTGAACTCTGGACCTCGACCTTCTAATTACATATACATTTAGCAGATGCTGTTATCTAGTGCGACTTACAACTGGTGCTTGATCTTACAGTCCAATCAATTGTGGGTTAAGGGTCTTGCTCAAGGCCCCAGAAGTGGCAGCTTGGCATCGGAGGATCAGCTATCCACATCCAGAGCATGTTTACACTTGTGCCCGGTTTTCTCTGGGGTTATAGAGTCTCCATGACCCTGACCAAGATAAACAAGGATAAAAAGAGAAAAATGGTATAGTACTAGTGAAAAAATTAATTGTACAGGTTACTGATCAGTGTCCATTGGGGTTACCACCATATACTTTTGCCTAAGATATTGGTAACCTGTTACATGTAATGTATGCACTGGGATGAACAGTGATGCAGCAGGTACCGTTGGTGCTCCAGAAAACCTGGGTTCAATCTTGAGATCTGGTTTCTGTCTGTGTGGAGTTTGGAATTGTATCTCAGTGTCTGTGCGGCTTGGCTCCAAATACTCCACTTTCCTTCCATCTCCTTATGCCAGTAGGTGAATTGGAGTGATGCTCTGAGCTGAACCGCCTTCACCATTAGTAGACTAGGCAGCAGAAACTTGGGATAAATGTAAACTTGCCATGTTAAATATTGTCTCTTTCAGGTCTCGCAGTGTGATCCGCATCCACGCCAATGTCCGATTCGAACCCAACAAGGTCAACATCTTCAATAAAGACTGCCGACGTGGAGGAAAGGACGTGACCTGTATGTCGGCTATTGTGTGTCTGAACGTCACTGCCCGGACTGTCATCAAACCCACACAGGAAGTAGGTCAGTCCTTAGAATTTATCTTTAGTATTCTCTGCTGTGGGAGGACAAAGATTGCTAAAACACTTTCATCCTTTGAGCTCGGGTATCTCAATGCTCCACGTGGTCTGCACCTAAGTTTGAGTCTCAGCAGTGCTTCCAAACTGGCTGAGTGCTGTACAAACACAGTAACGGTCCTCAGTGAGGGTCCATTTTTGCAGCAGAAGTCCGCTGTCTGCCAGCAGAAACAAGCAGTCAGTGGCTGAGAGCTTAGTGGAAACACTGGCTGGCTTACAGCCCCTTCTCCATCAGCTAACCGGTTGTGCACATGGCATGCAATGTCAAGAGATTGAGGAATTGGGCAGGACCAGTTGGAGGCAAAAAGTGGGAGAAACAGTATCTGCAGATGTAAACTCTCATGCATAAGGTTTCCATTTCTGTCAACATAGCATGTTATTTAATTCATGTTGTATTTGTTATATTCAACATCTACCAGTTAATCATTCTCCGAAAATCCATTTTTTTCCCATCCACTATCTGAGGTTCCCCTGTTATATGACAGGAATTTATTGCTCCTCAAAGATTAAGGCTCTAAGGCTTTTACAGTATCCATATCATTACACTTACCTGATTTTTGGAATGTGTTGTAGGCCACCAAGAAATTAAGTTGACCAGAACGAACATGAAATATTTTGGCTTCCAACTAATTAAATATAAGGAAGTCTGTTTTTTAATTTGCCAATCCCATGCTTTCCCAACAGTATCTGATTTGCGATTGTAAAAACTAATACAAATTGTCAAATTGTATTGTCTCAATAAAAAGTGTCTACAGATCTAGGATATTTAGTACCGTAGCTTCTCTGCCAATGAGTGGCATCCCGTTAATGTTGAAAATGAGGTGAGAAAAAAGCTGAAATTAACAGCATAAAACCTGCTGTTTAATTTGATTGCATTTCTGCTCATGCTTTGAGAGAAATACTCGTTGCTGTGTTCAGTGGAAACACTAAAACCCTCTCTCCAGCTGTGAAGCGTATTGGTGACTGGCTTCACATGCCTCAGAGGAAACCACCATATATTTTTAGATTACAGCCCATGCTGTGTCATTGGGCAGATGAGCACCAGAGGAGGACTCTGTGATCAATCCCTTTCATCCTCTTCTTGACTTCTAGTAACAGATCCTTATCTTGTGACTTGGACTCGCAATATCCAGAAAACAAGACAACACCTTGCTTTCTGTTGTATCCCTCTGGAGCGTCAGTAAGCATCTGTTTTAATGCTGGACTTCAGCATATTGCATTTTGTCACCCAGACTAATCTGTGCTAAATGGACCGAGCAGCTCTTCCCATGCGCGTGTTTAAATTTAAATCAGGCCGCATGCTGTCGATTTCTCAGGAGAGGCTACAACTATTTGGATAGCTTTTTCCCTGTAATCACACTCATGAGAAGTTCCTTTAGTGTTGGCCTTGGTATGAATGGAGACAGTAAGCTAAACAATGACTCACTCCTCACATCTTTACAGCTCAGTTCATGTGAGGTCACTAGAAAGATAGTTGCCACGTTTTAGGGCTTGAAGAATAACAAGATGAACATTTGCACTTGGTCTAGGCTTGGATCAAACTGGTGACTCAGGCTCATGCTTTGAAGAAAAAAATCTCTGTAAATAGACTTTTAAATGGTGCAGACAGATTTTTGTTTTTTCCACTCCAACACGTTGTGCATTAAATATCTATACAGTTTAAATAGTCAGGAACCTTTTTGTTTGCCTACAATTTCTGTATTCATTTCTTAGACTTCATTCAAGTCATAATATTTTTAATATTAATTTCTCAAGACCTTGGTGTTCAATCCCCAATATGATAACTTGTTGACAGCTGAAGGGAATTCAATACTGCAAATGCTGAATGAGGAGAAAGAGAACCCAAGGATAACAGCGAAATGCCTGCTGAAATAACCTGATAAACACACAATGCTATGTTTGGAGATGAAAAGGCCCTGCGCACCAACATAAATCCTTGTTAAGCAGTTGAGATGAGTACAATTGTGTGCATGTGTTACTACTTTAGGCAGAATGTGGCTGGCTATAATTGTGACCTATAAAACGCCACATTGTATCAGTACGTTTTCTGGCAACTCTGTAAGGTTCCATTGACCGTCGATGAGTCTGCTAAGAAGAGACACAGCACACTAACATTTCCTTAGAAATTGATATTTTTGAAGTAACCACCTGTTTTGAAGTACCATATATTTTTGATTCTAGTCACATGCTAGCGTGGGACAGTCGAGGAGCAAGTCGTGATGGCACTGCACATTTCTATGGTCCTTGGTTTCAGACTTTGGAAAGCCTCTCTGTGTCTGTGTGGGTACTTCTGGGTACCCATCTCCCAAACAGGACTGGCACCCTTTCCAGGGTGATTCCATAGTTCAGTACTTTAACTAATGCATCACCGCAGTCCTGTTGTTAAGTTGGAAAGTGAGCAAACACTCTTCTTGTGCTTATTCCCTCAGAATAGGTCTGTTCTGAAACTACTCACTCAACACAAATCAGTTTTAAAAAATGTTTTGGATTTCCCTCCCAAGCTGTTGGGGGCGCACATATTTTGGATTGATCTGTAAGATCCAAACATCATAATCACTTGTCGTAGGTGTGAAAATAGGCAGTTGTAGAAAGTTGACACATTTAGCTAGTAAACGTTATGGAGAAAAAGGGAAATATCAGTGAGGTAAACATCTTGTTTGTGTTTTCATTAGTGTCATGTCTGATGCTAATTCTCTTCAGATGTTCAGCAGGAGACTGTTCTCTGCTAAATCGTCTAGGTTTATGACACAGTGTCTTGTCATGCATCTTGCCTACAGCTGGCCTTAGGCTGTCTTTGTGCCTGGCTTTTGCAAGAGAACCAGGGCTGAGTATTTTAGTCCAGTTATTTCATTGATATCAAGCTGAATTTTGGTGTGGGTCATTGTGTTCCAGGCAGGTTAACAATTGCTGATAGGATTTATTGTTTCCTTTGATTATATCTTCCATAAATATGACATGCCTTTACATCATGTGGCAGTGAAAGATGTTTTCCACTATTACTAGACTGCAGGTGTGACCTTACACCCCTAAGGATCCCAAGAGCATTGTTAACACAGTGTTGTCCTAAGTTATTATAGCTATAAAGCACATTGGTGCTGCTGTATGTCTTTCACTTAGATTTGTGGAGCATAAACTGTGGATGCCTCAGTGCTTCTATTTCTCCAGGAGTCAAAGACATCTGAAGTTTTGTGCAGGTGTCTGACAGGAGCTAAGCTATATAATGTTCTGAATAGAAAGGTCATGACTCTATGTATGAAACCTTTATAGTCATGACATGGACATCTTTAAATTATTCAAATCATAACTCTTTCTGCTGCAGATGTTGAGATCAACTCCAACTGCATTACAAAGAAAACTACAAGTGATCTGTGTGGTGCAGCGACCTTTACTTTAGAAAAACATAGCTTTTGTTAGACTGAGACCAAATCAGGTGGTTTGATCCAAGTTTTTTTTTTTTAAGTGTAAAAAAGCAGTATATATAACTTGAATATAATAAAAAATAGTCCTTACAATGTGAGTAAATTACACATTTTTGTAGCTACTGTATAAATAACTGGTCAAATGCAGTGTGCACGACCATGTTTGCATAATTGTATTGTCAGGTGCGTGGGGCACCCCTGGTCTCTCAAGCCACAGACCAAGTCCTGTGACACAAGGGAACACTGAGACTTCAAAGCTTTCTGGTGAGGCATAATTTAGGAACAGATGAAACTCAGACAAAACCGAGATCCTTACTCAGTGTTTTAAGGCATTGGAGTGCCTCAGAGTCACTCTGGTGACTCAAACCTCACCAAGGTGACCCAGCACTGCTAACCAGCACTCTACCACTGAGTCACTCTGGTTCATACACCGCCTCTGGCAAGCTCAGCTATACAGTTGTTTTAAGTTAGATTTGGACTCCAGACTGCTGAAATAGCAAGGAGCCTTGCTGCTGGATACCAGTCCAGATCTGTCTATCTGTTTCTGAGTTTTCACCTCTTAAGGAATATGAGAGATCTTCATGTCATGGGGCTAGGTCATGTCACATCAGGGGTGCCCCCACAAGCAGGAGAAGAACATACAGTACAGAATTCCCGTATTGTGAGACCTTCTCACAATCTTACTCCTCCCTCTAGGGCTCTGGTACAACGCTTTTATTGAGGAGAAACGGTTTAACCCTCGAGCTGTGATGGATGATCCAGACCGACAACAGCCACAGAATCTCACTTTGTTTTCTGGGGAAGAGACCTGTAACCACGTCTACTTCCATGTTTTGGTATGCTCACACCTTGTACTGAGCTCAAGTTGCTTCTGTTTTATTTCATGTGTGAATACAGAATCATGGCATTTATTTATTATTATTCAAGGACACTGCCGATTATGCCAGACCCATCATCTTCACAGTGGAAACAGGTCTACAGGATCCAGACCATGGTCCCATTCTGGATGACAACTGGCCAACCACCACCAGGATCCAGGTCTGTCTCTGTCATTATGTGCCTGTGCTTAAAAATAATTTAATGTTAATCTATTTTTGATGGATTTTACTGTTGGTGTTCAGTTAAAGCAGCCAAGGCATAAAGCTACTGAATAAAGCCGATATGAAGTCCTTCTCTCAGCATGATTTGTGACCCACTGTATTTCTCCTATTTATTCCAGCTTCCTTTTTGGAATGGCTGTGATGAAGATGATCACTGTGTTCCAGACCTGGTGATATTATCACAGACTGACCTAATCACTCGCAAGTATGAAAACGCATAACTCCTATGATAATTGCATGTGTACACCAGAGATGTTCAGAAATCTCTAGATTTGAAATCTGAGTCGCATCTCAAGTATCTAGTGTGAGTGTGAGTCAAGCCTCGAGTCATTAGCGTGCAAGTCTGAGGTGACTCTCTAGTATCCATGCAGAGTCTGGAGTTTCCAGGGCTGGCGAGAGCCATAAACAAACTGTTACCTTCCCTTCATCATTAATACACTTGCAGTTTTCTCTTGTTTGAATGGAACCTTCTCAGTGGTTTTGTAGCCACGTTCCACAAAATTGCTAAATATTTCCCTTTTCCACCTGAATCGTCTGGGCTTTGTGTTTGTAAAAACCACCTATAAAGGTCCATATCCAATGAGAACTTAAACTATATTAGCTGACAACGCCACCTAACTTCAGCAAGATGCTGCACTCCAACCCTCACTCCCCCTCAGTATGGTAAAGTGTTATTAGAATCACTTGTTTGCGATAAATCAGTTTTTAATCGCAACATTCAACTTATGGTAACTGTTTCCCTTGTATGTTTTTTTTCTCCTGTTTTGTGCATATCTGCATACCCTAATACCCTACCCCTTTACCCTAATCCTCTGGTCCATTATAGGCAGTTCTGTGGACAGGCTTTCCGAGCAGGCAGAGTGCTGTGTCGTAACCCATCTGAACTGGACGAGAATGAGCGTGTGATAGAGGCAAACAGGAGGAAAATGGTGGTGGATGTTCGCTTGGAGAATCGTGGAGAAAATGCTTACGGAACCCTTCTTAACATCTCGTACTCCAGGAATCTACAGTTCTCCAGTCTTATAATAAAGGTACTGCAGAGGGAAGTGTAAAGCTGATAAAGTGCTCCTGAACTCAAAAATGGGATTCCTACCAGGCTTATTTCTCATGGATGTCTTCTATTATGAACCGGTAGATAGTTCATAGTACCAGAGCTTGAAGAAACGAACGGGCAGACCAAATGCCTAGGACGTCAGCCAACAGATGCCAACCAAACTATCATCACAAGATGCAGCAAGGTCATACCCGACTGAGGCATAAATATCAGCAAAGACAGGCCGAACTCTGCCAGGCAGAACTAACAATTAAATACATTCTAATCAAATTTCCTCTGTGAGAAAATTCTTCAGCGACACCAATATAAAGGGTTTATTTATGAACATTTCGCCAGGGAAAAAGTTCAAGTTTATCATATATAAAAATATATATAGATATAAAAATTTGCAGATACGGCAGAGAAACATTATTTCTTACCCTTCCTGAAGAAAATACAGAGAAAACAACTGAATCACGTGATGACTGAAGGACAACATTTATCAGCTAATCCAGCTCCTAGCTGATCTGCTTTATGGTTAGTTTAAAATATTTGGACCACTTTAAACTTCCTCTGTGTTTTTCCCCTGTGTTTGGAAGCATAATTTAAGCCATACTACTGATAATCAATGATGTGTACAGTTTAAAACCCTTCCCCTACGTGATGCATATTTAACCGATTCCACCGATACAAATTGGCTCTTCTCTTATTACAGGATAACTCAGACATACAGATCAACTGTCACCAAGAAGACAAGCAAAGAAATGAGAAGACCTGTAACGTCAGTGCTCCCTTCATGAGAGTTAAGACGCAGGTAAGTTTTCTGGTATTCTGTGGTAGCTTATGCATTAATGATGATTTTACCCTATTAGAGAAAAACATTCTGCATTTATTTGTGTGGATAACGTTCAACAAATGAGGGAGTGATAACTGGTGGTGCTGCAATTAAGGTAGAGTTGTCTCAGTTGTACCAAGCAGCCAATGATAGGACCTTGAGTAAGGCTCGTATGAGTTGTAAGTCGCTCTGGATAAGGACTAAATGCTATAAATGTAAGTGAGTATACTAGCATGACTAAGTGAATGTGAAGTTAAACTCTGGTAATTGTTCCTTTCACAGTGTTTTGTGGTTATTTTTGTAGCCCATTAATACTTGTTAAAAATTACTTACTTTGGCTCTGCAGTAAAGCAAGGCTTGTGAACACACAAACAAACACAACTCATTAGCCCAAAGCTCCCAAAGGCAGAGGATATGTTGGCCAAGAAGAAAGGGATGTGGTGTTCCAGAAGGCCAAAGTTTTCCACGCTGTGAATGCATTTTGATTCAAATCTGGCGGTGATAAAAGCATGCCACAGTAACAGAGAGATGCTTTATTACTAGAGTTTAATAACAAACTTGTTTATGCAGCACTGTAGTTAAGGCTGAGCTAGCAATCGGAAGATTGAGTCAGACCCAAATAAAGCCAGACTGATCCCTTAGGAAAACCTCCTTATCCTAATCCTTAACTTCTCAGCCTTATGCTTGTATCTTTTCTAAAATACATCACTGGGACACTAAACAAGCCAAAGTCATTAGCTAACTGTCTATATTTACATTCATTTCTTCAATCTGACTGAAATTATTCTGGTTGCAGATTCAGACTGAGCTTTCTATATGCACAATAAACTCAACAGTCTCATAAGTCTCCATTTACAAGGATTAAATGTAATCCGATCCGAATTTACGCACTAGCGGTGGTTCACCACGTGTGAATTGGGCCAGGTTCAGCAGAACGTATAAAAAATACAGAGGGAGGGAGTTGATTCACGTCCTGCAATATTCTTTGACGCTAGTTGGATAACAATTTCACCAACGGTGGCACGAGAGCTCTGCATGGAAAAGTGGATGGATTGGAGCCACTTTTCCTATTCTGGCTTTCAGCTTTGTAATATGCCATTTTAAGAAACTTCTATCTGTTTTAAATTTGCTCTACTCATCATAAGAACCCTCTGTTGTTCATTTGCTTATAATCATGTTTGAGCAGATGATTCTTCTGAACTTTTCAGCCATTCATCCTGCTGACTATTTTAAAGTATTTTAATGTTTAAATCATAAACTTTGTTTCCCCAAAACATTCAGATTTCATATTCTTGATCTACAAACAATAGGACAAGATTTAGACCGTTACTTCACTGATCTGCGTGTTAGATTTTTGTCTTATCATGCTGCTGGTTCTTTTATGTAAAGCCAGAAAAGGAAGCTGCTTGGACATAAATCTGCAGGCATTTAATGTGACACGCAGTGACCACAAATAGAGAGATGCTTTATTGCAGTGTGCACCAACGCTTAACCCAAAAAGGTGACTGAGTAGATGGTGTCTGGTTCAGCGACATAAGACAGGCCTGCACAAACTTATTTTACAGCACAACATCAAAGTAAACTGTCTGTTGAGGCTCTTTGCACTCAGTCAGCAGCATTCCTAGGGAATGAAAAGTCCAGGGAAGTTTTAAAAATGCATCAAAATAAAATTTGATGCATAAAACTAAAAACCTCAACCATTTTCTATGTGTATTAGAAATTAGATGTAATGGAAAGAAATAGTGTTTTACTTTGTTTTATTTTGTCAATAACAATCTGTAATTGTGTAAGGGAAATGAGATCAGTAATACTACTTCAGTGGGACAAAAAGCTAACGTTAGCAAATGTATCCTGTAGAAACCACAACACTACGTGTCAACCTGCAATTTTATCTTCTTTCCTTTGGGTAAAAGCTTAACATAGCTACAAAATAATAGCTTTGCCTGGTAACTAGTATACAGTATGCTGACTACTAAAGGACAGCAAGTAGTTTTGGTGCCACAGAGCTCCAAAACTGAGGTTTGATCCCTGCTCCTGCCTACTCTCTGTTTGTTCTCCTTGTGTCAGTATGGGTTTCTTCCAGATACACCAGTTTCCTTCCACCTTCAGTCCTGCAGTGACCCCTTTTCAAGGTGTATTCCCGCCTTAAGCCCAGCATTTTCAGGATGAGTTGTAGACCCTGAAAATGAGGGTTTCATATAAATTGTAAATTTACTTTTACGCTACACAGCAACCAATCGAACCAAATTTGGGTTCACCTCAAATTCTGATGAACCATGTTATCCAGGCAAAATTTCAGGCTTGGCTTTCTCTATCTTCAAGCACCCCCATAAATACTCAGTGGGATTTAGGTCAAGTGACTGTTGATAGACATATTTTGATATTCTTTGGTCTTCAAGTAGTTGTTGCAAGGCTTTAATGTGTGTGTTTGGCCGTTATCCATTTAATTCTCCACAAAGACCCAATGTATTTCCACTAGTGCTCTCAGACCTTCAGTCCCCAGTCTGTGGTCTGCATGTCCCATGATTTGCTACCATATACAGACATTACAGTATATTGCCCTATGTTATACGTTTATATGAGTTTGAGGAATAAGAATGGGTCCCTGCATATCCCAAAGATTGCCTGTTCACATTGTATTAATACCACTGAGGCAGAGGAAAAGAAGTCTCAAGAAATAACTCGTGTCATGCATGAGCCTGGTGCTCTGATAGGGAAACTTCTTTTGCTTATTATAGGCTAGATTTGACCACAGTAATTGACCAGGATTGAATGTTTTGGGGTAAATTTATTGGGTGCAGGAACTGCGGGGAGATTTAAGGGGGCTGTGAAGGGGACAGGAAAGATACTGAAGAGAATAAAATGAGGAGAAGGAGAGTTTCCGTGCCTCACAGCACCAGATAACACCAGAAGACAGAGTAGTACAACTTCACCCACTTTTTCCAGACCCTGCAGTTCTTTCCTCAGCCCTGACATTTCCATGGAATTTGCTTCTCTTATTAATCCTTCTGAAAGCGATAATTTTATGTGTCATTCTGTCCAGCCCTAAAGCACCATTAGAAATAAGCAAGGTCATACCCTTTTACATTTTATTGTATATAGACGTGGGGAGTCAATGGGCTTACAGATAGGTCTGGTAACTGCAGCTAAGCGTTGCCAGCGTGAGGTAGTTTTGTGTGTGATCTGCGTTCTCGGATTGTGCTGAGTGACGTGATTAGACGATCCGAAGTTAATTGGTGCCATTTGTTCATTTGCAGCCTGATGCAGAAGGTAGAACACTAGCATTTTAAGGTTAAAGACAACACAATGCCCTGATTGCTGTAGTGTTAAACGTGAATGAAAACGATTTGGAACAGCTCTCAGGGTCTGAGGGACCAGGGTTCTATCCTTGTCTCTGGACCCTGGATGTGTAGAGCTTAGCATGTTCTCCTCATGTATGCATAGATTTTGCCAGGTCCTCCAGATTTCTCCAATCATCTTCTCAGTATGTGGATTGGATGAATCTAAACTGAGCCGAGATGGGAGACCGTACAGGTTCCCTGGGTGTGTTCCCAGAGTTTCTATGACAGGCCACTGTGACCCTGACTAGGTTGAAGCGGTTACTAAAGACTACTAAGGGGATGAATGAATTATAATTTGCATGTGCTCTAAGCGTGTGCACTCATAACTATGCTTAAGACTCTTCACTTTAACATGTTTATGGTGCCATTTTCATTTAGGTCACATACTTATGGCAGACTTTACTGCACAAAAGCATGCACGTGTAGCGTTTTTAGTATATTTATTATTAGGTCTTTACACATACTTTTCTCTCACTATTCTCTTTTTCTCTCTCCTGCATCAGGTCACCTTCCGTTTGGAGTTTGAGTTCAGTAACTCGGTGTTGCTGGACCACGTTCGGGTCATTCTGGGGGCTAGCAGGTAATGACAACATTTAGGATTAATACCTGCAGTGCGTTTTGGCTATACAAACACATTAGATAGACCAAAAGTACTTCTGCTAGCCTACCATGCATGGTAGCACCCACAGCGATGCCATCCAGTCAGGTGAGGTGTTGCTGAGGCACAGCTGGCCGTGTCAGAGCTTGCATGGATGCAACAATGAATGGAATGCCCTGTGAATTCTGGAATGGGCTCTGGACATTCCAATGACCAGGTCAAAAACAGAGAAACATTTTTATCTGGGTTGCAGGGGTGTTGAAAGCATATCCCAGAATTCACAGAGCGTAGAAGGTACTGCCAGTGGGTCTTGACAGATGATCCGCTATTGTTTTTATGCAGCTTGGATGTTTTGGAACTTGCACGTTTTGGGGCACAGAAACATGTATATTTAAGTTTATTCTTGTATAGGTTGAATTGGGTAAATTTTTTATATATGATAAAATATGTAATTTGGCTAAACTCTTGATCATGTTTCATCAAGATCAATTTCTAAATAATGGCAATTAATCTAAATAATCTGGTGGCTGCTGATTAGTGCAACATCTAGGGAAGGCTGAAGAACTGCACAAATATTCTATTGTTTCCAGACCATTTACGGTGCTCCATGGGTTATTATGGCATTTATCTCCTTTATGCCTGCTGGAACGAAGTGAAATGCTATTTGGAAGAAGCAAGAATATCCATTTCTAAAAATTACAGAGACTTAAGGAAATAGGTGGCTTGGCACCGCCAAATTTTGAATTATATTTATGGTTGTAATGCTAGTAATACCGATCTTGGGTTATTCTGACTCTTTGACCCCCCGGAAGCAGCAGTAGTCAGACCACTGCAGTTTCAGCCTATCCTCTTACTACCCAGTGCATTAAAGTCCTCCTCTGCTCTACTGAAGCTGACATCATGGTGAATCATTATATAGGAGCATGGTCCAAAACCCTTTAAATATGTTCAAAAGCACGGCAATCAGTTCCTGTTAGACTAGGCTGTGCCAGTAGGTTAACTCACCACTGGGATTTGCTCCTTATTCTGTTAAACTCTGGCTTACAATAAGGTTTTTTTTCCCTCCTTCTGTTTTGGATACTCTATTTTTACAATAATTTGAACATTGAGTTGCCTGTGCTGGTAAAATGTTATTCTTCATAGAGCCTGTATAAATTAATGTCTTTAAGCCCTTATCAACATGGTGTATACAGCAAATCTTAATGGCCTTTACTCACACTGAATGCTTTAATGTACATTTACAGCATTTAGCAGACACTCTTATCCAGAGTGACTTACAATTGATACAGTCTTACAATCCAAGCAATTGTGGGTTAAGGGTCTTGCTCAAGCACCCAACAGTGGCAGCTTGGCAGAGGTGGGATTTGAACCCTGGACCTTCTGGTCCACAGTCCAGTACCTTAACCACTAGGCTACCACAGTCCCACGCATGCATGACTTCCACATGAAGCACTTGAAAGGCGAAGAGCATTATTTGCCCACATTAGAGTGTAACAGATAGCATAACTCGCAAGTATCATTGATATTCCTAAGCATGTACTGTATTATCACTTGCAAACTGGGCAAAAAAGTAAAAATGTTTGAATATCTGCTTCATTTCCTTGTGAGTCCACTATCTGCAGGTTGCTGATGGTTGATTTGTAATTTAGATCAGCAGATTCTAGAGCTTTCTCCGTTTTATTATGGCTACTGCTGCTGTTGTAGTAGCTAGTATGTAAGCTATAGTCCATGTGCTGTTGATGATAAAACTAGACTTTATAGTATAGCAGGGATCCTGAACATTTTATTGTCTCTAGCTTGAAACTGTTAGGCTATTTGCTTAGTTAAAGAATTAGTAGTATAATTAATAGAGCATAGATGACTGTAGTAATCTCCATGTCTAAAATATGAATATGAGAAAATGGTTACAGAAATAATTCTCCACTGAAAAAGATACCACACTTATAAGAGGGAGAATACTTCCTCCACATCACTGGCAGAGCTGATCAAAAGTATTTACACATGTAACCAAGTGCCACTTGACAAAGCACAATGTCCTACAACTACAATATTCAACCTGGACATATCTGAGAATGAACTCTATGCCTACCAGAAGCATGTGTCTCATTCCTCTCACTCATTTCTCTGCAGCGACGGAGAGGAAGTGGCCTTACACGACAACGTTAACGACATTTTCTACACACTCAGATACGAGGCCGACTTGCTCTTCACCAGGTCAGTCAGTGTGTTTGTGGTTCTATGCATATCATTAAGTTTAACAGCGTACCTCGTGTACAAGAAGTGCCTGTGCTTCCGTCTCAGAGAGTCCAGTCCATCTCACTTGGAGCTCAAACCTGAACTTTCTTTGGAGAAGCCGGAGGACCTTCGTCCACGCTTCAACTTTAGCTTCCAAGTGAGACCCACTCACTGATTCACTACAAAATAACAGCGAAACAGGAAACTTGGGTGAAAATAATGACGTTTGTTCTATGCTTTGTAGCTCCAGAACCTGGGCTACTTCCCTGTGAGAAATCTGCAGCTGAACATCATGATCCCTGAGGTGACGAAAAATGGGAATCAACTCCTCAAGATCCAGGACTTCCACGTAGACCAGGTGAGATGTTTCACTTGTAATGTTTCATATCAAATCATGCTCATTTGCACTGAAGCTGCTTGCTGTTAACCGTATGAACTGGGTGAAGTTTGCCAAATGTGCAGGGTCTGACTGGGTGCTCTAAGTGCTGCAGATTTTCAAGATTGTCAGATTGCGAGGCCAAGTATTTTCCAGTAGAAACAATAAACTGTGTTCTACCATCAGGAAGACGGGACTCAGTGCATCCCCCCTCAACACGTAGCTCACAGTCGAGCATCACAAGAGGACCTGACTCGCTTCTCTCGGCTGGTAATGCCATTTCTGTTACGTTTGGCTTTAATTCCACGACTAATCACTGGCTATGCTTCGTAAGCTACGGTGGTCCTTTTTATAGTTTTCTCAATTTTAAAAGTCTATCTTATGATGTCAGAGTTATAAAATCACTGTTTGTGGCAAGACATTTGGACGTTTGAAGGAAACTTTGGTCATTTACCAGGCCAAGTCACATGCTTTATGTAATGCAGAGCAGAATGTGGCTATTATAGTGGTGTATCCTTTAAAATGTGGTCATTGGTTTTTCATCAGTAGAACTACAAGTTATGCTTTGGTTCTGCATTCATTACTCTGTGCAATGTCTTTATATGGTTAAGGGGACTTTCTAATGGTACACTTCATGTCAGAAAGTGGGTTTGGTGTTTCAAGGTTTCACCACAAGCAGCTGTAGTTGATCTGCAAGTAAAGGTGTCGGTGAAAGCAGGAACACTGTGACATTTGTGGTTGTTTTTTGTGTGCAGAATTATACTAACACACTGGCGCTACCGGTTCAGTGCAGTGTGAACCTGAGCTCCTATAGAGACGTCAGTGTGAGAATTGGTGGGATTCTTCGTGTCGACTCTTTACATGAGGTATGTAGATGTGCTGTTCCAATATATAATCAGGGCTAAACGGATAACCCTGGATGCAAATTACTTTAATCAAACTTAACCCAACTGAAGTGGTGGAAATGACTCCAACCAAAAGATTTCAGCATTGGGCCCAACCAGCTCCCCAATTATCTCATTTACGTTTAGTTTAATTTGTTCTTTGTTCCCCGCATTACCCTTTCGGGATTGGTATAAGGGTCAGGGGGTGAGGGAATGGATAGACTGGGCAATGCTATTCAGGGCTTGGAAGGGGTCACTGTTGCAATGCTTCCTTTTCCAGTCATCCTGTAAACAGACATGACCTTGCATGTGTTTCTGTGACGCCTGATCTGGCTGGAAGGCAGGTCACGGGTGAGCAAATTGCAAATGGTCTACAAAAATCTGAAACTGTTTAATAAATTCTTAAAGGAGTTTTAAAACTTCCTTTCCCTTATGTAGTGTGATAAATCTGCCCACAGACTCCTGCCACAGCTTGTAGAACTTATTCCTTGATATAGTGTGCCCATATCTCCTAACCCTGCCAACTGACATCCATCACAGCTTCTACAACTTCCATCCCTTACAGTGGTGCTTGAAAGTTTGTGAACCCTTTAGAATTGTATATATTTCTGCATAAATATGACCTAAAACATCATCAGATTTTCGAACAAGTGCCCCCCCCTGCACACCGGCTTGGAGGAATTTTAGCCCATTCCTCCGTACAGAACAGCTTCAGCTCTGGGATGTTGGTGGGTTTCCTCACATTAGCTGCTCACTTCAGGTCCTTCCACAACATTTCGATTGGATTAAGGTCAGGACTTTTCAAATTCAAAACATTAACTTTATTCTTCTTTAACCTTTCTTTGGTAGATCGGCTTGTGTTCTTAGGGTCATTGTCTTGCTGCATGACCCACCTTCTCTTCAGGTTCAGTTCATGGACAGATGTCCTGACATTTTCCTTTAGAATTCTCTGATATCATTCAGAATTCATTGTTCCATCAATGATGGCAAGCTGTCCTGGCCCAGATGCAGCAAAACAGGCCCAAACCATGATACTACCACCACCATGTTTCACAGATGGGATAAGGTTCTTATGCTGGAATGCAGTGTTTCCATTCCTCAAAACATAATGCTTTTCGTTTAAACCAAAAAGTTCTATTTTGGTCTCATCCGTCCACAAAACATTCTTCCAATATCCTTCTGGCTTGTCCACGTGATCTTTAGCAAACTACAGACTAGCAGCAATGTTCTTTTTGGAGATCAGTGGCTTTCTCCTTGCAGCCCTGCCATGCACACCATTGTTGTTCAGTGTTCTTCTGATGGTGGACTCATGAACATTAACATTAGCCAATGTGAGAGAGGCCTTAGAAGTTACTCTGGGGTCCTTTGTGACCTCGCCAACTATTACACGCCTTGCTCTTGGAGTGATCTTTGTTGGTCGACCACTCCTGGGGAGGGTAACAATGGTCTTGAATTTCCTCCATTTGTATACAATCTGTCTGACTGTGGATTGGTGGAGTCCAAACTCTTTAGTGATGGTTTTCTAACCTTTTCCAGCCTGATGAGCATCAACAACTCTTTTTCTGAGGTCCTCATAAATCTCCTTTGTTCGTGCCATGATACACTTCCACAAATGTGTTGTGAAGAGCAGACTGATAGGTCCCTGTTCTTTAAATAAAACAGGGTGCCCACTCACACCTCATTGATTGAAAACACCTGACTCTACTTTCACCTTCAAATTAACTGCTAATCCTAGAGGTTCACATACTTTTGCCACTCAATAATATGTAATATTGGATCATTTTCCCAATAACTATTGACCAAGTATAATATTTTTGTCTCATTTGTTTAACTGGGTTCTCTTTATCTACTTGTAGGTCTTGTGTGAAAATCTGATGATGTTTTAGGTCATATTTATGCAAAAATATAAAATTCTAAAGGGTTCACAAACTTTCAAGCACCACTGTATATGGCATGCTAACTCTGCCCACAGACTCCTGCCACAGATCCTAGAACTTATAGTTATATAGTGTGCTGGCTTCAGTTGTGGGTGCTTTGCACATAGCTTCTAGAACTTCCTTCTCTTATATAGACTGCGTCCCAATTTTAGGTATGCATCCTTCATGCTGCCTTTGAAGACCCATTGAATTGTAGCAGCGCAACTAGGCTGTCCCATTTCAAAGGCTCCTTCGTATGCTACCGAGAAATGCGGCCTTTTTTTCCATGGCAATCCTTCAGCCAGCCAGCATATCCCGAGGTTCATTAATCCACTGTAGAGCAGACCATAGACAGCGTCCTGAGAAGGATGCAGCCCCTGACTTGGCATACAGTTCTAGTGTACTAAACCTGCCCACAGACTCCTGCCCACAAACAGCTTCTAGAACCTTCTTCCCTTATATAGTGTGCTGGTTTCAGTTATGGGTGCTCTGCTCATAGCTTCTAGAACTTCCTTCCCTTACATAGGGTGATAAATCTGCCGACAGACTCATACGACAACTTCTGGAACCTTCTTAAATACTGTGCTGGCTTCAGTTAGGGTTGCTTTGCTCATAGTTTCCAGAACTTCCTTACCTTATATGGTGTGCTACTTCTGCCTACTGACTTATCTCACAGCTTCTAGAACTTCGTCCCTTATATAATGTGCTGCCCATATGCTAAATTTTCCCATAGGTGTCTTTGTGAAACAAACTGTCTTCCCTCAATGTGCTTGCATGGACGTTTCTCACAGCTTCTTTACATTGTGTGCTAACTTCATCCATAGTGCCTTCTATTTGCAAAGCTTCCAGAAGTTAGAAGTAAGATGTATGCATCAATATTTTTCTCATATGAGAGGAAGAGTCTCTCATATGTACACATTTTTATTTACTATTATTTTCTGTATGAGAATGATGGTGACTGCTGGTTTTGATCTGAATGGGGTTAATGAGATTTAAGGCTTTGAAAGGATACATCATATTAGGAAAATTGTGAAGCCCAACCTCTAACCCTTTGTTTTTCATACAAATAATGTCATCGAAATTACGTTTTAGTCTGCGTGATAATGAAATTTTGTTTCCGTTTTATTAATGAGGAATTATTAATAATGGAAGCTGGAAGCTGGATTGTATATGGCAGACAAATGACCCTATGTTTTTCGTGTCATACCTAGCTGATGTTTAAGACTCTGGAGTTGGTGACCACAGCATCAGTGGAACTGAGCCAGGCCAGTCCTATGTTCCTTCAAGAAGAGAGATCCTTCAGACATGTGAGTCATGCATAAAAGTTTACATGAACAGGAAGCTAATGATAATCTACTTTCACCCAGGCCATGAGAATTTAAAAACACACTAATCTAGGCCTAAGTGTAAGACAGCAGCTGGACGTGAGGGTGGACCAGAAAATATTAGTTATTTTCCATTACAAGATCTGCAAGTAAACTCAACACTGAACCCCGGTGGTCTCATAAATATGTATATATAGAGCTGACAGTACATATAAATCTGTGCATAAATCAATGCCAAATGCTGACTTAGCAAAACCAAAGCTATTCTTATGACAAATCCAAATAGATTCAGATATGTGTCATATTGGGCTTTCAATAAAATGCACATTAAGTCATAATCTGAGTAACTGTGCCCACACTTTTTAGCACAGCAACTTCTGTTATTAAAGTTATGTAACCAGTGAAGTTACACCAGACGAGTAACAAATGAGAGGGTGTTGAGTGGAGCTGCAGCACTTTTGACAGCTGAGACACAGTAGAGGTTTTGCACCTCAGAAGTCTGGAGCCAAAGGACCGAAGGGAACAGCAGACCACCGCGCAGTTCTTCCTCCTTGCACTGATCTCTTCTGCCACCTACAGATAGGCCAGCAGAATACACCTAATGCTGACGGCAGCAAATGATCTCTCTTCACAGGCAATAACGGATTTAAAATCGTCTCATTGATGAGATCCACATTTTATTACGAATTATCTCAACTTAGACTGGTCTACGCCTCTAACCCAAATGTGCTTGGACTGTGCGCTGTAAGTTTGGATCGATGCTGGCTGGATAAGAGCATCTGCTAATTGGTGTAAATGTAAATGCTGTTACTGCAATTCAAGACAAGTGTCCATTCAGTGCCTGCTTAATGTATATCTATTTTTTCACAGATAATTCTGGAAATTAGGAAAGAAGAAGATTATCGTGTTCCTATTTGGATTATTATTGGGAGTACACTAGGAGGACTGTTGTTACTCGCCCTCCTCATTCTTGCTCTGTGGAAGGTAATAACCTCTGTGGTCACATATTCTACTGATCTTAAGCAGACGTGATGAACTACTCCCACACGAAACTACACAAAAGCTGCATACTATGTTAGTCTTGACTGGTCCATAATTGTAGATGCCATGCATGCATGCATTGGGAAAGCATCCAGCATGTCACCAGAGCTGGAAGAGAGCCTTTGTACGACATTCATACAGCAGCTAAATATAGTCATTCCTATTTGGAGTCTAAATAAGGTTATGGCCACACACAGTTTGGTCATGAAAGAGAATTACAACCATATTCATCAACCTACCAGTAATGTTTAGGAAGTCCATTCTGACAAGATCCTCAGTGGACTGGGTGATGGACTGACATATGATGGAAGTGGACACACAATAAAAATATTTTCTTAAAAATGCTTTTGGGTATGGCACTTGGGTGGTATAGTGATCAAATACACTAACTTCTGAGCCTCTGAGATGCAAATTCGGCCTGGTATGATGTCTGAAGATGGGTAAGTCAGATATGGATTGGCACATCTTGGCACCAGTAGTGTTGTAGTACTAGTTGTAGTCCAGTTTCAAGACCATAAACGTCTGGTCTCAGTCTCGTCTTGGTCTCAACTTAATTCTCAGGGTAAGGTGGACTCAGACGCATTGGACTTGGCTGGTCTCGACAACAATTTCTGTCTGAGGTAACATTACAGTCGTATGAAAAAGTTTGGGCACCCCTGATAATTTTCATGATTTTTCTTTAGAAATCATTGGTTGTCCAGCTCAGCAATTTCAGGTAAATATATCATATAGCAGATGAACACCGTGATATTTGAGAAGTGAAATTAA